>CM023454.1:54358739-54413739 GCA_013339765.2 Haemaphysalis longicornis
CCCTACATCTCAGACCCGCCTTCCACCCTTGCACCTTCACTTCAGAATGTGATCAACAAAGAGGTCACTGAGGCACCACAATTGGCTCAGCATATCCTGCCCGTATCTCCGCCCATCACTTACGCCTCGGTAGCAGCACCGCTATCGCACCAGACTGCTTTGTTCTCTCCGCGAACTCTTGTGCGCCCAGCTGCCGCTTCCTTTCCTGCCGCTTCCATGTCGCCAGCTCCCCGTGCCACGGGTTCATTACCTACAGGACCCGCCGATAAGTGCTGAGCAGTCCCCAGCTAACGGGTGCGTGGCGCACGCAGGGCAATCATCCGACTTGTTTTGCATGTGGAACGCCAGGGCATGTCGCTCGCTGCGGTCACCGCCGAATATAGCCGACCGCCGCCAGCTATCCCCAGGCGCATTTTACACCATCCCTTACTTTCCGTCGTATGACGCTCAACGAGTGCCGTACAATTGGCCCCCTGAGCCGAGTGACCGTTCAACTTTCGGTGGCCGCCGTTCAGCTTCACCAACTCCCCGTTCGGTGTCTCCCATGCGTCGCCGTCCTACCAATGCCGAAGAGGAAAACTAAAGGCCGCAGCTCCGGAGGCAAGAACTGCGTTGCCGTCGAATCCTAGAAGTCCTCATTTCTCGCCGAAAAATGTTATAGACGTAATTGGGGAAGGTTTCCCTACCATTGGTTTCATCGACACTGTAGCCGCTGTTTGTCTCAACCACCGCAAACTCTGGCGTTTTATTCGAGAAGTCATGACGCCCCTTTCTGGACTCTCGTTACGAACCGACAGTTCACAGCCCATTAGGCGGCTAGCCTCCTCCACTGGTCGTGTCGTCCCCCTCAACAATTCATACACCTTTTACTTCATCGTGCATCCCGATTGCTCTCACGAGCTCATCCTCGAGTGCAACTTTCGTCCCACAATGAAGCTATCAATTATTGTTCCTGTGCTGAAGTGGAGATTTCTTAATTTCTTTTCGACGATTCCTTTATGTCTCTACAAAATTACTCGTAGCTGAAGACACGGACGTCCCGTCCAACTCCTCCGTCAACGTGTCCTTGTGCTCTGCCTCTCTGTCCGACGCCCCTGTTTTGTTGATGCCTTGCGAAATCTTCTGCCACACCAAATTCTTTCAGCTGCCTTCCGCTGCCTTTCGCCGTTTTAACTGTTCGTGATGGCGCCACCACTATGTTGGTGACCGATCCGTCAGCGATCCCGTGCGCTCTCCTTCAGGGAGAAACACTTGGCTTCGCAGAGCTTGCTGATGCTCGTCTAGTTTCCGACGTGTCAGGTGATCTTTCTCACCTTGGGATGAGTGCACTGAGTGCTTCTCCATGTTCGCCCGGGCTATTGCCATCCGATGCCTTTGCCCACTGCATCAATGCCAATCTGGAAAGAACTCAACGAGAACGTTTTTCTTTATTGCTTTCGAAGTTTTGTTGTTTGATTGCATGCAAACCTCACTGGGCCGGACGTCTACTGTTACGCACTCATTCGACACTGGATCGTATGTTCCACTTCGACAGCGCCGATGTCGTGTGTCTCTGACACAGCGGCGAACCATTGAAGACCTCTTCACGGATATGCTTCACCGCGGTGTTATTCGTCCCTCAAACAGTCCGTGGGCTTCATCAGTGGTTCCACTTAAGAAAGATGGCTCTATTTTGCGTTAGCGTTGATTATCGCCGCTTGAATACCAGCAAAAGAAAAGACATGTACCCTATTCGGCGTATGGACGATGCGCTGGACTGTCAACAGGGAGGGCAATTTTTCCCATCACTCAACTTACGCTCCAGGTACTGTAAAGTTCCCATTGCCGAGGCTGATCCCGCAAAAACGGCATTTCTTACCCCAAACGGCATTTACGAGTTTAACATTATGCCTTTCGGGCTTTGCAACGCCCCCGCCACATTCGAAAGTATGATGGACAGTGTCCTCCGCGACCTCAAGTGAAAGACGTGCCTCTGCTACGTGGGCGATGAAGTCGTTTTCTCTCAATGTTTCGAAACACACTTGATTGCCTAGAACAAGTCCTCACTTGCCTTGAGAACGCTGGGCAGAGCTCAACCTCAAAAATGCCACTTCGCCGCACGCAAACTTATCATCCTAGGCCATGTCGTTTCCAGAGATCGCATCAACCCCAGCGTGACAGAACTTCGAGCCGTAGCGGAGTTCCCGAAGCCGACCACACTGAAGACGCTTCGGAGCGAGGAGGCGTTTGCGACACTGCGTCGTGTGTTGACATCCCGCCTATATTTCGGTATTTTGACCCGTCGGCCCCAATAGAAGGGCACACTGATGCGAGTGGGATTGGCCTCAGTGCTATGCCGCTCAGCGGAAATCCCACTGGGAGGAGTATGTTGTTGCGTACGCGAGTCGGTCACTGACGAAAGCAGAAACAAATTACTCCGTCACTGAGAAGAAATATTTGGCCATAATATAGGCGCTTCGGAAGTTCCGCCCGTACTTTTATGGCGGCCCATTTGACGTGGTACCGATCACCACGCGCTTTGTTGGCTCGCCTCCGTGAACGATCCTTCAGGCCGTCTTGGGAGGTGGGCTCTTCGCCTTCAAGAATATCATATCCGCATGGTTTACCGTTTTGGGCATTTAGAATTCGAATGCTTATTCCCTCTCCCGCTCTCAGATTCAGGCTGACGTGTCTCACCTTTCCTCAGCGGACTGTAGCCTGTCGTCGCTCAGTGTCATCAAAATGACTGCTGAGCAGCGTAAGGACCCAGTGATAGCTTTTATCATCGACGTCCTGTCTGGTCCTTCAGCAACCGGTGCACCCAGTGCATTGCGGCGACAAGCCTATCACCACCAACTGCGTGAAGAGCTCCTTTATCGTCGGAGTTACAACTCGGACGGTCGCAAGTTGCTTTCGGTTATCCCACGCACCTGCGTGCCGACATCTGCTCCCTTTCATGCCGACCCGAGTTGCGCGCACGCTGGCGTCCTCAAACGTACGAGCGACTTCGCCTACGTTACTATTAGAAGGGCATTCATAACTACGTGTGGAAGTACGTGCGCCCATGTCCGGAATGCCAACACCACAAATCACCGCCTACTCGCTCTACAGCTCCGTTTTACTCACTGCCATGCCCCAAAACCCTTCGATCGCGTTCGAATCGATCTGTACGGCCACTGCCTTTAACAGCCGCCGGTAACCCGGTAACTGGTGGATATTTGTAGCGATAGACCGGTTGACAAGGTACGCCAAAATAGCTCCCTTGCTGGCATCCACTGCTTGTGACGCCGCAATTTTTTTTTTGTGTCACCTTGTCCTTCGTCAGGGAGCGCCTAGGCAATTTGTGAGTGATCGAGGCCGAGTTTTCCTATCGCAAGTTGTGAAAGCTCCACTCGCCGAACGCCACGTTGTTCACCGCACCAGCTCTTCGTACGACCCGCAAACCAGTGGGCTCACAGAGCACTTCAACTGCACCCTTGGATATATGTATGTATGTATGTATATATGCATGTGTGTATGTATGTGTGCATGTATGTATGCATGTATGTATGGATGCATGTATGTATGTGTGTGTATGTATGTATGTATGTATAAGATTTATTGTCAGGGTGTCACAAACGCGCAGAAACGCAGATGGGCTTGACTGAGTTCAAAGGGGTTCTGCCTTGCAGGCTCACCTCCAGCTACAACACAATGGGAAAGATGATCTTGTTCTTGTGGTGAAGAAAATTCAGATCGCATGTTGTAATATGCTCGGCTGCCCGTACTTAACCCTGCACTTCTATGTGGCTGCGCTGGTTGTGGTACGTCGATGGTGGCCAGTATTTCTCATTAAAATTACCCCGCGCAGCGATGAGAGCCTTTCGGGCGACTTAAGGATACGTATAACAAAAGGGTCCTAGTAGGGCTCGAGGCGTTGAACTTGAGCAATTTGGTGCACGCGGTGACAAGATTCGTTGAAGCCGTCTGTTGCTCCATGACATTGTAGGAAGCGGAGCCGAGGACCCGGTGAGGCGATGTGGCTCTCCTACATTTACTGGGGTGCGCTAGACCCGCACGGAACTGTAGTGGGAGCGGCGATGGGAAGCGGCCACCCATCCGCTCGGTCGTGTTCAATCTGTTCTCGCGTGGCAATCACGCGAGAACATAGTTGACTAGGAGATATGACCTTCTCTATACAGTTTGGGCGATGGTACTTCGTACGAAGCTTGCTCAATAGGCCTGTAGTAGCAGATGGTATATAAAGCCAGACACGAAAGCCCGTAAAAATTCAGATGACGGCTTCGAGTCATCACGATGGTGCTTTTGTAGCGACTTCTCCTCCGTAGTGAATGCCCCGACAAGCAGTCAGCACTCCTTGGAGTGAGAAGTTGCCTTTGAAATCAGCGCGGAAAAGAGGCGTCTGGTTCTTACAGGTAGGTGTTGTCTAGGAGACACGACGCTTCGCGTTCGTACGCAAGAAAGAATGGGAGAAAGCAAACAGTGGACTGCTCAGCAGTATCGTAGGCGTACGTTATGAATGAAAGGACCTGGTCACAATTCGTTTGGTCCCAGGAGAAATACATACCTAGCATATCGCCCAGGATACGGTTAAAACGCTCCGTAAGGCAATCGGTATGTGGGTGGTAGGCTGTAGCAGTACTGTGGATAACGTGCAATGCTGCGTGGAGGACCTCGATAACCTCGGACAGGAATACACGGCCCATGAGGTGGAGCATGATGTAGTACGAAACGATGTAAAAGAAACGAAGTGACGTCAAGCACAGTGCCGGCTGGTAACGCGGCTGTTTCAGCGTATCGGGCGAAATGCCCAAGAGTGACAATAATCCACCAGTTGCCTGTAGCCGTCATCGGCAAAGATCCGTACAAGTCTATACCGACACGAACAAAACGTGGGGATCGGCGTGGCAAAGGTTGCAAAGCACCTGCCTGGGTGTCCGGTCGAAACTTTCGTCGCTGTCAGTAAACACAAAAGCGGACAAACGTGCAGATAAATGTGTAAATTTTATGCCAGTAGCAGCGCAGCCGAAGGCGATGGTAAGTTTTGAGCACTTCGGAGTGGGCGCACTGCCCATCTTTGTAAAAAGAATCGCAGACTATACAGCGCAAGTAGCGTGGAATGGCAGGCAGCCACTTCCAGCATTTGGAGAGGTACCAACGGCGGTAGATCAGCTCATCACGAATAGCGAAGTGGCAGGGTGATTGCGGACGGCTCGGGGTGGTGATGTCGCCACGGGGTTTGAACAGTGCGCCTAAATTCAGAAAATCAACGTGTCTCGCCGCTGTTCAGGTGGCATGTCGGCAAATGGAAGGTGCTCGGAAGCATTGTCTACAGCGGCGAGAGATGCAGAAGCGACGGGGACACGTGAGTGGGAGAGCGCATCTGCGTCGGCATGCTTGCGGCGAGAGTTCTATATCACGCAGACATCGTATTCCAGGAGCCGAATAGCCCAACGGCCGACTCGTTTATATGAATGTTTTAATGAAGACAGCCAAACAAAAACACCACGGTCAGTAACAAAATCGAATTGCAGCCGTATAGGCAGAGGCGAAATTTGCCGATGGCCCAGACTATGGCTATGCACTATTTGTCTTTGAAGGTGTAGTTGGATCCCGTCTTATAAAGCGTACGCACTGCGTAAGCGACGAAATGTTCGTCCCGCCCTGCATTTCGCTGTGCAAGCACAGCGCTCAAAGCGACACCTCGGCCGTCAGTACGAATTTCTGAAGGAGCACGCGGGGCAAAGAGGCAAAGAGAATAACTGGAGAGGTCAAGAGATGGGAAATGTGGAAAACGCCTCATCGCATGTCGGTGACCAAGCAGAAATGTCTTTGTCGTCTAAGAAACTTGGTTAGCGGAGATATCTCAACCGCAACGCTATAAGCCTACCCACAAAAATGGGAGCATAGGCCAATAAAACCCCCTAGCTCTTTTATGCGGCTCGGTTTTCGGAGATGCAGTAACAGCTTGAAATTTACCTGGATCAGGGAAAACGCAACCTTCGAAAAAACATGAAACAAGATAGTGACGTTTCAGACAGCAAAATGGCATTTCCTAATATTTAGTTGAAGGCAGGAATCACTCCAGCATTTCAGCACTTGCTCGATGCTCTGAAGGTGTTTTTTCCGGTCGGGGAAAACACAAGGATGTCGTCGAAGTAGCACAGACATTGGTTTTGTTTCATTCATCTCAGAGTAGTGTTCATCATTCGCTCAAAGGTGGCGGGATCGTTGAAGATGTCACACTGCATTACGTTAAATGCGCACATTACGTCCGACGCAATGAAGGGGTCCTTAGAAGATCAGCGTGGGCCAAAGGAACCTGGCAATCCCATATCAAAATCCAACGAAAAGAAAAACTCATCACCTTGAAAGGAGCCGAGAGCATTAGGTATGCGCCGCATAGGGTATACGACTTTACAAGTGATCTCGTTCAAACGTCTGTAATCTACACAGAATCCGAGGCAGCCGTACTTTTTCTTTACTAGGACAACGCGTGACGATCATGGGCTGTTTCAAGGGCGTATGACACCGTGCTGAAGCATGTCGTCGACTTGTTCTGCTATAACACAATGTAGAGTGGACGACACGTTCTATGGTTTTTGCCGTAATATCGAGTGCGACCATGTTTCAATGTCGGTAATAACGGAGGAAGAGAGGTCAAAAGATGTTTGCTCACAGTCGAAAGAGTTGCGAAAGCGGTGTAGTAGAGTGAACAGGCGATCACGCGGAGGAGCCTAAAGTTCACAGTCGACCGAGGAAAGTAAAGTTTGTGAACTTGGTGCCCATATCGTAGGTGTGAGGGTATTGACTGGTAGCGATAATGAATTGTCGGCGACTGGGCGAACCGAAATTGCGACGACAGGCACGACATAAGCAATGCACTTCCCTCGAATCACAGTGAAGGGCGATGTGAATGGGTTAGCAGTGAACATAGCAGAAAAGACATTTTATAGAGAAATGACGGGAAATGGCAGATGATTTCTTGCATAGGGAAAACAGTTTTGATGAGTCGAAGATTACTGTCAAATTGTGGAAAGAAGGCCGCGAGACTTATACTACTGCTGCTCAGTTTGGGGGAATGCCGGCATCTTACGGTACAGCGAGCGTGGGAGAGGCTACTGAGAAATTGTGGAACTGGGCGTCACACCACAGCGGCAACACAACCTCACCACGAGAGCTATCTGTTATCGCTTGAGGACGTAGCAGAAAATCATATCTTGAGAATATATCACAAGGCTCTATTTGTTTGGCGCTCGCTGTGCGAAGGCAGAAACCACAAGCAGGGATCGTCACTTTTGGAATTTTGCGCAATAGTTTTGCATCCGTGACTGAAACGTGGGAACCAGTGTCAAGAAGCGCAAGTGTGGCGATTCAGCAAAAACGTCAATCGCATTCGTGAGATGAATATGACCGTTTGCGTGTGTCTTGATAGTCGCAATTCTTGCCTTGGAAATCGCAGCGACCAGTCTTGCTTGGAACAGGTGAGGCGCGTCGCATAGGGGACACGGAACGACGACGCTGAGATGTTGAATGGTGGCTGTTAATGGTTGGTTCCTGCAATAGAAGAGAGTAACGCGAATGCTCCGCCTGTACATGATCGTTCGACTGATTCGGCGTGTAGGCAGAGTAGGCAGGAGCTCGGTAGGCTTAAGAGAGGGAGAAAATTCAGCGGCAGAAAACGCGCTACCTGGCCGGGAATAGGACATTCGAAGCAGATAGGCTGTTCGTCAGATGTGCGCAATGGGTTAGGAAGCTGTGAAACCCGGTGAGAGGGAGGAAAGGCTGGTTCCAGAGTTGAATGTTAGAAGGCTGTGTAACTACTGAAGGAGGGTTCGAAGATCACGAAGGCCTTTGGGAATGCCGCCCTGCAACTTCAGTGTACGCGAGAGGTGTGACAGCAGGTGCGACGGCCCTAGCCACTGGCGCCGACTGACAATAAAGTGAACAAGAAGAGCCTCAGGCACTTCTTGAAATTACTTGTCGCAGTGAAAATAGCCAGTATTGGAGGCATCTGTGAGTTTACGCATGGCAGGGTAGAGATCTTCCGTGCGACCGAATGAAATTTGCATGAGTGGTAGGTGCGAAATGTCAGGAACAACGGTAAAGCCGATGAGGTAGCAAGGGTCACGTGATTGGCGCGGCTGGGTAGGCAGACGTTACCTTCGCAGCTCTTCATATCTCGGGCACAGATACAGTACTTCCGAAACCGTTTCTGCATTTTTCCAAGTAAGGATGTAGATGGCGTCATCCTCAATACCTTATATAATGTAATCGATTTTTCCCTCTCGAGGATAAAGGGGCTCACACGAAAAGGTCGAGAGTGTCTTCAATGTAACTTGTGAAATATTCCCCAGCCTGTTGCGCTCGCCCGCGAACGCGCTGTTCAGCTTAAAGCTTGCGTGCAGCTGGACGACCGAACACTTCCACGAAGCTTGTCTTAAAGTATCCCCAGGTGGAAAACTCCGCCTCATGACTTTAAACCAGAGCAGTGCGATGTTGGTAAGGTAAAAGATAATGTTGCCTACTTTTGGCACGTCGTACCATTGGTTATAGCTGCTCAGTGGGCAGCTACAACCAATTCTCAGTTTTCAGTGGGCATGGGATGACAGCAGCGACAATGGTCGCTAAAAACCACTTCTGTCTTTTCCCCCAGTTGGCCCTTGTCATCGGAACGTGCATCCCTGTCTGCGTGGTTTCTGCGGCGCACGTACCCAAGTCCGACATGTGCCCTCTTCCGGAGGCTTGCAGCGATATCGGCGCTCATTTCCTGGAACCCCCTCACCACTGTGTGATGCGACATCGGAGCGTTTGAGGAAGGCCGCAACGACATCGACAGCGCCAACGGTGGACTACATAAGCTCGTCCTCGAAGCATCACCCTTTCAGTGGGCATGGGATGGCAGCAGCGACAATGGTCGCTAAAAACCACTTCTGTCTTTTCACCCAGGTTGGTGGTTATTCTATTCACTGTAGAAGGTGTAACAACGTATGTTTGCTGCTATTCCCATGCCCAAACGTTTTAATGGTTACTGCTGGTGAAAGTGTACATGTTGTGAAATTGATTTTGTTAGGAGGTGACTTTGAACTGAATCCTGGTCCTCCAAAGCCAGACCCCAAAGTGCAGGATAATGAAGTCATTTTAGCTATAGGTCGCCTAACGGAGCACCTCGATGAGCGGCATGACAATCTTCTGGCATCCATTGAAGAAGTCGAAAATAACCAAAAAGTTCTTGATAACAAAGTGTCCGACTTAACAACACGTCTAGCAAGTCTTGAAGAAAAGATGAATGCTTTTGAAAATGTGTCCGAGGATTTCGCGTTTAGATTGTTCGGTTGCATCAGCGATTCGTAGTGAGAATGCTGCTCTGCGAGCCCGACTTGACGACTACAAAGACCGATCGCGACGAGACAACTTAATCTTCCACGATATTAGTGATACCGCAGCCGAAACATGGTCAGACACAGAGGAACAGGTTAGGGCAATTCTTTCAAGTTCTTTTGAGATGCAGCTCTCAGACGACGCGATATCTCGAGCCCACAGTCTAGGGGCTTTTGTAGCAGACAAGTGCCGCCCTGTTGTTGTACGGTTTGCGTCATTCAAAGTTAGAGATACCATCTTTTCCCAAAAAGCAAAGTTGCGCAATACAAACATTAACGTTAACGAAGACTTCTGTAAAGCCACACGGACAGCCAGGAAAAAACTACTGATTTCGGTAAAGCCAGCGGTCAAAAGTATTCAGTAAATATAACAAGGTTGTTATTAACAAAAAAAGCTATGTGTACTGCCGAGTCACCGACAGTGTGTTGCCGGTTGATCCAGTGGACGATAACAACAAAAACGACACTAACCTAAGCCCTGCTAGCTCGTCGGTCCAAGCGTCTTCGTAGCAAAAAAAAACAAATCCACGACGTGGTACTGTCAAACACAATTGTTTCCTTTCTGCTTAGTAATGTGAGAAGGTGTAATGGGCAAGGCGAGACGCTACTGTCATCTCGGATTTGACACCTGTCTTCAGACGTTCGTCGTATTGACAGAGACGTGGCTTTCCCGCGAAAGTTGACAGCTCGAAAATTCTAAATTGCGAAAAAAAGACAAGTTTTAATCGATGGCGACCGTGGATCGCGCCTCAGGAGGCGGAGTTCTCATAGCTGTTGCAGCCGATCTGGTGCCATCGCCACGTAGCTCTCGCTCTGCCCTCTAGAATTCGTGTGCGTTAGTATTCGTCTACACAATAAAGACGCCCTCTTTTGTGCGTGCTATCGGCCTCCTAATGTTCCTGCTGGTTTTTCTTCAGATTTGTACGATGGCCCTTAACATGCTTCATGTTAGGTTTTCGGCCTCGCATATTATTCTTTTAGGCGATTTTAAGTTTCCCTGACATCCATTGGAACTTGCCTTGTACCATACCTGGTCCCAGTAATTCCGAGTCCACCTCTTTCATTAATACATGCTTAGAGTTAACCTTAGCCAGTTGGTTAACACCCCAACCCGTGTCACTTCTACTAGTTCTACCATATTAGATTTGGTGTTCACAAATAACCCTGATCTCATCCAGGTCTCTGTCAGTCGTACCAGTCTCACGCGATCACTCAGCCATTCACTTTCTTGTACCGAACACGCCGTCCCAAAATTAGTAAAACTACAAAAGTAATCAGAGACTACGGGAACGAGCTGACTACACGTTAATTAATGCTCAACTAGAGACATGTTCACACGACTTTTTTTCTAGCTTTTCTCAACACTCGGTAAAACGAAAACTGGCTACGTTTTAAAGCTAAATCGCGAACTTGCCGACCCGCTTCGTACCGCTCCGTAAAATAACCGATAAACAATCGGTTCTGCTTGGTTCACGCCAACTTTAAGGCGGCTACTTAATAAAAAGAAAGCGCATCTTTCGAAGTGCGAAGCTCTCGGGCAAAATCAAAAGATGGGATGATTATCGCCCTGTAGCTGACGAGTACGCACGCGCACTCTCACTTGCCAAGCACTCATATTTTGAACAAACGTTGCCTTCCTTGTTAGTAACGATCCTCGTAGATTCTGGCAGGTGATCGGTGGAAAATAACAATTAACAAATTGACCTAGGTTTCTGGGAGCGAATCATTCATTCCAAGAGAAATTGTTGGCCTAGGCTCTTAACAGTGTATTCGCACTATCATTTGTAAACGTGGCGCCTACATCTGTTCCTAACTTATCTACTCACAACTATGATCCAATGGAGCCAGTACACATTGATTGTGAGGGCATAATGAAATTAATTCAACATCTCAAGCCTTCTTCTTCCCACCGGAGAAGATGGTATTAACCCCAAGTTCCTAAAAACACCGCATTGTTTCGTCCTTAATACTGTCCAGAATTTTTTCAACAGTCTTTGGAATCAAGTACCCTGCCAAACGACTGGAAATTGGGTAAGGTGATTCGCTTTCACAAGTCAGGTAACACCAACGATCCCCACAATTATAGACCCATCTCACTAACTAGTGTGCCATGGTAAGCTATTAGAACACGTCATTTACTGCAACTTAGTCAACTTTCTTGAGAGTAATTCTTTTTTTTAACCAACTTTAAGCATGGTTTAAGAAAAAGTTACTCCTGTGAAACCCAGCTTTATGCTTTAGTAATGATTGTTCTCTGCTATTGATCGTGGTGCTTTTATGGATTGGTATTTATTTACTTTTCTAAAGCTTTATTGACACAGTTTGTCACGAAATACTACTTTTGAAGTTGAGTAAACTAAGTCTTGACCCACACATCTTAAAATCGATCGAGTGCTTCTTACATAACCGCCGAGCAATTGTGACTGCTAATGAATGTAACTCTCCTCCTACTCGCCGTAACCTCGGGTGTGCCCCAAGGCTCTGTTTCGGGGTCCCTTACTTTTTTTAATATATATTAATGACTTGCCTCGTAACATTTCCGCTTCCATAAGGTTATCTGCCGACGATTGTGTTATTTACCGTGAAATTTTGTGCTCTAACGATACTGACGCCCTGCAATCTGACCTGGATAATAATTTCTTCGTGGTGCAATACTTGGCTAATGAAACTTAACACAAATAATGCAAAATCAATGAGGATAACTCGTAATCCGTCAAAAGTTGCGTCTCCCCTCGTACCTACTTAACAACACCCCCCTAACCAACGTTTCTTCTTACAAGTACCTCGGTGTTAACATCTCTAACAACCTGTCATGGCAGGCTCACGTTGATTACATAACATGCAACGCTAACCACACTCTTGGCTATTTACGTCTAAATTTTTCTCTAGCTCCAATAACCTGAAGCTTCTCTGTATAAAACATTAGTGCGGCCAAAACTCGAATATGCTGTCGTCTATCTGGGATCCTCGATATTCACATGCTCATAGACAACATTGAATCTATTCAGAATCGCTCAGCACGTTTCATATTGTGTAATTACTCTCGAACTGCAAGTGTCACATTAATGAAGGCTCATCTCAATTTGTCTAACCTCTCAATACGACGCAAAAATTCACGTCTCTGCCTCTTTCATAAGATCTATCACACTAACAGAACCCTCTCTGATTCACTGTTTTTTCCACCAGCCTACATATCAGCACGCAATGACCATCGATACAAGGTTGGCGTTCCGTTCTTGCCATACGAACCAGCACTTCAACTCTTTCATCCCTAAAACATGTACTGACTGGAACCACCTCCCCGCATCGATCGTTTCAATCACAGACGCCAACGCGTTCAAATCAATAATCAACCATTTCTGAGAGTGCATTGTAATTGGTTCTAATCCTACTGTTTTGTTTTACCTTATGTTCGAGATTTGTTGTCCCACACCTCTCTGTAATGCCCAGTGCCTTGAGAGTAAATAAATGAAATGAAATGAAACCTCTTGTAGGAACACAACTAATCCTCCACGTCCTTATGGTCGGTGCCGCTGAAAGGGGAAGCGTCCCGCTACAGTTGGGCACCAGACCACGTGAAGGGGCTGCTGGTTTGGGCACGCCATGTTGTCGCCGGTCGAAGCAAGGCAAATGAGCCTTAGCATGGAAAACGTGACCGATGTATTTACGTTATGATGCCGCAAAAAGTGCGATCTATTTACAAGTTTCAATGAATGCTCCATCCATGAATCTGTGTCATCCACTATGCCATCGTTGTCGCTGATGGGTGCCCGAGCGCGAGCTCCCACTTGCGCTTCCAATAACGTTGCAAGCAACTGGAAGGTGACCGTCGTGGCGAAGTCACATTACTTGGAGAGTTGCAATGATAATGACATAAAATGAATGTTTATAGTGAAGGCCTTGCCTCCATGGATGATGGTGAACTTGATAAAATTTGGCCCCTGAATAGTTGTGCCCGCGACGAAAAGAAGGAAGTTGAACCTTAGTGCAAACGAGAAGACACAGGACTATAGCAAGATGACCCTCGAAGCGCTAGCCTACAACTGGGTTTTATTATCTCAAACGACGCCAAATATAAACGAAACAGAAAAAATACAAAAGGTGCAAACACCTGAAAAATCTAAGAGAGAAAAAACAATAAACTCGCCCACGTTTTCCCGTTGCTACTCCATTAAGAAAGGTCGCAGCCTGTGCAGGCATGCCAGAAAATGGTATTGGAGAACTGCATCGCCGGCTTGTCAAGTAGTGCGTAATCACGAATTGTCTGCTCTTGGCGGGTCACTGGCTGTGGACACGAAGCTGGAGAATGGACTTGTTCATTGCTTACCAGGGCGCGTGATCCAAAACGCTGCGCTCCACATAGCGTTTCACATAGCACATAGCACAAAAACGCTGCGCTGCACATGTGTGGTGTCTATGCGGGCGCTGTTCTTTTGAGTACCTGCTGAAACGCGTCCTCTGGTCGGGCTCTGTGGCCTTGATGTTGAGTACAGAGTACTGGCGCTGAAAGCTTGGGTTCGGTCCCCAGCAGGTATATATCTTAGTTTTTTTGTGATCTAACTTGAGTTTTTCTTCTAAACTAAAATGTACGTGTTGGTTTTTATAATAACAGTGATTTGGTATGGTTTAGGGCGCTGTAGGTTTGGGCCGCAGCCAATGACGCTGTCATTCGGGGAGCTCACGATGAATCTAGGTTTCATCCCTACCAGAAGTTTCTCGCGATCTTCCCGGCACAAAGTTAGTCGTTGCTGACAACGCAGACGTTACACTACGCTCATCGCGTGTGCTATCCCTGTGTTGTTCTTTACACCTCCCGAACTCTGTCTCAAACGCAGGTGTCTGCCGCTACTATCGCCCTTGTACCTGTCCGCGATGGTGCATGTGCCCGAATCCATCCACTATACCATGCGCCCTGCTACAAAGCCAAGCATTCGGCTTTGTCGAGATTGTCGATCCTCGTCTCGTCACAAAAGTACCGGATGATTTATCTCACCTTCCGGACTAAGAATCTAGTGTTTACTCTTGCGAGCCAGCCTACTACTCCTCCGATGTTTTCCTGAAGTACATTGATAAGAATCTACACCCGACTCAGCAAGCACAGCTTAGGAGACTGCTTCACCCATTGAATCTTCCATCAACTGCGCACAACGAACCCTTAGTCGGACTTCTGTATTAACACACTCAGTTGACACTGCGTTACTAGCTCCTCATCAACAATGGCCGTACCGTGTTTATCCGGCGCGGAGTCGTACCATTGGTGACCAGGTGACTCACATGCTGAAGCATGGAGTAATTCGCCACTCAAAGAGCCCGTGGGCGTCGCATGTGGTCCTTGTAAGGAAGAAAGGGGGATCCATCAGGTTTTGCATCGACTATTGTGAGGGGGAGGTTCGGCTATGTACTGAGCCGACGGGTATGCGTCAGTGTCTGTGCTGAGAGAGGGTCTGATGAGAGCTCAGCAGCTACGATCGCTCTACAGCTACGACGACGATCGCTCCCGACTTGGTTCGTGCGTGAATGTGGACACTCTGCTTTGGCTTCCCCTTGTAAATGCCTGTGGTGAATACAATACGTTCTCCGTAACATTTTTAGTAGGTGCGGGGTACACGTCTTTAGTAGTAACCTTGTTGAGTGTGACGATAGTGTACGCAAAAGCGCCATGTACCATCCTTCGTCTTGACCAGGATACGGGGGATGCCTATAGACTAGTGGAAGGCTCAATATTGTCTTTGCGAAGCCTCTTCTTCCCTTCCGCTTGAATGGCTTGGCGATAGTCACGAAATTTCTAATGAAGCGGCGAAAGTACGTACACAAACCTACGAAGCTTCGGACGTCTTTGGGGGAGCGAGGTTGAGGGAACTCTCTGACCACCCGAACCTTTTCAGGGTCGGAGCGGACTCCAGTGGTGTGTACTAAAGGCCGGTAGTGTGATCTCGCGTCGCCCGAAGCGGCACTTCTTCGAATTCAGCTGTAGTCCTGCTCGTCGGAAAACGTCAAGGATCGCCGCAAGTCGTTCCAGATGGCTTTCAAACGTGGGCGAGAAAACAATGACGTCATCAAGGTAACCGAGACAAGTAGACCATTTAAAGCCATGGAGCAGGGAGTCCATCTTCCTCTCGAACGTGGCTGGCGCGTTAAATAGCCGAAGGGCATTAGTTTGGAATTTATAAAGACCATCAGGGGTTACAAAAGCTGTTTTTTTTTTCACAATCTGCACTCATCGGCACACGATCCTTTGCTGCAGGCATACCTAGTACAAGATGGGGTGCTTTACCACCGCAACTTTCGCCCTGACGGCCCTGCTTTGCTCCTGGTTGTTCCGGAACACCTTCGAAGGTTCGTGCTCCATCAAATGCACGATGCACCTACTGCAGGCCATCTAGGTCTGACACGCACCTATGACCGCTTCCGGCGGCGCTTCTTCTGGCCCGGCCTATATAGGTCGGTTCGACGCTACGTCAGTGCTTGTGACGCCTGCCAACGACGGAAAAGGTTAACAACGGCACCGGCTGGTCTCTTACAGTCCCTCGGCGTGCCGAGCGGACCGTTCTACCGTGTAGGGATGGACCTCCTTGGCCCCTTCCTTTTCTCAACCTCCAGGAACAAGTGGATTGCCGTGGCAACGGACTATGCTACCCGTTTCGCTATTACTAGGGTGCTACCTACAAGTTCTGCGACTGATGTCTCTCACTTCTCCCTTCACTACGTCATTTTACACCACGGCGCTCCACGTCAACTTTTCACCGACCGGGGACGATATTTTCTATGCAAAGTGGTCGCTGATCTCCTTCGTTTAAGTTCCACGACACACAAGCTCACCACGTCTTACCATCCGTAAACCAATGAACTTACGGAACATTTTAACTGCACCCTTACGGACATGCTGTCTATGTATGTCTCCGCGGATCACAAAGATTGGGACTTGACGTTGCCGATGTGGACTTTTGCGTACAACCTCCACGCGCCACGATACGGCTGGTTTTCCACCCATTTATCTCCTCTATGGACGTGAGCCCACTTTGCCGCTTGACACCCTGATGCCCTCATCGATCACTCCACCGACCGAATATGCATTTGAAGCTATTTCTCGAGCAACTCTAGCCCGTGAGGTCGCCCGCGCCCGCCTTTCGCCTCGCAGGTTTCGCAGAAAACACGTTATGACTTAAGCACCGCAACGTCTATCATCCTCCTCGAACGCGTCGTATTGTTATGGTCTCCTTCTCGCCGCGTGGCCTCTCTAAAAAGCTTCTTTCGCCTTATCAGTGGCCCTTACAATGTTCTCCGGAAGGTCACCGATGCTGACGTTGAGATCCGTCTGTTGCAGCGTCAACATCGTCTTCCACGCCGAAGACCGACATCGTGCATGTACTGCGGCTGAAGACTACAATTCGTCCCAGCTTGCACCCAACCCCTTAGTCAGAACCGAGTCTGTGCTTTCCCTGCTGGAGGGCTATGTGACGGGGATGTTCGGCTATGTACTGGGCCGACGGGTATGCGTCAGTGGCTGTGCTGGAGAGAGGGTCTGATGAGAGCTCAGCAGCTAGAAGAGGAAGTGGACGACGATCGCTCTCGAATTGGTTCGTGCGTGAAACTTGACACACTGCTCTGGCTTCCCCTTCTAAATACCTATGGTGAATACAATACCTTCCCCGTAACACTATCACCGTTTGAACTCCATAACGCACAAGGACGTCTACTCTCTCCAGCACATCGGTGAGGCCCTGGACTGCCATCTGGGAGCTGAATTTTTCTCATCCCTTTATTTGGGTTCCAGGTACTGGCAGGTTCCCATGGCAGTATGACCCGGGAAAAACGGCGTTCGGTATCCCGGACGGTCTTTATAAATTTCATGTTATGCCTTTCGGCCTTTGCAATGCCCCTGCCACATTCGAGCTCAGGATGGACTTTTTTGACAGGACTAAAATCGAAGACGTGTCTCTGATATTTTGCTTATGATGTCGTTTTCTCGCCGCAGTTCCAGAAGCACCTTGTTCGTTTTGAACATGTTTTGATCTGCCTTGCCAATGCTGGGCAACAGCTGGCCATCAAATAAAAGCGTTTTGCGGCACGCCAACTAACCATTCGGGCCCACATCGTATTTAGGGATGGGGTTCTTCTGAATGTAACCAAGATGCGAGGGGTATATTGTTATTTTATTTTAAAACACTAAAGGCACTCTTGGGAGGGTATTACATAGGCTAAAAGGGGTTACACTAGTCACATGTGTTAGTGGTGTTACTGGTGTCACTGGTGTTACACGATTGCGACTTTTCAAAGCCGCTCACCATGCAGGCACTCAGAATCTTGATTGGATTGTGCTCCAATCCGAAACTTTGTTGACTTCGCTAGCAATATTTTAGCTTTAACAAAGCTCCTCAGCATTGACATCGATATCTATGCGTGGTCACCGTCGTGCGACGAGGCGTTTGCGACTCTGTATCGGCTTCTCACATCTCCGAATATATTGCGACATTTCGACCCGTCAGCGCCAATGCAGATACACAGTAATGGTTGTGGTAGTGGTCTCGGTGCCTTGTTTGCCCAACGGCAGTTCCTGTTTGAAAAGTACGTGCTCGCATGGTGGCTGCGTGCCGCTTGCTCATCTGTCGTGCGAGATATGATATATATATATATATATATATATATTATATATATATATATATATATATATATATTTCGTACGGGACGAGTACGTAAGGACACATATCAAAGTTGCAGTCCTTATTCCCAGTGCTGTTTGGCGTTTTAACAGTGTTTTATAGTGCCGAATGAGGTATGATTGCCTTTTTTATACGGAATAAATATTGAAAATTCAAGTAGAGAAAAAATGTGCCGTTTCTTCCGGAAGCGGGAATCGAACCCACAACCTTCGCATAAAGCGTGCGGTGCTCTACCATTGAGCTAGTTCCGCGGCGACTCCTCTCTCGACTATACCGCGGGGTTTTTTTTGTATTTACGACTGCTCAGAGCCCGGTCAACTAGCGCCGCCCCTCGACCACCGCGGGAAGACGTAGAACGTCTTTTCCCAGCGGCCGCACGTAAGACGTGGTCGGAAGTCGGGGATAGCCAAAGGCATTTCAGACTGCTGAAGGCAGAAACATCGTAATGCATTTTGTAGGACAGAGACGTACGGGACGAGGGATTCCGCAAGGACACATATCAATGTTGCAGTCCTTATTGCCAGTGCTGTTTGGCGGGACCTCTAAAGGGGACCTTTTTTTTACCCCCGGTCTATGACTCGAGTGTCTACGACATGTCGAGAGTGGTCGACCAGCGTTGAACCCGCTTAAAGCAACGCTGGTCGACCACTCTCGACATGTCATAGACGCTCGAGTCATAGCCCGGGGGTTAAAAAAGAAGGGGCCCTTCACCCCGAGTAGTCCGAGTGGGGCCGGCTACCACCCCCCGAGCACAGGAAACAAAAACACTTGAACATAAATACCCCAGAAAATGGAGGCTGCAAGATCCTCGCCAGTACCGTAGTGGTCATCGCACCAGATCGGTATTCTGGAGGTCGTGGGTTCGGTTTCCACACCTGGCGGGCATTTTTTATCCACTTTCTTATTTTCCAAATTCTTTATCTGTTTCAATGACCTACTACATCCTCCCCTTTGCTTTCCGAGGTTTTCTTGACTGCCATTCTTATTTCTGTCGTATTTCAACGAGCCCATCATTTCCTGTTCTGATTCACTGCATGCATAGCGAGGGCCTCTGTTCTGGCAGTCTTGGCGCCATAGGGTGCTTAAGAGGGTTCAACGCTGGTCGAACACTCTCGACATGTCGTACACGCTCGAGTCACGGCCCGGCGGTTGAAATAAAAAAAAAAGTCCCCTTCACCCCGATTAGTCCGAGTGGCGCTGGCGACCACCCCCAAGCGCAGGAAACAAAAACGCTTGAACAGAAATACCCCAGAAAGTGCAGGATAAAATAGCCCCGCCGGTAGCGTAGTGGTCATCGCACCAGACCGGCATTCTGGAGGTCGTGTGTTCGGATCCCACAAGGCGGGGATTGTTTTTCCACTTTCTTGTTTTCCAAAATCTTTATCTGTTTCTATGACCTACTACAACCTCCCCTTTGTTTTCCGAGGTTTTCTTGACTGCCAATTCTTATTTCTTTCTTATATATATATATAGCAAACCCGAATATAATGAACCCGGATAGAGCGGATTATGCTGTATATCGAACAAACAAAAGTCAGTTACAAAAAAACATGGCAAACAATCCTTATAACGAAGTTCACATCTGATATATTGAACTCGGCGGCCCTAGAATTGGCACCAAAATGCATGGTCTGCGAGCCGCGATTGAGATGTTGATTGGCTGTGATGGAGATGTTGAGCCTCCCATGGAGCGACGGGACTCCGGCGCTTTCCATAACTGTTTCCGGCGCGCTTGACTCACGAATAAACTCTCCCAGTCAGCGAGTCCTGACCTAGATGGTAGTATCTATGAACTGTGAAGAGTTCGCCAGCATTTCCGATGTTGGGCTTAAAGGAGTGCCCTTCGAGGATTGCCTAAGTGTCGACGACGACATTGCCTTCACTGTGAGCCCCTCGGACGCCGACACCTTCATCGATGTCATGGCTGCTGGCTCTGCTCGAGGCACCGAAGTGGCCGAGGATGTCGCGAGTGAATGCCGTCCGATGCTTAGTGAAGCGCTTTCGGCAGTCCATGCACTCGACGAATATTGCTTCGATATTGAAGCGCACAGACTGCAACTGGTGGAAATGATGTATGTAGAGAGAATGCTGTGCTAGTTGACGCCGCCCCCACGAAAGGGAAAACAAGACCCGCCGGTTTTTGGGAAGTGGTAATAACAAGCGGAAAGTACCTTTATTGCTTGCAGTAAACAGATAGTTTTGTGTATGGTAATGGCATACTTTATTGTGTTCGTTTCTGTGTGAGGGGATGTCAGGAAGGGGGTGGGGTGGAAGGGGTCCTGCGTATTGTGAACTCGTAACAAAAAAATCATTATAGGCGTGTTAGCTATTTCGAACTATTGGCTATGTCGAACTAATCGTGGTGCATATACCAGTTCGCTTAACCGGGTTTGACTGTATATCGGACTTGGCAGTAATGAAATAACAGTAATTGAATTGCAGCAATTACTTTACTTCTTGCTCTAATGAGTAATGTAATGAATTACTTTTGAGTGCTGGTAATTTAGCAATGTATTATATTACTTTAGGCCAGTAATTTCGTGGATATTACTGATTACTTTTTCAAATACTTTTGACTACCATATAGCCTGTCCGCTATAAGAAGCAGGCTTCTTCAAGATCAGGAGGACCGGGCCAAATAAGTGGTCCAACAATAAGATCGAGTGTTGGAGGCGCGGCGGCATCGGTGATCTTACTGTTTTTGAAGGGCACCCGAAACTGAAAAAGTTCATGTTCAACTCAACGCATAACTCATCCGCACCAGCGGGGCATCTTTTTATCATCCCAAAGAACCCTCTGTCGTATAAACGGAGACACCTTACCTATGCCCACTTTGAATTCCAGCTCCTTCTGAGATGTAATAAAGATATCTAACATATCAATATACGTAGGTTGGCGCATAAACAAATACTTTTTTGAGATTGTAGTGTATATTTATATGACAGCAAATAAAGTGTATTAGTTGGTAGTTTATGAGTGAAAATGTTTTTGCCATAACATCAAAGTAAATTTATCACTTTTGAAAAGTTATAGCATTGTAATGTCATTGCTTTCGGCCACGTGTAAGTTGTAATGTAATTTAATTACATTTTATATAAACCTACGAAAGTAATGAGAAATGTAATTTATTTACTCTTAAGAGGTAATTTTGCCATCTCTTGGCAGGCACTTCCTGGCAGGCACTTTTTCACCTTTTTCTTCATGACAAAAAAGAATTTCTTTTCTATGCTTTGCTTTGCTTTCCCACGTTTTCCGGACTGCCAACCCTTACTCTGTAATTTATTCACCGCGCCCCTCATTTCCCATATATCATTCGCCATTATATATATATATATATATTATTATATCTTGAGAGAGCCGACGACCCAGGAGGACCCCGTCAGAAAGTGGTCATGGTGATGCCAAGAGCCGTGATGATGAAGATGACGCGATGACGATAGGGTATCTTATCGGAGCACGGCGATTGTCCAGGACTGTAGATTCTGCTGGTGCTAACACTTATCTCCGCCCTCTTCCAAAGCGGTCACCCGGCCGCTGTCGAGGTTGTGTCGGACCGGTGGACATAGGGCTTTATCCGCGAGACGTGGCAATTTCTGTTCCACTGCAGCGACGATCGGTAACGGCACTGTTTGGAGCCACGCGATAATTTACACGGGACGTTTGCTCGAGCACCGTGTAGGGTCCGATGTACCGAGAACGCCACTTTTCTTAGAGGCCAGGTTGATGCACAGGAGTCCATAACAAGACCGCGTCCCCTGGGTGAAACGTGACGTCACGATGAGATTCGTCATACCGGACTTGCGGGCGTTTTGGCTGGCTTCTGTGTTCATTCGAATGAGACGGCGGCAGTAAGCGACACGGGAAGCGAATTGTTCAGGAAGACTGGCCGTGCAGTCAACGGGTGCCGACAAGAAAGTTGAGTTCAGTGCGGAGGGAGGCGGGCGGCCATAGACAAGCAAATAGGGCAAGAAACCTGTGGTGCGCTGAACTGCGGAATTATATGCGTATGTTACTGATGGAAGAATTGAGTCCCAATTGCTGGGATCCGGTCGGATGTACAAAGAGAGCATGTCGGATAGTGTTTGATGAAAACGTTCAATCAAACCATTCGTTCGAGGATAATAACTGGACGTAGTTTTGTTAACGGTGTCGGCGGCACGAAGAACTTTCGCAACAGTAGCCGACAGAAATGTTTTTCCGTGGTCGCTCAGAAGAACTCGGGGAGGTCCGTGGCGCAAAATATGGAGCGCAAAAAGAACTCCGCGACGTCTACAGCGCAACCAGTGCGAGGAGGGGTGGTTTCGGCATAGCGGGTTGGATGGTCAACGGCAGTTACAACCCAACGAAGACCAGTTTTGGAAATGGGCAAAGGAGCGGACAGGTCTATGGCGACGACTTCGAACGGTGCTGACGGACACGGTAGCTGTTGTAGCATTCTAACAGGAGTTGACGTTGGTCGTATACGGTGCTGGCCAGGCGCGCAGGAGGCGACGTATTTGGCGACACTGGTGGAAAGGCCAGGCCAAAAGAAAGGACTTTCCACGCGGGTGGTAGGTCTTGTGGAAACCTAAATGTCCGGCAGTAGCGTCGTCATGAAAAACCCTCAAAATATGCTGCTGTAGAGATCGCGGAACGACGGCAACCCACCTGTCACCGGTAGGGTCGTAATTATAATGGTATAAAACACGGTCAAAAAGTCGAAATTTTTGCAGTTGGCGCCGCAAGCGGTTGGTAACTGACTTCGTCGAACTTGTAGGTTGATCATTTAAATTTCTGCAGTACCGGTCTGCACGTTGAACGGACGGCAGATCTTCGATGCGGGATTATCAAGGTGGAATTATTAACAGGACTTGGGCCGCATTAGACGGCAAATCATCTTCTTTAGACACAGGGCAGAGGGAAAGGGCATCCGCATCTATGTGCTTCTTGCCAGACTTGTATGTCACATTAGAGTCGTATTCCTGTAACTTCAATTTCCAGCGACCAAGCCGTCCATTTAGGTTTTTGAGCGACGAAAGCCAACATAGTGCATGATGTTCAGTGACCACCGTGAAATGCCGTCCGTACAAGTATAGACGAAATTTCTGTATGGCCCAGACAACTGCAAGACATTCCTGCTCAGTGATTGTGTAGTTTCGTTCGGCAGGTGTTAATGCGCGACTTGCGTACGCCACAACGTTCTCCACAGAGGAGGCGTTGCGTTGTAACATCACAGCACCAAGGTCATGTCCACTGGCGTCTGTGTGTAGTACTGTGGCGGCCGTTTCGTCAAAATGATGCAGCACTGGCGCAGATGTTAGGGCATGCTTGAGCTTTTGGAGAGGCGGCTTCGCAATCTTCAGACCACACAAATGGGGCAGCGGATGTAAGAAGTTTGTGGAAGGGTGAAGCAAGGACAGCAAAGTTACGAATGAAACGCCGAAAATAGGAATCTAAATTGCCTACAGCATTTATTTTGTCCTGGTCAGGGCGAATTCCATCTTTGCTCACAACATGCCCGAGCACCTCGATGAACTTGCTCGCGAATCGGCATTTTTTGGTGTTTAGCTGAAGTCCAACATTGGTAAGACAGGTGAGGACTTCATCCAAGCGCTTGAGATGGTCGTCAAAAGTCGAGGAAAAAAAGATGATATCGTCGAGATAACAGAGGCAGGTTCTCAATTTAAGGCCACGAAGGACTGTATCTATCATTCTCTCGAATGTGGCTGGAGCATTACACTGCCCAGATGGCATCACGTTAAATTCGTAAAGACCATCGGGCGTTGCGAAAGCTGTTCTTTCTTTGCCTCGTGCATGGAAACCTGCCAGTACCCAGAGCGGAGGTCCAGGCTCTAGAAGTATTCGGCACCTTGTAAAGTGTTTAGGGCATCTTCTATGCGAGGCATTGGATAGACGTCCTTGCTTGTTATTTTGTTCAGTGGCCTCTAGTCCACACAAAATGGTACAGAACCGTCCTTTTTCTTTACCAAAACAACAGGAGAAGACCAGGGACTTCATTAAGGGCGAACAATATTTCTTTCAGCATGTCATCGACGTTCTCCTGTATTATTTTTCACGCAGAAATAGACACACGGTATGGACGGCGACGAACGATAGAAGGTCCATCTGTGTCGATGCGGTGTACCGCGGCAGATGTCTTTCATAGGACAGAAGAGTATGCGTCAAAAGAACCATGGTGTATGGTCAGCAGAAGCAGCAATGCTTGCCTCTCCTCTGGCAGAAGGTCGGAACTTATGGCGGTGTCAAAAGCCGAAACTGGAGCGGCTGATGTGGAAACGTGTTCATCTGTCGAAATGGTTGACAGCGCAAGAACACAGGCTTCTTCATCGCCGAAAACCGAAGCGATGGTGGCACCTTGCGGCACTAAAATTGCTTCTGCAGATGTATTCACCGCGGCAACAAAAGCCGACCCACATGAAAAACGGACGACACAGGTCGGTATACCGACTCCTTTCAGAACGAAATTGCCAGCTGGTGCAATCAACACGTCGCCATCGGTGACTCTGTCGGACGAAACGGAGAAAACTGTATCTTCGCCGGGAAAGAACACACAATCAGTTGTTGCGACCAGACGGTCCGTTCCACTTTCCGACAAACTGGCAAGGGAGGGGTCAGTGATGTGAATGGTGGGCTGATTACAGGTGATGACTGCCCATGCTGATGACAGAAAATCCCAACCCAAGATGACTTGATGTGCACATGGGGACAATACCGCAAACTGTATGTGGTAACGAATGCCATCAATGAAAACACGCGCAGTGCATAGTCCAGATGGTTGAATCCTTCCACCGTTGGCACCACGTAGAGCAGGACCATCATATGGCTTTGTCACCTTGCGTATCCCAGAGCACAAATCTGCGTGAATGACCGAAATGCTAGCCCCAGTGTCTACTATAGCTTCAACCCAAACGCCTTCAATGAAAACATTTAATGTGTTCGAGGGTGACACAGGGGGACTTTGAGATTTTTCCTGTGATCCACTTTCCCCCCAGAAAACTGCTGCTTTCAGTTTTGCGGGTGTCGGTAGAAAACTTGTGATGCGGGTCGGAGAGGGGATCAAGACTGGCGGAAAGGCGAAGGTGAACGGCGTCTGGGAGAACGTGAACTCCGGGGCCGGTCCTCGGAATCAATTGGGGGCGTAGAGCGAGGAACAGGAGGCGAGTACACACGCTGGCGAAGGGCGTAGTATAAGCGGTTATCTCGCTTGTATGGGGCGTAGCCGCGGCGCTCGTCCAGCTGTCATCGACGGCTAAAGCGAGAAATATGCCCACGGATGCCACAGTAGTAGCAGACCGGCCGGTCGCAAATAGGGCGCGGTGCTCGCCAAGTTGAATGGAAATGCGGCGCGGCCGGAGGTGCAGAAAGGGCGGTCAAGTGGCCATGCGAGGGCGGGGACACGATATGCTCAATGGGCACAGGTGATCGGGATACGACTCAGAGTACGTTGGCGTGAAAAGAGGAACACTATGACATGGCTGAAGAAGAGTTGTCATGGACACCCGCTCCTCTTTGATCATGCCACGCAGACCAGGTGGGCGAACGTAGTTGTTCCGAGCGCAGGGTTTGTCACGCTGATGCAACTCTTCGCGGATGATGTCGCGAATCAGAGTACGGAGCTCGGCATAGCCAGAGGGGCAGGCAGGCAAGGTGTGTTGAATCCGGATGGACTGGAGATGGTAGAGCCGCTGGCAGATCGTTCGCACATCGGCAATGGTAGCGGGATTCTGAATCGCCATAGCATTAAAGGCAAAATGGGCGATACCTTTCAGTATGTGGCGTACCTTCTCCGTTTCAGGCATGTGCTTGTCGAACCGGCGGCATAGCGCGAGGACATCTTCAATATATGAAGAGTAAGTCTCCTCCGGGCGTTGCACACGGGCATCAAGTTTCTTGTTGGCTTCATTCGAGCGAGCAGAGGACGTTCCGAAGATCTTACGTATGTCCTCCTTGAAGTTCTCCCAATTAGACGAGCAGTCCTGGTTAAGGAACCACGTCTTCGCCACTTCATTCAGGGACCAGCAAACATTCTTCAGTTTGAATGAGTGGTCCCAACGGTTGAACGCGCTCACTCGCTCAAAGTGGTCAAGCCATTCCTCAACGTCTTCGCCCCGAAGGCCAGCGAAAAAGGGCGGTTCGCGGTGGGCGCTGGTGACAGTGAAGGTGGGCTGGATGGGAACTGCAGCGTTGCTGCCACCATTGCTGCCCTCGCGATCCATGGGGCTAGTTGGTAAGCGCCGACCTGATTGAAGCTCCAGCTGTTCGATCGGGAGAGGTAGACGGCAGGATCAAAAGTACCCTCCACCACTTGAAAGAGTCGAGGACTTGTGAAGGAGAGCGGTTTATTCCGAGAGCCGAGGACCCAGGAAGACCCCGTCAGGAAGCGGTGATGGTGATGCCAGAAGCCGAGACGATGCAGATTAAGCGATGACGATAGCGTATCCTATCGGAGCACGGCGATTGTCCCAGCACAGTATATTGTCCCAGGACTGTAGATTCTGCTGGTGCTCACACTAATTATCTATCTATCTATCTATCTATCTATCTACTATCTATCTATCTATCTATCTATCTATCTATCTATCTATTATCTATCTCTATCTATCTATCTATCTATCTATCTCTATCTATCTATCTATCTATCTATTATCTATCTATCATCTATCTATCTATCTATCTATCTATCTATCTATCTATCTATCTATATATCTATATATACAAAGCGAATCAGAAAATGTGAAATGAGGGGCTCCGTGAAATAAGACAGAAAATAACGGTTGGCAGTCAAGAAAACCTCGGAAAGCAAAGCGGAGGTTGTGGTGGGTCATAGAAAGAGATCAAGAGTTTTTTGAGTCGAAAAGAAAGTGGTGAAAAAATGCCCGCCGGGTGGGATCCGAACCCACCGGTATTTTGGAGGTCGTGGGTTCGGATCCCACCCGGCGGGCATTTTTTCACCCCTTTCTTTTCGACTCAAAAACTCTTCATCTCTTTCTATGACCCACCACAACCTCCCCTTTGCTTTCCGAGGTTTTCTTGACTGCCAACCGTTATTTTCTGTCCTATATATATATAAACATATATATATAGGGAATCAGAATAGGAAAGGAGGGGCTCGTAGAAATAACAAAGAAATAAGGGCTGGCAGTCAAGAAAACCTCGTAAAGCAAAGTGGAATTGTGTGGTAGGCCATTGAAACAGATACAGAATTTGGAAAGAAAGAAAGCGGAGCAAAATGGGTTCAGATCACACCTGGCGGGCATTTTTTCTCCGCTTTCTTTCTTTCTTTCCCAATTCTCTATCTCTTTCAATGGCCTACCCTATCCTCCCCTTTGCTTTCCGAGCTTTTCTTGACTGCCAACCCTTATTTCTATATATATATATTGTGACGTGACAATGAATGCACTGCTCGTAATAAAATGTATTACAGTCAAATACTAGCCGGTGGGCAAAGCAGATCGAATGTCCCCGGAACAACACGCACGTCCGCAAGCCAAACAGCGTCGTCGTCGTCTCCCCAGGCTGTGTACCAGCTTGGCAGTGGTGCATATCCCTGAAGGAGAGGTTGGCACATAGCTTAACACTTGGATTGCCAATCTGCCAAGGCCCGTGATATAACCTCCGGCGGCGAGAGCACCCAGCCGGTGCAAACAACGGAACAAGGTTAGAGGCAGCCTGCATCGCGGGAGTTGTACGGCTTCAGACGGGAGACGTGCACAAGTTGCGACGTTGATTGAGATGACGGTGAAGGCTTGAGGGGTCCAATTTCGTAGGTCACGGGAGTTACCATGCGTAGGATGCGGTTAGGGCCAGTGAAACAACAAAGCAGTTTTTCAGACAGGCCGACGTGGCGCGATGGGGTACACAGGAGTACCAAAGTGCCAGGCGCGAAGTACACATCGCGATGGTGCTTGTCATGGCGGTCTTTCTGGGCTGTTTGTGCCGTCGATATCCTGGCGCGGGCAACCTGTCGGGCCAAATCAGCGTGCGCTACCACGTCTCGTGCGTATTAGGTTTGTGAATGTCCCCGAGTTAGGCAACACGGTGTCCAATGGTAAGGCAGGCTCTCGCCCAAAGAAGAAAGAAAGGGGAGTAGCCGGCAGCGTCGAGGCGAGAAGAATTATAAGCAAACGTAACGTAGGGTAGTGGTACGTCCCAGTCGCGGTGGTCGGCGGACACGTATATGGCCAGCATATTCGTGAGCGTCTTGTTGAAGCGTTCAGTAAGTCCGTTTGTTTGCGGATGATATGCGGTTTTAAATGTGCTTCGTACGGCAGGAACGTAGGCGGTCATCAATAACTTGGAACAAGAAGTACCGCCCACGATCCGTAAGCAGTTGACGAGGGGCCCCGTGGTGCAAGATTACATCACGTAGGAGGAAGTCGGCTACGTCTGTGGCACAGCTGGTGGGGAGGGCACGCGTGATGGCGTAACGCGTAGCATAATCCGTGGCGACAGCAATCCACTTGTTGCCCGACCGGGACTAGGGCAAAGGGCCGAGAAGGTCCACTCCTACATGGAAGAATGGTGCTATGGGAACGTCAATTGGTTGGAGGGTGCCGCTGGAAGCAAACGAGGTGTTTTTCGGCGTTGGCATAGATCACAAGCCGCGACGTATCTCCTCACGGACCGGTATAGGCCCAGCCAGTAAAAGCGCCGACGCACGCGGTCGTAAGTCCGAGCCACGCCAAGGTCACCACCTGGGGCGTGTCGTGAAGCTCGCGGAGGACGTCAGAGAGGAGATGCTGAGGCAGCGCAAGTAGCTCGTCAGGCCCGTTCTCGCGAAAGTTTCGGCGGAACAAGATGCCATCACGAAGCATAAATTCACGCGTAGAAGGTTCGGCCGGCTTGGAGCTAAGGCATTGGATTATCTTGTAAAGCGACGGATCACGGCGCTGATGGTCGGCAATGTTGAGCAAGTCCGACAGAGTGAATACGCCGGGGTCGTCGTCATTGTCTCGAGGGTCAGGGGGGGTCAACAGGGTGACGAGACAGGCAGTCCGCCTCCCTGTGCATGCGACCAGACTTGTAGACGACCGAATAGTCGTATTCCTGGAGCCGTAATGTCCAATGACCAAGTCGTCCGGTGGGGTCTTTCAGAGTGGAAAGCCAGCATAACGCATGGTGATCCGTAACTACAGCAAATGGTTTGCCGTACAAGTACGGACGCAACTTGCTGACAGAACATACAAGTGCGAGGCATTCACGCTCAGTGATAGAATAGTTGCGTTCGGCGGGGTTCAAAAGGGGACTGGCATACGCTATTACTCTGGTACCACCTGCCTGTTGCTGGATCAAGGACAGCGCCCTATGCCATGCCCACTTGCATCAGTACGAACTTCTGTCGGAGCCGTATCATCGAAATGGGCCAAAATCGGACAATGGGTCAGACGGTTAATGAGCGAGAAAAAAGCCCGTGGCTTGTGCGGAGCCCCACGAGAACGAGGTATCGGTCTTTAGAAGATCCGTGAGCGGGGCGGGATATGTCAGCGAAGCTCTCGATGAAGCGGCGGAAGTAAGAGCATAGGCCAACAAAGCTGCGAACGTCCTTCGCAGATCGAGGGACAGGAAACTCTTTGACGGCGCGCACCTTGTCAGAGTCAGGTCGCACACCAGCAGCGTCCACTACATGTCCCAGGATCTTAAGTTGTTGGCCGCCGAAATGGTATTTGGACGCGTTGAACTGGAGCCCGGCACGGTGGAAGACCGCAAGGATGTCCGACAGACGTTGAAGATGTGTGTCGAATGTTGGGGCAAACACGATGACGTCATCCAAGTAGCAGATGCACGTCGACCACTTGAAACCGCGCAAAAGTGAGTCGATCATCCTTCGAAGGTCGCAGGTGCATTACAAAGGCCGAAAGGCATGATCTTGAATTGGTACAAGCCGTCCAGCGTAACGAAAGCGGTCTTTTCGCGATCCATGGTGTCAACAGTAATCGGCCAATAGCCAGATCGTAGGTCGATCGACGAGAAATAGGACGCACCGTGAAGGGCATCATATATTCGAGGGAGCGGATAAACGTCCTTCTTAGTGATTTTTATTGAAATGCCGTGTAGTCAAACGCAGAAGGCGCCACGAACCACCTTTCTTTTTCACCAAGACGACTGTGATGCCCACGGACTTGAAGAAGGTTCAAATGGACGTCCTTGTTCAGCATTTTCTCTACCTCGGTTTGGATGATTGCCCGTATCCGTTTGCGACAACCCGATATGGTCGCCGGTGTATAGGGGCCGCATCGCCGGTGTTGATGCGATTCGTTAACTCCGAAGTCTGGCCTAACGGACGGTCGTCCAAATCAAAGATTTCCCGGTAGGATGCCAGTAGCTCGTGCAGTTGGCGAGCTCGTGAGGCGGAAAGGTCGACGACATCATCTTTGTTTAGTCATCGGAGGTCGGTGGATGATCTTTCGGACCGTAGGGAGCACTTGGAGGGACATCAGGGGACACAGAAGAGAGCTGGCATCCATCGAGCGGACAAACAGTGGCCACTGACATTCCCTGTGGAAGAACTTGGTAGGAACGACCAATATTCAAAAACGGCAAACTTATTTACTTTTGTGCGACCCTGACGACTGTATGAGGAAGCGCCACGTTGTGCTGTAGGAGAACGTCAGTAAGAGGGGAAACCATGTACTCGCCGTTCGGGACAGGTGGGCACGTGGACAAAGGAAACGTAGGTTATGGCTTTTGGAGCTACTCGTTAGGTGTTCGGCAGAGCATAGACGGTGATAAGGTTCAGTGTCGGCAACAGAACCAATCAGCAGGTTAAGACGGAGGATGCCAGAGGCGCAGTCTATGAGCGCGGCGTGGTCAGTAAGAAAGTCGAGGCCCAGAATAATGCCATGAGGGCGTGCGTCCAAGACGGTGAATTGAACTGGTATTTTGTGTCCTGTGATGCCAACTCGACAGTGCAGAGACCTGCTACGGTGGGTGTCCGGTCGTCGGCGACTCGTACAATGTTGGAGGGAGCAGGCGTCATAACTGTGTGCAGGCGGCGGCGAAGGGGCGAGCTCATAACTGAAATGTTCGCACCGGTGTCTATCAGGGCGTCCACACGAATACCATCAATATCAATTCCAAGAGATTGTGTTTCGTCGTATTAGTGAAGAGAGGATTTTCGGGCCAGGTTGGAAATGCAGCATTACCTCCGGGGGCTGCATGAGCTAGTTTCCCGGGGAGGTAGCGGCGTAAGAAGCAGGCGGGGAGGGGCGGCGGGGTTGAGGCGAACGAGACGCTGCTGGTAACCAGGCATGAATTGGTGGGTCCTGTCGCTGGAATAGCTTGTATCAGGAAACCTTGGCTGTGGCGGCGACGACCAGCGGTACGGCAGTAGCGAGACACATGCCCGACGCGCGAACAATTGAAGGCAAACTGGCCGGTTGTCAGTGGTACGCCATTCGGTAGGGCTGCGACGGCGGTTACGGGGTGGGGCGTCGTAACGGCTGAGCATTCCGCTCCGTGCGAAGGGAGTGGAGGAGCTTGCAGGAGCATGCGAGCACGTCAGAGAACACACAGGATGAATTTTCAGGTTGGCAACTTCTTCACGCACGACTTCCTGGATGAGTGCAACAGTCGGAGCATTTCGGGCATGGCCGTATTGAGGTGCGATTGCCGGAACCATTGCCTCTATTTCGCGGCGCACTATCGTCGTCAGAGGGTCAGTATGAGTAGGCAGGTCATCGGTCGGCGGTGGGCGGGGTGGCGTTGCCGCATCCGAACACGAGGATGTTGCTGCGGTGTGGGGTAGGCGGGTGAACCAGTGCGCTACGCGACAACACTTTGCTTATTCAAACCGGCGGCATTCCTTGAAGACGGACTCACCGGAGGAGCACTCTTTGCAAACCAGCAAATTAAAAGCATCGTCCGCAATGCCCTTAAAGATGTGCCCAACCTTAATAGACTCAGGCATGCTGGGGTCTACTTTTGAGCAGAGCGCCAAAACGTCCAGAATGTAAGCCACGTACGACTCGGTGGATGACTGGACGCGAGAGCAGAGGTCTTTCTTTGCGGCAAGCTATCGCACAACGGAGTTACCGAACAAATCGCGCAGTTCCTGCTTGCACTGATCCCAACTGGTCAGCCTGGATTCGTTGGTTTGGAACCACACCAGAGCGCGTTTTTTCAGATTAAAGAAAACTCAAAGGCCCTCGAAGGCGTACCAATGTACGGGGCTTGGGGTGTCTGTATGGGCTGTTAAGGTCGCACCAGGTGACATCTGGTTTAGTGGCAGTTCAATGGCTGAGGACATCGGTCTGCCGTCATTGGCGTCGCCAGGGAACTCCAAGTTTTGGGTAGCTCGCCCGCTCGAACCGGCTTCATAACAACGCTTCGTTTACCGAAACGGAGCCATACTTCAGAAGGGAGACGAGCATTACGCCTCAGCTCCCACGAAAAACGGGGTTTATTAGAATGAGTCCAGACTGTGGTAACGGGCTGATTGTACAAGAGACAAAGCTAGTTCGGGATTCCACGCGCAGGTCTCGTAGAAAGCGTTCTCGATGGGCCTGCTCCGATCAGTGAGATTTGCACGTAGACCAAGTGGGGGATTGACGACACTTGAAAGCAGACTCGCTCTCAGTTGAGCACACACACCTTTGGCCACACTGGCGCGCCTTCTTAAGGCCACTATCTCTTCGAATATATAATAATTAATATATATGTGTACTTATCTATATAAACATACATACACATATTTTCATATACATGTACATGTAGGTATACATAACACCCAGTACATATTGCTAGGAAAACTATTCACAAGAACACATCAGTTAAAGAAAATACAGCACTTGTTTATCGACACCTCCGAACCAATCAGTATCGCGATCTCCTCCACCCGTCTTCCTCATATCCAGCTCATCTCGCCATCGAACTAGCTCTCATTCGTAGGAAGATTGTACTACTCCCCAGGTATATTAAAAGTGTCTACTTGATCTACAACACTCTCCCCTTCCCACGGGATGTTTGAGAAGGCCGAAGACAACACCTATAAAAAGGTGGCGGATACGGCAAGAATTTCTGGGGGAATGTCTTCAAGCCGATAGGTCAGTGGGCCCAGCCGACACAAAACATGGTACGGGCCTTGAAAGCTTTGCGGCAGATTAGTGGCGCGACCACAGAAACAAAGCTTGGGATGGGAGAAAACTTCGTCGCTAGGATTAGAGACGCCAACTCTATGGCAAAGTGGCACACATCCCGGCAGTGTTAGCAATGGTCGTTGGCGCGCGTCGACCGCCACTTTCGCGCTTTCTGCCCGAGCTCGTTACACCGGTAGCAGACGTTTGTGACAGGCTCGTTTCTGCTGGCCTCGGGGCCGGCGCTGGTGATGTGCCCAAGGCGGCCTCAGTATTAGGACATGCCGTTGTTCAGCTTGCTGTTATGGCAGAACCGCGAGATGTGGCATCGCTTGCGGCAGGTCTAACATACCTTCTCTTGCTCCTTGCCCTCGCGGGTAATATGGCGCCTCTTGCCGCAGTTTTAGAAGGACATTTCGTGCGGTCTGTGCTGGCAGTTCTTGGAGATGTGGCCCATGGGCTGCAGCTGTACCACTCCCGAGACTCCGGGCAGTGCACGGTTAAGTGTCCACTCCTCTAGCGATTGTTCCTAAAGGGGAACTTGTAGTTCATTCGCCCACCACGGCCGCGCCCAGCGCGGACGCCGCCGCGTGGGTTAAGGTCTCCATCCCTGCTTTCTCAACAGCCTCCATCTTAAAAGTGCTCGCGTGGAATTTCTCCCCTCTTTTGGACTAGTAGCACTCCGTCATGCACCTCCTGCTCCGCCACCGCCGTGGTCTTCTTGCAACTCGCTGAAGTGGAGCGGAGCAGACGACTGGCTCTAATAATACGTGTTCAGTCTTTTGTCTTGACTTCCACTTCCACCCTAGTTCCGGGCATGGGCGGTAAGCATGTGCTAACAGCAGCTGATGCTCCGAGGTTTTATCTTCGCGCCCCTTGTGCGGCAAACCCCAAGAAGACACAACCAATAACAGCTTTCTAGCCTGAACTTATGCGCAGTAAGGAACGTACGACGAATGCAAACATAAGTGCAGGTATGCAGGACCAACGAGTAGCTGTCGTACGTGTGCAAATGTCTTCACGCCGCATGCCACTAGGCTTTGGCGAAAATGCTATTTGGACACCAGCCTGTTGACACCAGCCATATGCGACGATTACCGAGCAAATTGGGCTTTCGGCTACCACAAGCTCCACAATGTGTACCCTCCATGAAATACTCACATTCAGAGGCACCTAGAAATTTGGTCGTATCTCAGATATTTTGAAGGCATCAACCATGTAAGGCACTTGAGCGACCAATGAACGGTTCAAAATATTGACGGCAGCTCGTATGTAAATAAAGCCTATGGTGATTTACCCAGCATGAGCACTTCGGGACACAAACTGAGTGCGGCAGTGTCCGGCGATCCCGCAGCCACAGTGGGCACTTACAGCACTGCAGGGTTTCCCTCATGTGTAGTTGCTTTTGTTGCTTCACGTACTAGACCACTTGGTACATCTGGTTCCGTACGGCCTGGAGTAACCTCTCGCGACAGGCGAGGGGTTTGGTAAATTAGTTGAGTTCCGGCCATGCACAACCAGCACTGCCGTTTTCCAGTCGACTAGACAGAAAATCTGCTCGGCGGCGAACATCAGCCGCATAGTAACCAGGGGCACAACCCGGGCAAGGATACGAGGAGGCGCTTCGAACAATCGCCATAAGGAACCTAAAAATGGAAGACGAAGTGCCCGTATCACAATCTCAGTATCGCTTCTCCAAAAGTCAGTATTGCAATCTCATACCCCAATCAATCTCTTTTCCCGCCGATCTTTCTGTCAAACACTAGGTTACAGCTGGGGGGATTGTCCACATATTTATAATATGAAAAGGTCTTTATTGGCTCGGTATGAAGGCGTTCCAGGTGACGGTATTCAGGTAGAGACTGAGAGGACTAACCGGAGCGATAATAACGATGCAGCGAGCTATTGGAGATCGATGCGCGTTCTCCACCAGGCCGGTGCTATCTCCTCGTCGTTTTCACAGTCCCCATTAATTACATACCCATTATTGCCCATGGCCACATAGCACAGCATACCCACACGGGAAATAGCGCGTCTACAGCAGTGTGTGGTAGCATACTCTAAATGGGCGAACCTTTTGCACTACAATTACCCTTCGCGGACAAAAGGAGCATCCTGGTGGCCTAAGGGCAAGATAAAACCATTGGTTCGTGTTAAGGCGTGCGACGGTCAACGCGCACAGTTTCACGACCGCGTCAAGAAACGTCCGGGAACAACATGAGCGGCTCAACAACGCAGTTCACTGGGGATGTGCTCTCGATTACACGGTTATGACCATAATATTTGGAGAGTAAGCAGAGCAATACCAGGAAGAGTCGAGGGTATCCACAGCCACACAAGAAAACCGACAGCGAACTCAGGGGGTGGTGTTCCATCGTCGATATGCTGCTGCGGGCGAGATTGTTCCTCAGAAGTCTGGGACCTGACGAGCTGGCGACAATCTTTCCCATGCCAAAATGCATGTGACACGGAGGTACGTTAAATGCATCTGGTCGGTACGTCAGGACGATGTCGAGGGGACATTACGGTTCGCGGCCATATAGGAGAAATAAAGGCGAATACCTCGTAGTTGCTTATGTAGAGGTGTCGTAGGCATAAGTTACTTGCGGAAGAACTTGGTCCCAGTCAGTGTGGTCCGCCACAACATAGGTTGGCACATATCGCCCAGTGTCCGAATAAATCTTTCCGTGAGCCTTTGGTCTGCTGATGGTAAAGAAGTGGTGGCGCGATGAGTAACGTTGCACTTTCCGAGCAGGAGTCAAATAATTCAGATAGAAACACACGGCCTCTGTCACTGAGCAAATCTCTAGGAGCACCGTGACGAAGAAGGAACTTAGGTAGGAAAAATGACGTGACAAGGGCGTTAGCGGCTGGTAGTGCGGCGGTTTAAGCGTATCTCGTTAGTGGTCTACCGCGACGATGGCCTAGTGGTTTCCAGCAGTCGTGTAGGGGATTGGCCCATACAAATCGATTCCTACGTGGTCGAAAGGTAGTACTGGACAGGGCAGGGCTAAAACTGAGCCGGTGGTGTGTTTGGTGGGAACTTACAGCGTTGACAATTTTCCCAGGAACGGACGAGCATGGTGACGGAAGTGCACATTCGACATCAGTAGTAACGCATGGGGAGACGTCGGTATGTGTTCAGTACACCAGCATGACCATACAGCACATCGGTGTGAAAACATGCGCAAAGGTATGAACGGAGATGGCGGGAATGACGAGGAGCCACTTCCGGCAGTCTGCGTTATAATTTCGGCGGTACAGAAGCTCGTCACAAATGGCGAAGTGAGTGGCCTGTCGCCACACAGCTCGAGGGGCCTTTGGCGAAGCAGGGTTGGTCAGAAAGTTCAAAAGGGAATTGATCCAGGGATCTTGGCGCTGCTCGCGAGGCATGTTGTCAAGGGACAGAGAGCACAGAATTGTGTTTATGGATGACAAAAAGGCACTGTTGGCGGTCACAGGAGTGCGTGAAAGCGCATCGGCGTCAGTGTGTTCGCAAACAATTCGGTTGAGCACTCAAATATTGTACTCTTGTAAGCGAAGGGCCCACCTTCCAAAGCGACCAGATGGATTCTTCAAAGAAGATAACCAACATAGCGCGTTGTGGTCGGTGATTACGTCGAATGGCCTGCCATACAAGTAGCGAAGATATTTGCTTATGGCCCACACAAAAGCCAGGAAGTTTTTCTCCGTGGCAGAGTAGTTTTTCTCAGCTCTGGTGAGTGTCCGGCTTGCATACGCAACGACGTATTCGTCAAAGCCAGATTTCCGTTGCGCGGCACAGCGCCCAGGCCAACATGGCTGGCGTCAGTATGAAGATAAGTAGGGGCCGACGGGTCGAAATGACGAAGGATCGGTGGACACGTAAGCACCGAACGGAGCGTTTTGAAAGCCTCGTCACGCTCTGAAGACCAATGAACGATGTTCATTCAGAAGTTTAGAAGTTTTCGTTTAGAAGTTTAGAAGTTTACATTCAGAAGTTTCGTTAAAGGTGCCGTTATCGACGCAAAGTTCCGCACAAATCGTCGGAAGTACGAGCAGAGGCCAATAAAGCTTCGGAGCTGACTCGTGGTGGTGGAATAAGAAAACTCCGCGACCGCACGAAGTTCGTCAGGATCAGGACCGACGCCATCTTTGGACACAACATGATCTACAATTGTAAGTTGGCGGGCAGCAAAGCGGCAGTGTTTGAGGTTAAGCTGACATCCTGCGTCAGTGAGACATTGCAAGACTTGTCGAAGGCGGGTAATATGGGTGTCGAAATCGGAAGAAAAGACGACAATATCAACAAGTTAACAGAGACAGTTTTTCTACTTTAGGCCCCGCAACATATTGTCCATTATGCGTTCAAACGTTGTAGGCGCGTCGCAAAGACCAAGAGTCATGACAGTAACTCGTACAAGTCATTTCGTGTTACAATGGCCGTTTTCGCAACATTTGCCGTAGCGTGCGGGGTACATCTCCTAGTGCCCCCAGCTTTGCAAGCCATCGGCATAGACCCAGTCGTGAAAGTTAGGGAGCCGGTCCGGGCAGCCCCGGCCCCGCCGTGACCACAGGTCGGCCATGTCCTCCGCCCCGTGAGACGCCCACGAAGACGAAGACCTGCGGAGAACCGGCGTGACGACACAAGCCACAAATGTCATATCCCTAGCCCTTCCACCCATCGTGGCTCCCAAAACCGCCGAAGCTTTCACCCACGAAGTCATCGCTGCTGCGGGACAAGCATCTCCAAAAAATCATAGGCATCTGTGGCGGCAAGTGATTATTCCTTGTACATTTTCATCGCAATCCTTATCCGCCTCACAAGTTCACCCTGCAGCGGCTTCGACCGAGACGTTCTCCCTTGGCCGGGGGGTCATGTAATGGAACTCACATATAGGCGGACAATGCCCCACAGGGTAATGACCCAATTAGGGCTATGACGATGACTATGACAATTAAGTTTCTGCCGTAGGCTCTCTAATGGAAGTCATGTAAATACTGTACAGAGATCATTTTAACTTTCAATACATCGCTTCATCTTCAACATGGCTCGAGTCATTCACTCTGCTACCACGTAAATATATATATATATATATATATATATATATATATATAATATATATTATAATATCTATTAATGAAATATATATACATAAGTATATATATATCTATCTGCATGTATGTATGCGGGTATTGTCGCAGACGTGCCAGCTATCCCAGAAACTTACAAGAAGTGTAGCCGCATGTCGAGGTTTCCAATCTATGGTAAGACCTATTACGGTATGTGATGCTGTGAAGAGACATGGTCGACGAATAAACGAAAGATGAAAAGATAGACGAACTCCGAGTTTCCAAATGCCAGGCTGTATGCCATCAACCTGCCTTTCTGCCACTGAGTAGGGTGTATGCTTTGTAAATAAACGTCCTTCGAACATTCTGTTTATTTCGTGTTACGTGACATATTTAATGTAGGCCGACAAACTGTTTCCTGTACCTCTCGTACGTAAGCCTTCATCCCACCAGAGAACGCCGGAGCGACCGCACTTCTCGCCGAAAAGCCATGCCTACCAGTGAGCCCGGATCATCACCTCGATGTTTATGATTGTGTTGCAGCCTCGTGGCCCAGGACAGTTCACTGGTACGAACGACACTGACGAAGATAATGGCTCGGCATGTTCGAACGTGTGAGTGCTCACAATATATGGGAGAAACGCTCATGCTCGCCAGTGTCAATTGTCTGAAACAAACGGCCCGAAGGTGGTTTTTAACAAACGACGCTAGACTCACTACTTGAGTTGTTTTCCATAAAGAGCTCGAACTGTGTTCGGGATGTTCGTGACACTCCAGCTGGCGGTAAAGCAAGAGCTCTCAATCCGCGCTCACACTTCTACTCAATATTACGTCACCTAAATCCGCGACGTTTTGGCTCTTGACTCGAAATTTGACGAAGGAATGCCGGAAACGGACAGGGTTGACTACATTATCAATGTCATCGCCGACGACGCATTTCACATGCTCATTTGTAATGATACCGCCACCGCTGAGTCCATCATCAAGGAGTATCGGCGACTTAAGCAGGTGAATGAACGCCGTATAGCTCATCCCTTTAAACGGCTACCGCACACAGCCTCGACGTCTTCCTGCGATGACCACGATCTCAAGCTCCTCTTCCCCCTAAAGCCAGACCATGTCGCCGTAGCTGCGGATAGCGCCGGAATCGCGCGTCGTGAACTAGGATCCAGAGCCCCGACCCCCGCACTGCCACGCGCAGATGATAGCTGCCAACTCTCTGCGACCTCCGCAATCCAGGCCGCCGTTGGCGATGAAAATCCAAGCATGAGCCTTCCTCCCGTGTGCAGTATCGGACAGCCGTATCGAGGCACGTAAGCATCCGAGCACCTTTTAGTAATGAACCATCATGTCTCATGCTGTCTTTTTTCTCTGTAGTGCACACCGGCAAATCTTCGCATAGAATGTATGTGGGTTCTCAAAATATAACATGCGAAAAAATTGTATTTAAAAAAGTGTTTGAAAGGTGGCGACATACTTTTATTTTGACAATTTCTGCTTTGCTAGTGGAGCCGATGACTACTCCTTCCCTTGACGGCTGATATTAACAAACGCGAGAGCTGTGTTAGCGCGGTCAATGGTATTTTGGATTTACTCTATTACCCCAATTGTAGGAATGTTTCAATTCACTACAAGTCCAGGTTTAGTTTTCTCTCCTCTTGCAGGTTCGTCTGCCTGAACCCTTTATCTAGCTCTATCCTTAAGGCTAAAACAGAAAAAATTGTGACATATTGTTGAGTGTATTGCTTGTTGGCAGTAAAAAATATTCGCTCACTTCATTGAGCAAATAGCCCTCCCTTCTTGTCTATCGAGAAACTCTTGGGTAGGACATTCGATCCTCGTAATCTAGCCATATTTATTTTAACTTGTTTGCAAGTCGAAATTCAGCCACTCTACTGGCAGGTGTTGATCACATTGATTGTTTACGCAGATCTAGAAGCTTCCCACAGCTTCTGTGTCAAGATTCCTGCTTTTTCCGATGTGCCCATAACTATCGTACATTTTACACCAGATAGTTGACACGCAGCTATTAAATTGCACAAAGATGTTAAACAGTGACTGCTCATCAGCGATGTTCTTAATTGCCAAAAGGCTTCCGAGTTCTCCTTATTAGAACACGTGGCACGGTTATTGTAATTGCTCCCTGCTTGGTCCGATGGTCTACAAACAGTGTCCTTTACACCTAACCAATAATGTATTATTTTGACGCAATTTCGGTTTTGCTTAGGGCTAAAAACCTTCAAACAAAACCTGCACAATGTGTTACGTGCAAGTACGACATGTATTAGTTATATGGACAACAGTGTTGCGTTTTCGCCTGATTTCGACACACACCTTCGAGGTGCAAACAAGTTTTTACCTGCCTCATATCAGCTGCCGAGAAAATTATCACTACACAAGTGCCGCCTTGCTTCTAGCAAAATAATTATTTTCACTTTTGTTGCTTCAAAAGACAGGGTTTTCTTAAATTCAAAAAATCTCAATTCTGGGGCAGAGTTATAAATACAAAGCACTTTAAAAGACCTCCCAAGTTTTTAGTTTTGCTCATATACAAATTATTTACACCAGTATATGTTTACCTAACAGTATAGCCGTATACTGCTGTACATTTGTACTATATAACAGTGTAATACAGCTATACTGTGTACCGTCAATGCAGTACAACAGCATACGTAACATCATATTCTAGTTATACTTTAATACTGTATTGGCGTTTTCTAGTGTTATACTGTGTTGTTTGTAAATTTGTGTTCTAGCTCTTCTCGCCCATTCCTCAATGTTCTTACACGAACGTGTGAAGTAACGTAAATTAATACATAAATAAGCATCTAAGATTCGTCATACATTTTGTCAGTGTGAATGAATCGTTGATGCAGCCCCGGAATAAAACGAAGCTATCGAGCAGTAGCCGTCCTAGGACAGCGCATTTGTCATGATGATTCGCGTTCTTACGGCGAAACATATATTGCGCCATTTGTGACCATTCATATTTACAGAAAACCCCAGTGCCGCCAGTACGGTGGTACTGGCACCATCCTAGCTGAGCACAGAAAGCAAGATTCTGTAATGAGCTGGTCATACCTAGTCCTACTCTGATATAGTCAGAGGGGTATTATTCTGTAACAGAGAATGTAAGGTGAGCAATCAGGAATTTAACAAATTTTCCCTCTTCTCTACGGTCGTGTATTAAACTTAAGAAAGTACAATGCTCCACATTCAATTCACTCAGACCCTTCCGGCATACTGGAGATCTGTGTTATTTCCTTGCAGGAGTATAACCTTGCGTGATATATGATTTCTAAGAAGACGACCTAGTCCTGACTCTGTTTGAATGTTCCGGAGTGTCGGACGCTGATGGCTTGTTTGCATTACAGTGTGCTTCGCTTATCAAACCACCCTGGGGTGACTGCTGAACAGCGTAAAGAACTGTGGATTGCATTTACCTTGCAATATTTCTATGGCTTTGAGCTCTCTCCTCTTATGCACTGCGGCTCCAGCCATTGTACTCCTCCAATTAGAGCAACATGCTTTACAAATGGAACCATAAACTGAGTACCAGAAGTGACTACTACCCGTTCATGACCATTTCCCCTTAAATTAGATCATTCCCTTGACTGTTCAAATGTAGCAGCGCCAGCGTTTGGGCTGATACTGTCGTGACATTAGTACTGTTTTAGAAAATAAGATTCCATTTTGCAAAGGTTCCCAGCGTAACTGTCTCCCCTCAACGTCCAACATGTCCTCGGCCTCCGCTGTGTCGGCATAGCCATATATGATTTCACCCTCGCACAGCTGTGCTCGATTATCGTTCAGGTTGACCGCAGAAGTAAGCATAGCAGACCATCCGCGCTATCTGCAGATACCACACGCCACATCGCGTTCTCTATTCTCAGTTTTTGTCTCTCACGTCGCGCTCAATGCAAACTGTTGAGTTATACTGGAAGCGTTTTCATGTGAGTCGCTGTGGTAGCGCTGCTGACGAAATTCTGAGTAGTTCCTATACAGGCTATGCCCTATAACCCGCAATCAAAACGGCAGACTGAGAAATTCAACCACATGAAAAGACATTTGCTTTGATGTGAAGTTTTCCGCACTATTCCCACAGGGACATACTCTGGCCCTTTCCCACAACAAGACTTCTACACAAAAAAACGAGGGATGCTCTACGGTTTTAAGTAATGAGTCGTAAATTATCGTGCGCAATTGACACCACACTTTCTAATCGCCCGGATGTTTGAAACTGTGCACCATTATAAGAAATTACCCAGCATGCTGATGAGCGACATAAAATCGCATGATGGTTAACGACACATACAGCGTGCGTGAGAAGTCCCGCCCGCTATGCATACGACGGAACACCCACAGGGGATGCTGGGACTACTTATGGTTTGGTGTTGGTTTCCGATTATTAAATGAGGTATTTCGAATAAACTTCAATAAAAGTCGCGATATCCTACCGAGTCAGGTTGAGAACTTCATTTGTGTTTAGTTGTGATTGAGGCAGTAACAGCTAGTACTCATCTCCTCAACCATGTACGCGAGACTAGGTTCTGTGTGGAAAGCATTACTAGGACGTGGTCTTTGCCGCACCACCGAAATTCGCTGCGATTTGCTACTTTTATTCCTGCTGGTGAATATGCCCAAGATAGTAACCGTAGGAATACGGTTCATCAAAAAATCCCATTATACTCAGAACGACTTGTCCTTGTTAAGCTGACTGTGTAGTGGGCATTTATTCTCGGTTTTTTTACAACTGTTACCTGTGTTTTTCTCAAGTTTGTTATCAGTACTGTTCCCTGACTTACTGTTGTGTATATTATCTGAAACAGCTAACTTAGGTTCCCTACAGGACTGAGGCATCTCCGATTAACCTACAACCACTCGGGTCTGTGGTGCTTGCGTCCATTCTTTGCCACTGAACTTTCTTATTTGGCCTCTCTATCAATTTTTTGTGTTATGGTTTTGAAAATTATTCTACACCACTTTCTCGGTATAGATTCTGTAGCCTTGGTGGTCAACCAGTTAAAGTTTACCTCACTACAAGGTAATACCAAGTACAATTCTGTTCTTTCATTTGAACTACAATATTATGTATTGCAGTTTGTTACTTGATCTAAGAAACTTCTTTCCTGTGCCTATGTGTTACTCCCATCATTGTTTGTTCAAGTGGCAGTATGCATTTGCAGTATATTTTCAAGGTATAGAGGCAGCGTACCTTGATGTAAACGTAGCCCACTTACTTTTCAATGTACATTTCAAGTGGACTTACCCTTACCTAGTCTTAGCGCGAGTCCTCTATCATGTTTGAGGTCAGCACAGGCAATCTCCGAGCAAGTTAAAATCTTCTACTTGTTCAAGCGTCTCATTTTGTATTCGAACGAGGGCGGTTTCCGCTAGCCTATTTATTAACGCCTAAATTTTATACCTACGTATTTTAACACTACCGGCATGCTTTGTAATTGTAGTTCATAAACAAAATTCCGAGGGGTTTAACCAAGAGTATTGATATCTGAAAATATTGAATGGGCTAAGATTTCTCTATTTATTCGTAATCTTGACGTTTCCTTGTCAGGTTTATTACCACCCCCCCTTACATTTGGCGAAATTGTATCTCGTCATACGCTCTTTGGGTTTGGGAATTTTATGCGGTTCTTGCCAACATATATTCTGCCCATAACTGTCTTGTGTATTTCGTGTAGAATATTTGAGCAAGTCTTCACTATTCACTGGTCTCCTAACACTTCCAGCACAGCTCGGTGTGTTGTGAGTCAAAGGTTTTTCCAAAATTCAGGTTTTTAAGGCATTCAGTGTAGTCTCAAATTTTCGTTTTGCCTAATAGACACACAGTTCTGATACAGTGTTGAGTACCATTTTCTAAGCCCCTTGTGAGGGTTGTTGGGAACTCCGATGACCACAATGAGGTAAACTGTTACTATGGCGAACATCTTGTATACTAACAGCTGCAGACTAATCGGTCGGAGGTTATGGGATGTGGTTGTCTGAGGTCCTACAGCTTGATGGAAATAGTTCAGCCATTTTTCCAGGGTAATATCTCTTCCACTTTAAAATCTATGAATATCCCGTCGTCACCGGAAGCTTTTCCTTTCTTAACGCCCTTTTGTGTGGCTGAATGTAACTAAAATAGCATTTTGCCTGTCGTAGCATTCTTCTACCACCTTCTTCTGTCATGCAGGTTATGAGTAATGTGTCCTTATCTGTTCATCCCGTCATTTTGCCTTGACCTATAGCTGGATTACTCGTAGTTGCTTATAAAAGTCCTCCAGTTTGAAGCTTCTGTTTGATCACTTCAAAGTTGTATGCATGATTGTAACTCATTTCTTTTGTTATTCACTTTTTACCACCTTATTATGGATTTTTATCCACCGTGCCCGATACTTTCATGTTCCTCCTATTCGGTATTATTTCTTTCTTTTTTAAGTTAGTTTTCCTTTTTTTTTCGAACATGCGGTGTCTCCCAGAGGTGTGCTGATTGTTTGATATTTTGAGATGCCAACCATGCGAAACACTTATACTCGAGTCAATCAGGGAGGAACAGGCGTGCCTAACTGGTTATGAGTAGCATTGCATATTCTAGCGGTCTTTTCAGGAAAAAGGTTACACATGTCAATTACTTAGGAATGATTGTGGAGTGCTAAAAAAACAGAAGGAATGCACTACATGATGTCTTCCTTGTGGCAGAGAAATAGACTCGCGGGAATGCGGATACCCTCAGAAATGATAGGACACAGGAGGTAATGAGAAGAACAATATAAACATCCGCACCCGGTTCGAGTTACAATTGTCGATAAACAGATCACCAGTCATTTCTAAAAGAGTTGTATACGAAGCTTAGTAGCGAATGGCAGTGCAGAGAACAAAAACAGAATCAATGGAGTAAATTTACACCTTTTGAACCAGAAGAATGCAAGAGCGACGTAAGAGCGTGTGATGGTATGATGATTAAGGTACCCAAGACGAGGTACTGAGAGCCACAGGTCAAAAACTGTAACACAGGGTTTCTGGCTTATCAATAGAAAGGATAATAATTGAGACCGTGCAGACGGTGAAAGGGCCAACAATATAAGTGAGACAGGCAGACGGAAGGAAGGTTTAGGTAGTGAAACGTTTCGAGCGATGTTTCAGATGCGAGCAGTGCAAGTCGGATACAATGATGGAAGTAGAAACAGTAGTCTTACGACTTGATCTCACGGTGCAGTTGCGGGGGCACACGGTTTCCCTCTGTATACGCCATGGAGACACCGAAGTTTACAGGTCATGCATCGGGGGCAGCAAGTGGTGGCCTCGATGGTCCTACCTCGGGCCGTTGTACATGATGAGAAAGTGGTGCCTGGCTGTCCTGATGACATCCGCAGGACACCGTGAATCCGGCAGACCAGTTGACATGCCACGAACAAATGCAGTCACGAGAAAAGCGGAAGTGGGCTTGGCCACCCTGTCACAACCTTCTTTCTCTTCTACTGCTTCCGCGTCATCCTTATGATGACTCTCAACATCCATTATCTTCCTTTCGTCGCGCGCCGTCTCCACCAAAAATTGGCCAGCATTCTTTTGATTGCGCCATCCCATCCCAGCGGCACAAACTATGCGAAACACTAGGAATTCGAGAAATGTATGTAAAAACTTTACGCTGTACGCATTAAAAGTGCAAATGAACCCCGCGTCGTTCTTCTTTGAAAGTGGTAACAGGGATAACTCTATTAGGAATGGTTCTACAAGCTCGAACAAAAGAAGAAAACACGCTTTATAAAGTAATGTTTAAAGCTGAAATCGGGCGAGTAGGGAGACTCGGAGCAGACAAACGATGTTTCCCTTAGAAACAGACTTTTAGTTTTCAGGGCCATACGTGACGTCCTCCTCCTGAAGGTCAGGAAATACGGGAGTCTTGTGCTAAGACCTCGTCAGCATCCATGCCCATGCGGTATCAATGGAAACACTCTGCGCGCTCGCCAGTTCAATGGGATGAACTTGCAGTTGACCAAGGCAGTCGGATTGTAACTCAAGGGGTGCAGCTGCGGCCACCATACATTGAGATTGAAGGCAGCGTCTACTACATGGCAGAAAAGAGACGATTTAGCACAAGCATGCATTTTTTACGGTAACTTCGCGTGATGATTATAAAGTACAAAGGCTATTATTGATGGATCTTTGCACGTCAGCACTTTTTTCCGCAACCATTCACCATACCTCAAGCCTGCTTTAAACAACGAGCTCACTATATTTGAAAACTATAAAACCAGATGTTGTAACATAGAATAATTCCTAATAAAACATACATCTAATATAACAACCTTAATAATTGTTTTAGGAAAAATATACCCCTTACACTGTCCCAGCTCTTTCCAAATACCTTGCATAAAACAAGGCTCAACTATGTACTAATAACAAGTAGTATCATACTGCAATCAATGAAGTGTTCTTGAAAACAATGAACAACCAAGATTCCTATGCTTAAGAAATGCAAACACTCATAATACATCTTCTCCCTTGCATTTAGCTGTGGTGCTTTCAAAAAATAAACTTTTAATGAGATACTTACAAGCATAGTCTGTAACGCAAATATTTGTAATGTAAAAACCAACCAGTCAGATCTGTTTTTATATACTTGTAGTGTGCTTTGATTGTATTTTTCTATCCTGGACATCTTGTCCTTAAAATAATAAAAATGAACGGAGGCAAAGCGATATTTTCAGTCGCGTAAGTTGCCGTGATGTCACAACTCGCAAATTGAAGTATATTGACAGTGGTAAGGCTGAAATGTAAAGGCTTAACGGGTAAAACTTTGTTGCATGCATGTGTATTCTAATGCGAATTTTGTTTATTCGGCTAATTTTTTATCTCCGCACATAATACGCATCCCTTCGAAAAAAGAATGGTTGCATTTGTATCCATATTTGTGTCCTTGATTGTGGAGTGTTTATTGTACCATGGTGTAAAAACAGTGTTTTTAGGTTCGGAACTTCATTCAGGCCTACAAAGTAATACTCCGAACAGTGGGGTCTGAGTTGGTTCGAAGGAATATATAGGATTGATGTCGATAAATTAGCGAATTCTTACTTTGGCGAAAAATTGAGCACACTCATGTTTGCGTTGCAATAGAGCACGATCCTGAAGACAAGTAGCAATGTGACACACGACCGCTTTTTTACTAAGTTGCGGATAACAATAACATTATCCTGATCATTAGGTGCTGACTACATTTTACGCGGCAGGGAAATGCAAGAAAATATCGATAATAGGTGGCACTTCAGCTAACAAGCACTACCGTTTCAATGAAGCTGCTCGGAAAAGTTTACTTTCAGGCCGCAGATGTTAATCCGGTTGGCAGATTACCAGAATCTTAGCGCGAAATTATATCGCGGAGAGGCGAATATCCCAGGCTTTTTAGTGTTTAGTGAAAGTCACCGGTACATGTTACCTAGTTTCTGTTCGCACGTAGATGTTACCTAGTAGCCTTCTATGCGTGCCATGGCCACAACTGAACAAGTGTAGGCGAAGTTGTTGCTAGTGAAGACCATCGCAATGTCTTCTAGAGTCGCCTACCGTTTTTTCGGACTCGACGAGAACCGCCAATAACAAAAAAAGGGGGAGTCCGAAAAAAAGAATTCACTAAAATAAACCTTCTTTGGCCTAACGGCTAGAAAAACGCATGTTTTTCCAGCCGTTTCACTGTTTCACAGTTTTCACTGCTCACTGCTCAGTTTTCACAGTCTTCACTGTTTCACAGCTCGTTGGCCCGCTGCCGTTTTAGCATCTGCTGGCGACTTACAAGGGTTCCCTCGACTTCATCAGACGTTGTTACCGCAGGGATTTGTGGTGTTGTTGGGGCTTCTGCTGGTAGATGTCCATGATACAGGGCGTCTGCAGATTTGTTGCTGGTGCCCTTCCCGTATTCCACGTAGCACTGATTTCTTTCTCTGTTTACGGCCCAGTGTGCGAGATGATTTGCCGGGTTCTGAAGCAGTGACAACCATGAAAACGCTATGCTGAAACAGTGTTTCTCCGTCACGAAGTAGCTTTGTTAAGCAGCTGAGAGGGTGCAGCTTGCGAAGGCCAGAAGGTACAGGTTTCTGTTATGAACCTGTAGCAAAGCGCTTCTTATGCATCACTGTTCACTTGCATCGGTTTGAACAGCGAAAGTGCGGTGCATATCTGGCAACCGCAGGCTTCGGGTGAGGCGATAGCTTTTGAGAGCGCCTGAAACGCCTGCTCCGTAGACGCCACCTAGGACCACCTGGCACCCTTTCGTTGCCGCTGATGAAGCTGCTTTCCCACCTACGGGCAATGTGGGATCAAGTGCCTTTATAATCCGACCATAACCACGAAACCCCGCAGACTCATTTTTTGCTTTCGGGAACTGCAAGCTCGGCTTCAACTTTTCTCGCTTGGCTTGGCTCACCATTGGTTCACGACAAAGCGAAGTAGCTCCATCCTTCTAGCATGCAGTTCCACTTTAGGGGGGCAACTGTGAGGGCTGCATTGTCTTTCCGCTCCTAAAACTTTTGGTAATTAAGGACGTGACAATCGAGCTTTCTGAAAATACAACCACTTCATCCATCTAGGTAATGACGTAGTTAAAGTTGGCTTCCCTCAAGATGATATTGATCATTTGCGGGAAGTTGCCGGGGAATTCGAAAAACTGAAATGCAAGTGTCACAAATTATAGCAGATCTCCACTGCAAGTGAGCTCTTTGTTCTCGGTATTCCTTTCAGCTACAGCGATCTGTACACAAATTGTGCTACAGCGGGGGGTGGCGAATACCTCTACTGAGCTTAGCCGCTACGTAACCGCATAGATTTATGAAAATAGATAGGAGCTATGGTGGATATCCTGTTGAGGCGTGTGAATTTTACAAACATGCGGGCTCTAGAAGCTTTTCTTATCCGGCTACACAATTGAAAATACTCAAGAGCTTTTTGATGGCCTCACCACATCCGAAGTGGCCGTCTGTTGCAGGGCTTCATCCAGCTGTAATTGCTTGTGAACGCTCAAGGGTTTGGGGTTGAACAGGAGTGGTCGCGCATCGCCCGTCTCCATCTGTCGTTACAAAATATTCATCATGTCAGGGGCCTGTTTGAAAACTGCAGCAAAGGGTTGCAGTACTTTTGCGATCCCAGATCCCCCCGCTGGTCTTAAGAACAACCGCCAGATTGCATCAAACAATTCTAAATCTTTCCGTCCGCGGTTTCTCCTGACAACCCAGACGGCAATTAGAATTGTCTTTGAAAACCCATACGGCATTTCGGATGGACGGCAATTCGGATGGTAGCTATTAAACAGGGTTCCAGAGCTTTTGTGGGAGTTTCCGCCTTTCACATAAAGCACTAACCCTTTTCCTTCTATAAAATTGTTGGCCATGATTTCTCAACGGGTAAGTCTGTGAAGGTGAAAAAGCGTTGCCTGTGTTTTTGGTCATTGAAGATTACTGACAGCCTCGCTGCTTTAAAAACTGGTGTAAAGCGGTCCTGATAGTGGTGCTTACGTGCGGGATTATGATGTACCTCGCCGAGTACCATTCTCCAATAAAATCTCCTATACACAAACCATTGCTACAGTGCTCATTAGGGCAAGGTATCCTCAAGAACGCTACTTCTACGGTATTGAAAGCTGCAATATTTACGCTTCAAGCCTTTTCTCTTAGCGCCAATGGCCAACAGCTCAGCATGCTCTGATTTTTGTTATCCGGACGCATGTCAAGGGCTACCTGCACCAAAGCACCACCTTTACTTCCGTCTACACAGGGTGCGGCGGACTCACACGCTGTTGGTTTGGAATATTCGCTCTGCGTCAGCGTCCACCTTTGTGTCAAGTTTCCGCTGTGTGTTTTAGAGGCCTTCACAAGAACTTGTCCGTACACTGCAGCGTGCACAGGTCCATACCCTTGAGCATACCGCAATGTGCCGAGTGTCGATGCAATGACAAGCAGCGTCTCTCTCTAGCTTGCATCACGGTTTCTGCACCGGCGGCCACTTGGTCATACAATGCCGAATATGCCAAGGTCCTGTGCGTTGCGCCCGATTGTTGCATTGCGACTGGGCTAGATCGCATTTCTCGACGGGCTCGAGTGCTTCGTCTGGAGGACAGCCCCTGTGGCCTACCTGTATTGCTCGAATCTGGTACTGCGGGCAGGAATTCGTGGCCGTTGTCTGCATGGATATAATGGCTATGGGTATTCACTTCTTCTCCTTTTGGCACTGCGTTCCTCTGATCTACCTCTCCTGAAAGACTCCCATACATGCACTTGACTGATGGGGTTGCTGAATCCCTCGGTTGCTGAAGCACACTTGTGGGAATAAAAATTTTATGATGGCTCAATTTCGTCTACTTGCAGTGCTGCAACCATGCAGTCGTGGCAAGGTGCGTTGGCTGCTCTTTTTATTTCAGTGCAGGGTTTTTTTACGCACAGGGTGCCTCTGAACCGGTCTTTCTAAAAACAGGCAGCTAGTAATCGGCTTGTCGAAACATGCAATCCTAAGTGGAAAAAGCCTATCTTTGAACGACGCAAAAGCTTGAGAACTGTTTAAGTGCCAATATGGCAAGTTTCTTGGAAGGCCCTGGCGGATAGCCAGGAGGATCTTGGCCAGTTCGAGCGCTCCCGCTTTCTGTCGCTAGTAAAAATCTTGCAGTTAAAGTAACTATTCCAACATGCTTTCGTCCTCACGTTAAGCACGTGCGCTCAGTTAGTCCGCGAAGCAGTAGTCAATTCCGTTGGTAGAAACCTCTGCTTGAAAGGAGTACCAAAATCCGGCATGTTTCCAAGAGGCTGCTAATGTCGCCTCCAGGCCGCTTCTGAGGAGCGCAATATGAATGCAGGATACTGGAAAATCATATGTGATCCTAAATTGCTGAAGCCCGTTGGCAATCGAACAATTCAGTAAAAAGGCATATACTTTTTCTTGTTGGCTTATCCCGTGTACGTTAAACTTCAACTGTAGCGATAGGTCAAATTGCAGCTACCACCAACTTTAACGGCAGTGACTTGCTACAGTGCAACTTTTTTTCGTCGGCGTAAGGCGCTCGGAAAAACAATTGATCAGTGCGGTTACGTTTGCAGACTTAGGCTCCGGAAGTTCGTTTCAAAACTCACTCTTTTTTTCGAGCAACTCCGCCGTCTATTCAAGAATTGGCTGCGTGCTGTCCGATGCCGGCTACGTTTGCGCAGTCTGCGTACACTACAATATTGACGAAATTTGGGTGCAGAACGCGCTAGGAGCATCGCGAACTTCAATATCAGAGATTCATCATACTAGCCAAAACAACACCGATACAGAGCCTAGGAGACGAGGAAAAACGCGCTAGCATGTGTTTCGCCTCCTCTGCTTAGACCCTTCGTTAATGTTCGCTAGGACGCTCCATTTCTTAGAAACCAATTCGCTCTAATTAGCCGTTTAGTTGCCCTTCCAAATAGTAATTACCATGTATTTCAAAAGAGCAGTAATTTCACCAATGATTTTCCCAGCAAAAAAAAAAAAACAAAACAAAAAAAAACAACCATTGCATGTATAGAGCAGGTTAAAAATCTGCAACAACCGCAAATAGCGCCGCCGAAGCACTTACAGGATTACATGCGGCACTTCCAATCAATTGAACACGTGCATCTCCGGTGTTAGCACAAAGCGTGTGGTTGGTAGCTTCTTCTGGGGATACCGATGGTCGCAACGAAGGCCTCATTCCAGGACAGCAGGTCTAAGGCCCCGCCTTAAATCAGGGTAAATTTCCCAGGCAGAACAAAACAATCCCGAAGATTGAAGCGGACGTTATCATTAAATAGCGAGTCTGGGCTCCCAATTGAAAGTGTGAACCACGTTGGCCGTTAGTGAAGGAAAGTCCTTAACGTGCAAAACGTTGGGAAACTTGAATAAGTGCCACCGACACGCATGGAACCGAAATCTCTTGTTTACTCAGCGACAGAAAAACACAAATATTATGCCTGAAAAGCAGACTAAAACACGTTGCTTTCATGTTATTAGTGTGACCCTGAATAACACAAGAAATCGGTTGTGCAGAAAAATATTACGGTTTTTCGCTCGACACTCACGGCACTGTTTGAGTCCTTGTGTGAGGCGACACCCTGTGCGCCCAACACATGTGCTGCTTCGAGCGAGCCGCCCAAGGGTCGTCGTTCCGGTTGTCTTCCGCTTGCTTCCCTCATCCTCGCCATAGGCTGTTGCGGGCTGCTTCGTCCGACTCCTCCTTACCAGGCACACGCCAAGTCTTTGAAGCATACGAGACAGTTTTACTCAAATTCTGGCAATATTGCGCGCCACGTATGCGTTCCGCACCCGCTCACTGTTTATCACAAAAATATGCATCTCAGGCTGACGCCCCTGTGCATGTGTGTCGTGCACTCGCTGCCCTGCCATCACCACTTGTGGGGCACACCTTGCATAGCTTCAATGCCTACAATTTTTACAGATATTGTAACACCCAAAAGGGAACCCGCTAGGCAGAACAATACATTGCAGATGCCGAAGGCCAATCCTCGCAATTGGGTAAGCTTCGATTGTTATTGTGAAGACGACGCTTGACCCGAAGGCGCCAGGAAGGCGCACATGCGAATACGGAAGACACACGGAATACACTACGAACTTCAGGGTAATTTGTGCAGTAGGTGACTACAAAGGGCACCCAAGCAATGATCGGAATCTCTTTGGTGCTACATAAATTGGTAACCCTCCCCCGGTGGCCGTTATTGTTCACTTAAACAATAATCTGGAATTTTAGAATACGCGGAGGCCGCAATTTTTTTCACGCGGGGGCCGCAATTCTTTGTACGCTTCAGAAGTACAGCACCGCATGGGCTTCCTGAATGCTGCTACAGTATATCACCGAATTGTACTTCAGTTGAGAACAAATGTCTAACTCGCTATACTAAACTTGCCAATATAACGAGATAATTCGCGACTCCTTTCAACTTAGTTAAATCGAGATTTGACGATCTATCTATATACAAGTGTGTATAAATTTATATGAATATGCACATATACACCCATATACATATAGCACAGAAATAAGGGTTGGCAGTCAAGAAAACCTCAGAAAGCAAAGGGGAGGATGTGGTAGGTCATTGAAAAAGATAAAGAATTTGGAAAGAAACAAGGTGGAGAAAAAATGCCCGCAATGTGGGATCCGAACGCAAGACCTCAAGAATACCAGTCTGGTGCGATGACCACTACGCTACCCGCGGGACGATTTTCCCCGCCGCTTTCTGGTGTATCTATGTCAAATGTAATTTTTTTCTGTGCTTGCGGGCTGTAGCCTGCGCCAATCCGACTTCTCGGGGTGAAGAGGACGTTATTTTTAATCCCCGGGACGTAACTCGAGTGTCTACGACATCCCGAGAGTGGTGCACCAGCGTTGAACCCTCTTAAGCTCCCTATGGCACCAAGACTGCCAGAACAGAGTCCCTCGCTAAGCATGTTGCGAATCAGAATTGGGAATGAAGGGATCGTGGAAATAACCCAGAAATAAGGGTTGGCAGTCCAGAAAACCTCGAAAAGCAAAGGGAAGGAAGTGGTAGGTCATTGAAACAGATAAAGAACTTGGAAAGAAAGAAAAAAAAACAAGAAAAAATGCCCGCCAGGTTAGATTTGAACCCACCACCTCAAGAATGCTGGTCTGGTGCGATGACCACTACGCTACAGGCGGGGCTATTTTCCCCTCCGTTTTATGGGTTATTTATGTCAATGTAATTTTTTCCTGTGCTTGGGGGTGGTTTAACAAACACGACAGTGTAATCATCTTGCAAATTGTAAAACAAAACTTCAACAACGCGAAGCAACACAGTACACGCTTTACAGGTGCAGCAGTCCTGGCGCACCTAAGGTCCGGTAGAGGCGTGGTGGTTTATCCAGGGGCCAGTGGTGCCGTGCATCGTTGGTGGAGGGCTGGTCTGGTTTAGGGTCCACTGTGGTACAGCATGATCCATAGTCCCGCAGATGCAGGAAGGAAAACCTTCATCTGCGCACCTGCTGCCAGTAGATGCTAGCAGTAAATGGACATGACCACTGCTCGGACCTGCTCGGCACAAAGCGCCCGAACGCTTTGTGTCACTGATCCATTCAACCCACACCACCTCCTCTCCTTCCCGTGATCATTTTCACGGATTTCCCGCTTCTTATTGGACGGTATGCGTGAGTTGACGATAACGATAACGTCCCGCATGATGATAACGATGAACGTTCGTCAGGATAATTGGAACGTACCCAAGAGATTGCGTGTTGGGTTTTGTTTTCGTTTTGTTCTTTCGCTTCGCCTTGCGACAAACACACCCCACCGAAGCATTTTTTATACGGAAACTTTTTCTTCACAGTCCAGAAGACGCAGCTCTAAGAAAGAACACTCACACAATGCACACTTACGCAATTCTATGCAGACATCCTTCAAAAAAATACATCCTAAACTTATCCCAGGCGTTCTGCGCGCGACTCGAGTAATCGGAATCAACGTTGTCTGCTCTCCTAATTCGCTGTACGCGGAACAAATACTCCTGCAGCAATAAAGCCCAGCGTAGTAGTCGTGAGTTCTTCATGTTAGCCTTGTTCAAGATTGTTGATGATGGAGTGTGTACCATACTGGTATAAAAAAAGCTTTTGCCGTCATCAAACTACCGCTAGACATTTCTGTTATGTAGCATAGTACATGGTTTCCCTGGGCAGATACATCCTGCTCGCATATAGAACTGGGTGTAGTGTGTCCTGGTGCTCCTGCTTTGGGATGGCCAACAGCGCCGTAGCTGATGCATCAGAGCGCACAACGAATTCCTGCGGAACGTCCGGTATTTTGAACACTGGATGGGTCCAGGGTGCACATTTAACTTCTTGGACATGCTATCCCGTA
>CM023454.1:54418739-54729152 GCA_013339765.2 Haemaphysalis longicornis
GCTACGCTGGTGACCGTTCTATCCCGACATGCTTCTTTGTTTGACTTCGCCCAAGACGGCACCAACATCTGGATCCCGTCTTCACGTGCGCGTCACACAATTGAAACTGGCTCGGCACGTCCAATTTGACAAAAGCCCTACCGAGTCGCCCCGTATGAACGCAAGGTTATAGCGAATCAGGTCAAAGAAATGCTGCAACAGGGTGTTGTACAAGAGTCATCTAGTCCGTGGGCTGCACCTGTCATCCTTGTCAAGAAGAAAGATGGGTCATGGCGATTTTGCGTGGACTATCGGCGCCTCAATTCCATTACGAACAAAGACGTATACCCGCTTCCTCAAAATAGACGCCCGTAATTGACTGTCTGCACTCAGCGTCCTACTTCTCGTCCGTGGACCTACGATCCGGATATTGGCAAATCCCGATGGAACCTGCACCCAAGGAAAAAATGGCCTTCGTAACCCCTGACGGTCTTTTTGAATTCAACGTGATGCCGTTCGGAATATGCAACGCTCCGGCAACATTCGAAAGGTTCATGGACACGATTCTGCGTGGATTGAAGTGGGAAATTTGTTTGTGTTACCTTGATGATGTATTATTTTCGGGCGAACGTGCGATGAGCACAAGTGCCGCGTGGATACCGTCCTGAACTGCCTGCAGAGTGCCGGCCTCGTGCTGAATTCGAAGAAGTGCCGTTTTGGCGAGCGTCAAGCGCTGGTTCTTGGCCACATGGTTGACAAGGATGGCGTCCGGCCTGATCCTCGGAAGATTTAAGCTGTCGGCAACTTCAAGCAACCACGCTCAGTGCGCGAGCTCCGCAGCTTCCTGGGGTTGTGCTCATACTTTCGTCGCTTCGTTCCTCGGTTCGCGGACTTGGCATCGCCACTTACGCACCTTTTACATGACAACGTGCCATTTAATTGGACACTGGAATGTGAGGCTTCGTTTTCTCAGCTAGAATTTCTTCTGACATCAGGCCCTATTCTGCGTCACTTCGACCCTTCCGCGCCCTCTGAGATACACGCTGACGCGAGTGCAATCGGTGTTGGCGCGGTGCTCGTTCAAAAACATAATCATTTTGAGCATGTTGTCGCCTATGCTAGCCGATGCCTGAGCAAAGCAGAGCGAAATTATACGGTAACGGAGCAAGAGTGTTTGGCAGTTATTTTTGCTGTCCAGAAGTTTCGCTCATACATATACGGACGCCCATTTACTGTGGTCACTGACCACCACGCTTTGTGTGGGGTCACTGGACTTCGCGATCCAGTTGGTCGTCTAGCCCGATGGGCCTTGCGTCTACAGAAATATGACTTTGTTGTGCGCTACAAGAGCGGCCGCCAACACGCGGACGCCGACTGCTTATCTCGGCTTCCGGCCTCTGAAACCGAAGCAGACGCTGACAACCTTGACGATTATCTGGCAGTGGTTAGCTCCAACTTTCGCGATGCTAAAACTTTCATCGTGGAGCAGCAAAATGACGCCAGCCTCAACCGCTGTTTGAAGTTGCTCATGGTTCCAATTCGTCTCGCCACTTCGTTATGCGGGACCGGCTGGTTTGGAAGACGAACTACCTCCCGTTGGGTGCCCGTTTTCTTCTTGTTGTGCCAACACGCCTGCGTTCACAAGTTCTGCGCACAATGCACGACGACGCTACTTCCGGTCATTTGGGAACGGCGCGAACCTTGCATCGCACAAAAGAACGCTTCTTCTGGGCGAATATGCATCGTACTGTAGCGCAGAACGTAGCCAGTTGTCAAGAGTGCCAGAAATATAGGCGCCCTACCCATGTTCCATCGGGACTTCTTCATCCAGTTGCACCTCCAAGTTCTCCGTTCGAACAAGTTGGCATCGACCTGCTAGGTCCGTTTCCGCGCTCTTCCACTGGTAATCAATGGGTCATCTTTTGCGTCGACCATCTTTCGCGGTGCGCGGAAACCGCGGCTGTTCCGACCGCCACAGCTGCTCAAGTGACACTATATATGCTGCACTTTCTCTTTCTTCGGCACGGTGCTCCTCGGGTGATAATCAATGACCGCGGTCGCCAATTCGTTGCAGACATCATTGAAGAGCTTCTACGTCTTTGTAGTTCTCGTTTCCGCCACTCCACACCATACCACCCTCAGACAAACGGCATGACCGAACGCACAAACAGAACTCTTACTAACATGCTCGCCATGTACGTCGACTCGGGCCAAAAGAATATGCATACAACACTGCGACGCATGAAACCACAGGTTATAGTCTGTTCTTCTTGCTGTACGCTCGTGTTCCTCGTATTACTTTGGACTCCATCTCGCCGTTTTCGCTGCATTGTGAGCCCTCGGTTGCGAAGACACTGTGCCTTGCGGAAGAGGCTCGCCGCCTTGCAAGACTCCGTACTGTGGCGTCGCAGACGCGTTCTAAAAGCGCCACGACAGTCGGCACCAATTCGTCTCTTGTGCAAAAGGAGACTTTGTCTTGCTATGGACCCCAATACGAAAGCGCGGCCTGTGCACTAAGTTTCTGTCACGCTACACGGGCCCATTCGTTATTGTTGATCGCTTGAGCGACGCCACGTACGCTCTGTCACGGCTCACTACGACTGGACGCCGGAGCAACAAGACGCAACTGGCTCACATCGCCTGCTTGAAGCCATTCATTCCACGCTGTGAACAGTGACTCACCCTGCGGGTTTCGTCTGTGAAGGGGGGAATTGTAACGCCTTACATACTTGGGCATGTGCATGACGGATGGGCAATCCCTGGGCTAGAAGAGGAAGAGGAACGGTCCTCAGGCGTGTGCGTTTGGAGCCCCTTTCGTTCCTGTGAATCTTCTCCGTCCTGTCCAGGAAATAAACCTCCCTTTTACGAACGTGGAGAAAAGGCACATTGGCCGCTTGACCCGGCACTTGACCATACCGCCGCTCCCTCACAACATGCACCCGGAGCATGACCGGGGGCGACGGGAAGCAAGGGCCAAAGCACTGGCCAGAACGTATGAGGATGACGCCCAGGCATACTACGTTGACGCGGCCATGTACAAGAACAAGCCCCACACCTTCGCACTTTCTGTCATACGGGCCTGCGATGGCAAATGCGTCACAGCCGGTAGCGTATCCGCTCATACGGCAACGCAGGCAGAAGAGGCGGCTATCGCGCTGGCGCTAACTGGTGAGTTGGACAAGGCCATCACAGTATTGAGTGACTCACGCTCCGCCAGTGTAGGGTACAGCAGAGGAATCATTGGGCGACCCGCCCATGGACTACTGCCCACAAATAGAATGGCGCGGGCCCACATTAGGTGGTTCCCGGCGCACATGGAAACCACTCTGGGAAGGACGCCAAACCGCAACGAGGAAGCGGACAGAACTGCGCGCGAGCTCGCACACCGCGCAGTCACCTCGCCCCCTCTCTTGCGATCGGAAGGCAACGACGAGTAAAACGAACCGCACCCGGCATTGAGCTTCGGTGAAGTCCTTGCCTGGTATCGCGAACAACGCCGACAAGCACCGAAGCCTCATTCGATTCTGAGTAGAAGTGAGGGAGTGTTTCTTCGGCAGCTGCAGACTGGTACAGCGCTCACGCCAGCTCTGGCGCGACACATCTGTCCGGACCTCTACCAGAGTGACGTGTGCTGTGTGTGTAGTGTGGTGCGCGCGGACCTGCCTCACATAATGTGGGGGTGTGACGAACACAGAGTGAGGGGTTACCCACCGGAACTACCACAACATGTCGTGCAAAATATGAACTCCCCGACTAGGGAGCTCCAACTCATGGTGATCCAGCAGCTGGAGACAGCTCTGGCCAGGCAGAAGCGCGGGCGGCTTCCCGATCACGTCAATGGTCGGACCCCCCAGCGCCGACGCCTCGCCGGACGCGCCCCGTCTCCGGATCGGCTTTAACACCAACAGCCGACGGTGAGGGGGAACCCTGTGTGGTGATCCCCTCACCGATAGTGCAGGATAACCAATAAAAGTCCTTTCTCTCTCTCTCTCCCTTTTACCGTAACAATATAATATATATTATATATATATATATATATATATATATATATATATATATATAATATTATATAGGAGATTTGGGTGGCAGGTCAAATTTGCGAGTTTGAATGCCGTTTAGGTCCGGTTTTAACTAGGAAAAATACGAATCAGCAAACACAGCAGAGTTTTTTTCCCTGAAGGAAAAATCCAACATTGAAATAGCCTTTGGAGATTTCACGGGAATCAATGCTGAAAAGGCGCCAACTATATAGTTTGAGCACCGGGCCTCCCCGCCAGGATTGCCAGTCCTTTTTTATTGCGGAATTTGCTATTCAGCATACCCTTTTCCCAACCTGAGCTCTTTTTGAGAAAGTTACATTCCCAGTATCACACAGCCAGCGCTGTTCCGTCACCATCTCAAACCAAGTGGGCGATTTTTTTTCTATGCCAGGCTGGTCCAAGGCAGGCTTTACGGGCCGGTTGGCAGTTTCGGCTCACCAATGCTTCATGTTTGTCCTTGCACTGTATAGTATAGTTTGTGTGTATGAAGCATGGATGAAAGAAAGCCGCTGTTTGAAAAAAAAACGTGTTCACAGAGGTTACAAATGTTTTGAAGGACCCAGTTACCGCCTATAGAGCGTGTTCGTGGACAAAAAGCAAAGCAATAAGGTGCACGGCTGCTGTGGCCTTCGCGAAAATTCGACGAACTCTGCCGCGGTGTTGCTGACATAAATTGATCGCCGATCGTAGCTACTCGGACCCTGAGGGTGACGCCACAGACGCCCCTTAGCCAGTGACCTCCTGGAGCAGGTGTTGCGGCTATTGACACATTGCGTACGTACGAGAGTTCATACGCGGGCGTTGTCTCAAAGTTGGGCATTATTGAGGCCGCAATTTTAAAACGCGGTCTCACGAAACATTCGCGGTGTACTCTGAGTTCTTTAATGGGAAAGTGCAAATAAAATTTTCTGTGCTCTTTTAGATTTCATATATAGCAAAAAAGCTGTTGTATCAAATAATTTTCCCTTTCCCACCGATCGCGGTATAACCGGGCTGCACCATATACATATATATATATATATATATATATTTTATATATATATATATATGTAACGCAGGAGACATTGTCGAATGTCGAACCAACACCTTTATTAACAACTTCCTTTTCATCATCCACCACTATCGCACCGCACCATCTCTTGGTGGCTAATCTCCCATTCTGGCCAACTGCCCTGCACTATCCTTAGGTGGGACGTCACATATTATATATTATATATTTTGTGTTTGTGTGTGTGTGTGTTGTGTGTGTGTGATGTGTGTGTGTGTGTGTGTGTGTGTGTGTGTGTGTGTGTGTGTGTGTGTGTGTGTGTGTGTGTGTGTGTGACGTCCCGCAGATATATATATAAAGGTTGCAGTCGTGATTGCCAGTGCTATTTGTCTTTTTCTGAAATAAGCAGTAGCGCTGCATGACGTGTTTTTCTCATGTTTCTTTGATACAGTGATAAGGGAGCGAAAATATAGGTCGAGAAAAATCCGCCGTTTTTTCCAGAAGCGGGAATCGAACCAACATCTCCGCAGCACGCGTGCGGTGCAGTAACCATTGTGCTATTCCCTGACTTTTTTTATTACCTTTTGCACACACGTAATACAGGTCACGGATAAATTAAAAACCGCCTGCCAAACTTTGGCTGACGGAAGGACCTAAAATAAACATAAAAAGTACATAACTCTCCCAAACCCGAAGCCATTCAAGGTCGGGGTCCTGTAACTTGTACACTTCGTACAACAACCTGACATTTTTAGCATAATATTTGCTTACAGTGAGCGCATTGGGGTCCGCATGTCGCAAAGCCATTCTGGACCTTCAAATGGCCATGCGCTTTAATGGGCAGGTCTTTCTTTAACGCTAACTTTCTGTGTATGACGTCCCAAAAAATCACGGCGTCCCAGCACTTTGCGAAAACAAGTTCGACTGTTTCGACTTTCGCACACAGCGTACACATGTTTGACCAACCAATAAACAGCCCCTTCTCCTCCACCCATGTTTTAACTGGCAGCTTTTCCCTGTATGTAACTTCAAAAAGAAAGTTTTCACGGAGTCTAGGACTGCAATTTTTTTCACACGGGATAACAGAACCTGCCAAGGACGAGAACTGAACATTTCACGATAACGTGGTACGGGGAACGCACACCCTGTGTGATCACATCACCAACATTTATATGCTTCCAAATACAAAAAAGAATCTCATGGCACACACGGTCGAACGCTTTCTCGAAATCAATCGGAAGCATAGCGACTCTTTTAAAAACATATCACAACACTCCAGCACACTGCGCCCAACATGAACATTTGTTACTTTACGCCTCCCCTTAATACCACAGGTCTGATGCCACCCTACTACACTTGTTATAACACTCTGCAATCGTTGCTCTAAGATCTTCATAAGGATTTATAATCTACATTGGCCAATGTAATCGGCCGGTACCCAGAAACTGACTGAAGCTTAACACGGTCTTCCGATTTGGGTATGAGGACGTTGTGTGTGCGACCAAACGACGGCGGAAACTGTGGACTCATACGCCTCGCGAAAGACCGTAAATAAAACGGAGTTACTATGTCTGAGAACCTGAGATCCGCCCCAAGCCCGTCAGGTCCCGGCGCCTTCTTTACTTTTAACTCCGATATTGCCGTCTGAATTTCACCAGCGATATCGGTCATTTTAACTCCTCCCTTACATCGTCTCCAAACGTTGAATGGCTGGATGAAAGTCTCGCTTGGACTCATCAGTTTTTGGAACTGTGGGGCTAAACCAATCTGTGTAATGTTCTTGAAAAGCACTTTTTATGTTCTCTTTGTCACTGGTAAGCGCGCCTCGCCAATATATTTCCTCGATACCATTCCCTCTCGGGTACCGTGCTTCGTCTTTTATCGCTCGATTTGTTGGCGCTTCGAAGGCCAAAAACACTTCGGCCCTCGCACTTACGGTCGCTCCCCGATATCTTTCTATATCCATGGCTTCCAGCTTATTTTTATTAGTTCTAATATCTTCTTTGTATGGCCCGGGAATTTCGCTTTCGAGTTTTAACTTATGTTGCAGATTATTTCTGAGTTAATTTTCCACTTCCCTCTCTTGCCGTTTTAGCACTGTCCCCCTCTCCATCGCTATCATTTTGCATTCCTGTTTGAATACCTGCCAGATTTCCCGCCAGCTGCTGATTTCGTCGTTTTTAAATCAAAGCTTTCTACATCTACCCCCCGAGGGTTCTTTCGCGGCCGTTGGTGTCACCAGAAAACTCCAGCGAACAAATAAAAGAATATACTGGCACTGCCGGGAATCGAACCTGGAACTAACAGACTGACAGATCGAGAACCCTTTGTCTTCCGATTTAGCTACGAGCCCACGCGGAAACGGGGAAGACGGGTGGTGTACTCACCAAGCACATCTACGGGTTTACCCCCTGCGTTCTCGCTGAATGCCACGTGTAAGCGTCACGCGACCACTCAAGCCCGTCTAGCGGCCCTGTGCTCATGTTGCTCATGTGCTAAGAGTTACAAAAAGTAAAGGAAGCCCACACCAATGCATGACATCTCACTTCTAGTACGCAAATGTGCTAAAGCCTGTGGCCTCCAGTGTTCACGTAAACAATCACAGCTCCTTGTCGTCCGCCCTCACGCCAAACCAAGGAATACATTCAAATACTCCTTGATGGCCAGGCCATCACTCCAAGCCCCAGCATCAATATCCTGGGCCTACATCTCGAGGCTAACACCAAGAGTGACGTCTCCTTGCAGCGCCTCAAAAACAGCATTAATCAAATCATACACATGATCAGGCGAGTTGCCACCAAGAAGCGAGGCCTAAAGGAATCCGGTAGCTTTCGATTAATTGAAGCTTCTGTCCTCTCGAGAGTCACTTACGTACACCCCTGTCTTCATCTCGACAAGGAAGACATAGAGATGCTTTATATAGTGATTAGAAAGGCGGTCGAGCAGGCCATTGGTCTTCTCATGAGTGCGTCCACACAAAGGCTGCTTAGCACGGGGCTCCAACACGGTGGAAGAGCTGATAGAAGGCCATCTTTCTAACCAGAAGGTCCGATTCAGAACTGCGGTGGGTAACCGCATGCTTCGCCTGATTGGCTGGGCAGCCCAGGATGTCACTCCACTTGACGTACTCCCAGACTCTTGGTGACTAAAACTAAAGATGTTCCCTTTGCTTAGAAATATTAACCCCTCACAAGACGAGGGTCACCAAAAAGCACGGGCTCAGGCGCTAAACGCCACCCTCGGTGGACGTCATGGAGTTATCTACACAGACGCCGCCGCTTCCAACCATCGAGGGCAGCAATACGTCATCCTCGTGGCTACCTCCAGAACCAACCTCCTCGCGTGTACCTCGCTTAGGACCCAACAAATGACGGGAGCAGAAGAGGCTGCCATCACCTTGGCTCTCACTCAACCAGGGGGTACGGAGGGTAGTCACCGATTCCCAGCAAGCCTACTGGAATTACCAGTCGGATTGGGTGTCCCGACCTGTACTGCGCGCTCCCCAAACGCGCTCCCCAAAGCACTCCCCAAACGATTCCATTCAGCTCATCTGGACACCCCCTCACGCTTCAATAGAGGGCAACAAATACGCCCACCCAACAAGCCTGCGGTTCTTCCCACAGCCTACGCGCCTTCACTTAATGTATCCGAATCGCTACGACGCCGAATGTAAATTTTGCTCAGAAGTAGGAACACTCCGCCCCGTAATCGGGGTGTGCTACTTTAGCCCTGAGCACCCTCTTTCTTTCCGTCAACTACCCAACAAGAGCAATGGGAGATGCTGCTGTCCAGGCAATCTGTACCTACCCAGCTTCAGCGGGTGGACAGAACACAGGCCGCGCGGACTGCATATAGGCCCCACAGAAGAAGGAATCACTCCCCAGGGCTGCACTCTGGGTCGTTCAGAAATCTGAACAGAAGCATTTCTTCCTCGTCCTCCTCCTCCACTGTGGCAAATCTCGTCGCCTCCGTTCGCGGCGAAGAGACGGAGAAGTCAGATCGTCTAACACTGGACCGGGTTGGAGGTTACTTTTTATTTATCAAAAAAAAGTTTCCACTCTTGTGCTACACCAATACAACTCAACCAAACACCATTCATGCATCATGCATTGATTTAAGCTTACCAAGAATATCTCTTTGAAGTAATAAATGGCGTGGTTAAGTGCATTTCATTTCTTTCTGGTTTTACTGTTTGTAGAGCGATGTGAGTGAATTTAAGTGACGTCGCATGGGTAATCGTTATGGGTGCCGTTTACAGCTTTGCTTGCCAACCACATTCACGGGGTGGATTGGCGCGATTTTTTTGTTTTTCTGCACTTTCCTTGACTCTATCCGTGAATGTGGTGTCTTGCGCTAATTTTACGTTAAATTTCCAGAGTTCCCAGCTGAAGTTCTTACAATGCTCCCTCCTTTCCTCCAACAAAAATGAAAACAGGAAGTGGTGAAAAAAAGAGACACTATCGACCATGTAGTTCTTGCCTGCCGCAGCGAGCTCGAAAGATACGTATGCACGATCCCGCAGCGCATGGCTCGTGCCCTGAAAGTGCGTGAATTTTAAAGCACTTCTGTTAACTGTAGAGTGTGCTACATCGGCTAGTTCGCAGTCTTCAAGAACTTCTGTCAAGATGCTTGCACTCTGATCATTTGTTTGCGGCGACACATTTCTGTCTCTTCGTTCTAACACACAATTGAAGTCGCCCAATAAAATTACTATTTCTTGCTTCTTTAAATAATCAGACAACCCTTAAAAAGAACCGTCCTATCCCGTGCAACATTTGGTGCATAGATACACACTGCACGAAAATCTACTCCACAGTAGTTGAAATCACAATACACAAGCCTGCCACTTTCGCTCGAAATAACTGATTGTACACGAATACCAACTGAATTTCTAACCAAAATACAACACCCCCAAGAAGTTCTCACAGAATGACTCACGCAAACGCTGTAACCCCCATTAAAGGGACTTATCATGCTCTCGGTGCTGCCTTCGCTTTCAATTTTTGTTTCTTGAATGGCCATTATATCTATTTCTTTGTCGTTCGTAATCCTCCGCTGCTGATACTGCTTGCGCCTAGCCCCAAGCCCTCTCACTTTTAATGTAGAAATGCGAAGATGCCTATTGAAATTAGCCATTACATCGAATTAAAGCACAGAAAGAGCATAAAAAATAAAGACCAGCACAACGAACCCTACCGTCCAGTGTATCGACGGCGGATATCCCAAGTGTGTTGCCGCGCTCTTGTCCGTAGTAGCTGGTCAACACTCCCCAGAGACGGCTGTTCGTAGCGCTGCACTGCACGGAGAACATCACCGGGCATTATTGACGTTGCTGGTACGCAAAAGGGGCTTCACGTTAAGTGTCCGGTGGCTCCCTGGGCGGCTCCGTGTTGATGTTCGGTTTCACTTTAACCGACGCCCGTCGAGCATGCGTCGGAGCTTTCCCCGGCGGCTCGTCAGCGCTCGGCTCGGCGGTGCTGGCCTGTTTTCTTTCGACAGCATTCCTTGCACGCTTTGCAGAACCAGAAAAAACACCAGCCATCTTAACCTCTTCTTCTTCCTTGCTTTTCTCACCCTCCGACGCCAAGCCCGAACGGACCATGTCAATTTGGTAGCACCGCACGTCCGGGGATTCGGTGGGAGTGTTTCCTTCGGCGGGTAGTTCGGCGCTCGGTGCCACGGCGGCTGGAGGTTAAGGGGGCGTTGCATTTTTCACCGCGTCCTCGTCCTTGCCCTTCGAAGCGATCTCCGCGTCTTCGACGTCCATAACGTACTCGGACTTGTGGTCGTCATCCCCTGGTTCGGCAACGTTCGCGTAAGTGCGGACACACTGGCTCTCGCTGGGGCCGAAGCGGCGGCCACGCCCGCACCGTGGGACGCGGCATTCCCACCGAATGTGGCCACTCCGGTGGCAGCGCAAACAAAGCGGTACCCGTCCGGGCACCACGACAAGGGCCTGCTCTCCGGCGATGCGAAGCTGGTGCTGGATGTCATCTACAGTGACGCCTGACTTCTGTCGTAGGGTGACCAGGCGTGTCGTCGAGAGCTGCGAAGTGCAGCCCGGCACACGCCAGCGGTCACGGGTCACTTCGGTGACCTTGCCGTAAAGCGACAGGGCGCCTCGAACTTCGTTGTCTGGGACGTTGTGGAGCAACCAGTGCAGCTTTAGGCGTACGTCCTGGCTCTGCGTATCGATGATAAGGCACCTCCGCCCCTTCACTTGAAGTTCGGCTGCGGCAACCAGCTTCGAAGCTGCCTCGGCATCCATGAACGTCACGGCCCACAGGTGGTTCATCTGATATGCGCCCAAGGCCACAACCTCGGGCAGCAAATTCAGACGCACCAGCGGGTCGCGGAAATCTTCCACCTTGTATAGCCTGGCTTTCATGTCCGCGTGCCGAAAAATGGTGTTCAGAAAAGATGATCTGGATGGAAAATGAGGCAGAATAACTTGATATTCTGGTTTGCAGAGTTGTCAAAAACAGAAGGCCTGGTACCGCGGTCCGATGGGCCCGCCAAAGCCGCCCATTGAACGGAGCTCGTCATCCTGCGTCCGCACTGCGCAGCGGCTGGAAGCAGAATCCCTCTTGTGCTATGCCCTGACGGCTCCCATCTCGACTTTACCGCGGGGGTTTATATTTAGACTTGGTCCGATACCGGTCAACAAGCGCCACCCCTCTCCCACAGCGCGAGACTTAGAACATCTTTTACCACGCGGCCGCCACGTAAAACGTCGTCGGACGTCGAAGTTAGATATTGGAATTCCGGGCTTCTAGAGCCAGAGCCTTCGTAATGCATATAGCAGAATTGACAGATACGGGACGAGGGACTCAGTAAGGACACATATCAAGGTTGCAGTCGTTATTGCCAGTGCTATTTGGCTTTATTTTGAAATATTTAATAGTGCCTAATGACATGTGGTTGTCACGTTTCTTTGATAGAGTGACAAATTGGCGAAAATAAAGTCGAGAAAAAAACCGCTGTCTTTTTTTCCAGAAGTGGGAATCGAGCCCACATCTCTTCATAACACGTGCGGTGCACTAATGATTGTGCTATTCCGCGACGGGTATCAACACGACTTTACCGCGGGGGTTGATATTTCGAACTGCTCTGAGGAGGGTCAACTAGCGCCAACCCTCGACAACCACGGGGGACGTTTAACGTGTTTTTCCCAGCGACCGCCACGTCAGACGAGGTCGGAGTTCCGGGTTAGCTATTGGCATTTTCGGGCTGCTGGAGCCAGAGCCATCGTGATGCATGTAGCAGAATTTAAAGATACAGGACGAGGAACACAGTAAGGACACATATCAAGGTTGCAGTCGTTATTGCCAGTGCTATTCGGATTTGTTTTGAAATATTTAATAGTGCCGCCTCACTTGTGTTTGTCACGTTTCTACTTGTGTTCGTATGGTTCCAAACAAATCCGCTTTCACAATTGCACTTCCTTCTATCCTTCTCTCCTCTCACCTGGGCACCTACCCCTATAGAAAGCGTGCCAGCCAGGTGAAAGGCTGCCCTGACGAAGGCAAGTGTCTTGGCTGAAACGTAGGCAACAATCGTGGTTTTACCATGTTCGAAGTTTTCTTATATATAGCAAAAAACGAGACACACGTCCAAAAAAGAAAAGGTTTAACATTTCGGCCACGGGACCGGCTTTCGTCAGAATAGCACCTGGGGCTCTAGTCACACAACATATAAAGGTAATCCTTGCATGGTCACGTGAGAGGATGACAAAGTAAACAATTCAAATGCAATATACCGAGGCCCCATGCGACAATATATTCGGATAAATACAACATATAATAAGTGTGGCACGTGCAGTATATGAAATCAGCAATGTTAAGCACACACGCGCACAAATAACTGGGGAGAGAGAAGGGGATAGCAATATTGATTACGGTCACTGATGCAAGCAACTAAGTTTTTCTAACCTTTCAAATAAACCACGTGCTATTGTATCGACTTTAAAATAAGAAAGTATTCGCGGACTTCCCTGTCACGTTGCGCACGGCAGCCAGATTCAAGTATCGTACTCACCGTGACAGGGAAGTCTGCGAATCCTTTCTCATATTTATATTCCATACAATACAACGTGGTTTAAATGAAAGCGTAGGAAAACAGTTATTTTCATCAGTGGGCGTAATAAATAATGCTATTCACTTCTCTCTCCCCCTAATATTTGTGGGCGTGTGTGCTTGACATTGCTGATTTCCTTTATTGCACGTCCCGGACGTATTATTATGTAGTACTCATACGAAACGATAGTCACATGGGGCCTCGGTATATTGCATTTGAGTTGTTTATTTAGTCATCGCCTCCCGTGACCTTGCAACGATCACCTTTATATGCTGTATAACTACAGCCGCTACTGTTATTCTGACGAAGGCCGGTCCCTCGGCGGAAACGTTAACCCTCTTCTTTTTTTCCACGTGTCTGTCTTTTTTTGCCACGACTTGCCAGTGTCCAAGAAATATTTTCCTGCAATATTTATATGTATGTATATATAAATATATATACAATATATATACACACTATATATATATATATATATATATATATATATATATATATATATATATATATATTTATTTATATATATATCAGGAAAACGCGAGGCCTAGGCATGTTAAGGTGTTATATCTACTTATGGTTTTTCAATGACGTTATGTACCCTTAAGTTATGTGAAGGCTTAAGACGCGCCAAGCTCGATGCAGCCCACACAGTGCACGTCACCAAAAACATTTATTCTTTCTCCACCATAGAACGTGCTTCTTAACGAGCTATCTAAATAAAACTTGGAAGTGTAGAGCTTTTCTGTAGCGCACAGCCATGGCGTTGTCTGTTTTAATCCCGGGTCTTACCAATCTTACTCTCTTTAGCATTCATACACCGAAAGATACTGCGCTCGGCCGAAAAGGATGCTGCACAGGCCCAATGGGCCGTTTGACACCCCCGTTTAAGCCTCCCGCCCGCACAACGGTCATGGTATTAGTGAACACGCAGATGCAGTAGCTGTGCGTGCAGGCGACCGCCCTTACAACTCCCCACTTGTGCACGGATAAACCAAGAAGTAAAGAGACTGGATCAATGTCGTTCTGAAAGCCCTTAAACTAAACAAGAAATATTGGCTCACAATGTTGATGCAATCAGGCAGGTTGCTGTTCATCGTAGTGTTGTTTGCAGCTACTGGGCGAACCGGGACATTCGTCAGCAGCGGTGGCGGCTTCAGCTTTTTGTTGTTGTCACACCCATGCGCGTTTCTTGGGGTAAGCCGCTCTTACGATTCCTGCTATTCTTCCTGTGAGCAAGTGTCTTGCGTTCTCCCCATAGACCCCTCAATACTGGAAGGACAAGAGCTTTACTCTACGGGTCAAACATTTCCGTTTCATTCCCGTTCCGTAGGCATCTTACTGACACAAACATGCCGAACCACGCCCAAAACGCTCAAACACAGAGGACAGCTGAAAGCTCGCATTGAGGCGTGACATTGGCACTTTCAGTCTCCTACCAACACGAAGAGAGTGTGCTCGATAGCGGCGTGAAGCCTTGCTGCATGTGTACAGCCGTTCCTTCCATCCCAACACAGTGTGCGCATAACCCTGAAAAAGGTGATGAGCGTCTGTTAAAGCGTCGAGTACAGCGCCGAAAATGTCGCGGGGAACGTTTTATACCAGGAACAATTATGGGCTCACGTCAGCGTTCCAAGCGGGCAAATTGCTACATCTCCAGGCGGGAGCCGAGGGGAGATTTCAGGCAGGGGTAGTGAGGTGCGAACGTCGTTTGATGCCCGTTCTCGCTGCTTTTGATTAGCTTCAGTCATCTGGTTATAAAGCTACCACAATTAGTAGCCTTATGGAAAGCATCTGAAAGAGGCATCTGTTTTGGTGATGGGTATAACAGTTCTGAAAAGAGGTCGGTGGTGGCGAGATGCAGAATAACGAGGTGCCGCGAAAATCGGCTTCACCGGAACGAAAACTGTGGAAGGGTGAGACGTGCGGCGTCTCATTAAAAATTGAGAGAAGCTCGAAAGCTAAAACAGTGTCCAACCCTAGTTTTACGGTGTTCAATCTCTCAGCACTCTGTAATGTGCTCAACTGCAAACGAAGTGGAAAGCAAGGTGACTATACCTCGCGCACTAAGTAAACGCATCTAAAAGGTATTTAAGAGCATAATAATATATATGTTGTCAGACAAAGGTTCATTGTTGTACATTTTCTGTAGGAGATGCTTTTATTGTCTTAACTAGCCCCGTTTTGTTTCGGAAAATTTAAAGTAACTGCTGGGATGCAACGAATCAGTTTTATGAACACGCCATTTGTTCTAAGGTCCTAATAAAATTCCTTGTTTGATGGACCGGTCTAGGAAGTATTTGCTTACTTTTTTCAGTTTATTCATTCGTTCCAATAAGAAAGCTTTCTCTCTAATTTATCTTCACAGGTTTATTGCTGTGAGCATGAATAAGGATAACTTTTGGGAGGAGAAAGCATTCGATAGTACCATCAGGTACGATTCGGTCACTGGGATTAGCACTGGATGGTCAGACCGTGGTGTCGCATTCCTAACAGCTCATGATCTTAACCCTTTTCCCAGTGGGGAGCAGCACCTTTTCTCCAACTCTTGTGAGCGGTGCGCAAACGGCTTCAACGTTAGCGCGCGTGATTTGTGTGTGCCACGATGTAGGCGTCCCACAGGAGAACTGCAATAAACAACACCGTAGCTTCAAGGCAAAGTTTCCTTGACGATAGCACACAAGACTGCGAAGAAACAAAAACGCTCCTGTAGCCGATGTCTACATGTGGGTGTCAACAGAAGCGCATCCTCAAAAAGGGGAGGCAATGGTGCGAGGGGTGGCGCAGTACATGCCTTTCAATGTACTTGGATCTTTTCAGTACTTATACGAACAAAGTCGGCACAAGTAGCCTAGACAGAAGATAATTTCGTAGAACGGGTTTTAACTCGGAAGAGCAGAAGATAGGAACCACACCTACCCTGAATACGCGGTATCGATAATAGAAGCGAAAACGGATGGAGTAACAAGTAGTCTATGGACTTCAGTGTTTTGTGGAAATGTAAGTACCCAGAAGAGTAAGTACCCAGGCCTAGTTGCTGTTACCTGGCCAACATAGTTTATAAATTATTTAAAAACACATCCGGCAAACCTTTTCGTATAAGCTGAGGTGTACCACAGCGGCATCGTTGCGAAGGGCTTCTAGAATATTCGGGTGATTGCAGCGCAGTACAGTGGGAAGCCTTCTGTCGCCAGATGAATGGTTGTTTCGTTTTGGTAGGAGATAGTTTATAAAGCCTCTAGCAGATGGTGTTGATATTGATACGTGTTGAAGAACCGAGGCGAGGACCGCGGGACGTGAGCAAATCTTTTATGGCGGAGGGATCATTACAATGATGGTGATACTACACAGCAGCTGCCAGTAGCCACCTCTTCTTCCTTTCAAATATTTGCAACATCCTCCCGGCCACGCGATTTCCACAGGAAGATCTTGAACGTAACGGGGTGAACGTGTTTAGCGGTTATCTCGCATAGCTCTCTTCGGTGGGCCCATCAGACCAAGTTCAATATCATTACAGAGCCCGTAGCACAAATCGATGTCACGTCCGTGGTTGCCGCACCGTGTTAGTCCATAGTTTATGTTTCCATCGATGCTTCGTGCGTCTGTGAAACCTCCGCATTACGGAATCTGAACAGGTTAATCGACAAGTTTCGATTGTCTTCCGTCCTGAATAATGACCTTGCAGACTTCGCACAAACTTCATGCGGCATGGGCGTCGGGTTGACTGTCGGATCCTACGGAAATTCAAGTACCAGATGCGTGTCTTCAGGAGGATACAGGTCCTTCGACGTGGGGCTTTCTCTTGATTACTTGTTTTAGGTTCCCTCTGTACTTGATCAGGCGTTTCGGTTGAGCATTAATTGCGCTACTTGTACATGCTTGTAGTAGGGCTGCCCGGATTCTCCATTTTCGACGTCGTTGTTTTGGCTTCGGAGTTATCAAATCTTCACGTTTTGCCGTAGTCAATAAAATCCCCTCTGAAGTCGTGTTTCCGTGATGACAACAAATACTTGAACGATCAATGGGTGCGCCTGTAACTGGGTCAATGTGTCAATGCTTCTGAAGTGCTCTTTGGTTCACTTTCGGGGTTTTGTGAAGTCGTTCGTTGTCCGCTGAACACTTTTTAATCTCTTCGAAATCTCCTGCAGTAGAATTCTTTTTTGGTACTTCCAATGTATTGGCGTCCCTTCTATCCCTCGTTATATTCAGTGGAGGTAATGACGCCGGTTGATCGTTTGCTGCGTCAACTGTGGAAAAAGCTCTTGTCAGTTCGTCTGAGCAAGCCTTAGGAGCGGTTGCCCGCACTTTGTCAATTGAGGCATTATGTTGTTCTTTGAATGTACCAGCTCGTTCGGCGACATGGAGCTCCTGACGATCGTGCTTCGAAGGTGCCACAAAATCGCTGTTTTTGTAAGGATGGCCACTGTTCTTTAGTGCTGACTCTTTGTTCTTTATGGCGCTGTTGTCTTGTTCGGAGGCCATTGCTACAGTGTCATTGCTAGTATAGTTGTGTAACCCCGGGAACAATCGCTCCATTCTAAATTTTGTCAGCAGGATTGAATCTTCGAATTCTAATGATGCTTCACATTCTTTCTGTAAATCGTCCAGTTCGACGAGCTCTTAAATTTCACCATCCAGTTTCCTAAGGATTTCATATTTTTCTAATAAACTTTTTTCAGGAAACTTAGCTCACCGATTGATGATGTCTCGTCAGTCATGCGTGATTTTATGTCATCGATCAGTGCTTTGACGTCCTGTCGGATTAGGCTTCTGCTTTGGCAAACACCTTGCAGGCCCATTCTCATTGTCGTAATGTCTAGGTGGTCGTCGAGAAGGATCACGCTCGGTGGAATGTCGAAGCCGTTGTCGTTGATGTCGAAGCCCTTGTCGTTGTCTTTCAGTGCTCTCCGCAAGACGTCCGCGGAGAATCGGTAAATCGTTGAGAGCGTAGGGTCCGCAGCAGGTCTGGCGCGTCCTCAAGTGCTTGTGTTTTTTCAGCGGACGCTTTCGGTCAATGGTCAGGAGCAGCAGTGTAGTCCCATCGTTGCAGTCACTCACGTCATCGTTGTGGGGCGGTCCGCACTCAGGTTTTCAACTGTGTTATCCTTTGATCCTGTTCACGGCACCATTTTGTTGAAGAACCGAGGCGAGGACCACGGGACGTGAGCGAATCTTTTATGGCGGATGTATCATTACAATGATGGTAATACTAGACAGCAGCTGCCAGTGGCCACCTCTTCTTCCTTTCAAATATTTGCAACAATACGAAGTCAAAGACGACGCAGTTGTTGGGATGGAAAACCCGTTTATTGGAGCGAACTTGTTCTCCCCTAACAACTAAAAAAATACACAGGTGCCGAAGCGGCAGTCAACAAAGTGTCGTGTTCAGGCGATCTCCGGAGATTCGAATGCAGAGCAGCCGCCGCGGCTGCTCTGCAGGCTTTTATGTTTTGGCGGAGGTGTTTCTGGAACCATCGATTCACATCCAGAACATTGTAGATCACAGATGATTATTTCGGGGCCAGCCACTTTAGGGTGAAACGGTCTGCTTATCTGAATGTGATAGCCCCTGCGGCATAAAAGTAACGAATGGAAGCCGCGCTTTGCTTGGAATGGAGATAACACAGCCTGGCATGGCCCAGCAGTAAAAACAAACAATAATTACACAAACCCATACATAGTTTGCGACCTTACCCTCTTCTAAGAGTGCATTGACCCGATGCTAACATAAAAGACAGTCCGAAAAAACAAAAGAAGTCCGTCATCTTCTATACTAAGGTTTTAAGCGCAGCACGTCGACGACTTTCAAGCCGCGTGCATCGTAGTGTTGTTCCAGAATTACCATCGGGATCACCTGGTAGGTAAGTTGGCCGACACGTCATAGAATATGGTAGGGTCCAAAATACCGTCGGAGAAGCTTCTCACTGAGTCAGCCTCATCGGATGAGAGTCCAAACGCAAAGACGGTGCCCTGGGTGTTCTTCCAAGTCTCGGCGTCGGAGGTTGTAGCGCCCAGCATCCACGAGCTGCTGGTCAGTTGTACGAACTCGAGCGAGCTGGCGGGCCTCCTCCGCGCCCTGAAGGCATCCTTCGACGTCGCTGTTGAGGTCGCCGTCTTTTACGTGCGGAAGCATTGCGTCAATCATCGTAGTCAGCAGTCTTCCGTAGACACGCTCGAACGGCGCAATTTGTGTAGCTTCCTGGATAGTTGTACGCAAAAGTGACATACGCGAGACCTTCGTCCAAAGTTTTATGTTCAACGTCGACGAACATTGCAGCATATCCGCAATCGTCTTCTTCAGACGTTCGTTTAGTCCGTTTGTTTGGGGGGGTACGCTGTCGTTCTTCGGTTATCCGTGTTGCTGTAGCGTAAGATTCCTTGCATAGGCTCCGCAGTGAAGGCCCTTCCGTGGTCCCTAATTAGGACTTTCGGAATTTCATGTCGGAGCCTAACTCGGCACATGAAGAACTTCACGACATCTTTTGCGTCCACCTCGGCAGAGCGGCGGCGCGTCATGTAGTCTGTCGCTACGACAATCCACTTGTTCTCTGATAGGAATGTAGGAAACGGGCCCAGAAGCTCCTTTCCAATCTGTTGGAAGGGCCGCGACGGGATGGCGATCGGCTGCAGAAATGCAGCGGGTCTCGTCGGTGGCGTTTTTCGTCGCGGGCTGTCACAGCAGCTCTGGACGTAGGGGGTGACGTCGTATGTAAGGCGAGCCAGTAATACCTCGCCTTCATTGTTTCAATTGTGTGAGCTGTGCCGAGATGTCCGGAAGACAGGTCGTCGTGGTGCGCTTCCAAAATTTCGTCACGAAGATCTGCAAGGATGACAAGGAGTTATTCCGTTCTCATTCTCGGGCTGAAATTGTTCTTCACGAGGACTGAGTTTTTGAGGCTGAATGCTGGTAGGTTTCGTTTGAAGGCCCTAGGCACGGTGACATTGCGTCCTTCCAGGTAGTCGATCATGACGCCTAACTCGGGGTCGCCATGCTGTTGGGCGGATAGATCGCTCTTTGTAACGACTATGAAGAACCAGCTGTCTTCGACAGAGTCTTGCGGTGCTAGGTCGACGCGGGGCACGGGACAGGAAGTCGGCGTCGGAGTGTTTCCTTCGGGATTTATAGACAATTGCTACGTCGAACTCCTGGAGATGCAATCTCCATCGCCCAAGGCGGCCAGAGGGGTCCTTTAAATTGGCGAGCCAACACAGCGCATGGTGGTCTGTCACAACCTTGAACGGTCTACCATAAACGTATGGGCGAAATTTTGAAATGGGCCAAATTATAGCCAGGCATTCTTTTTCCGAGACAGAGTACTTTATCTCCTCCTTCGAGAGACCACCGCTGGCATAGGCGATTACCTTTTCGCAAGCGCTTTGTTTTAGACGAGGACGGCACCCAAACCTATATCACGGACGTCCGTGTGCATTTCTGTTTCGGCGTTTTCGTCGAAATGAGCGAGTACGGGCGGGCATTGCGGGCGTTTTTCCAGCTCGCGGAATGCCTTTTCTTGGTCGTTTTCCCATGTAAAAGGCGTGCTATCTTTCGTCAACCGTGTGAGTGGCTCTGCAATGCGGGCAAAGTTTGCGACGAAGCGGCAGTAGTATGCGCACTGCCCGAGGAATCTTTGCACGCCCTCTGGGGTTTCGTCCTTGGGAAGTTCGCAATGGCTTACGTTTTTGCCGCGTCAGGTAGACGTCCCGCGGCGTTGGCGATGTGGCCCAAGAACTTTAGCTCCTCATATCCGAAACAACACTTTTCAGGCTTCAGCGTTAACCCCGACATACGAATGGCCTCGAATACAGACTCCAACTTTGCAAGGTGTTCGTCGAAAGTCCAAGTGAACACCACAACGTCTTCGAGGTATACGAGGAAGGTGTGCCACTTCAGGCCAGCTAACACAATGTCCACGACCCTTTTAAACGTTGCTCGTGTTGTGCACAGCCCAAAAGGCCTTACCTTGAATTCGTAAAGGATGTCCGGAAGTTATAACCGCAGTCTTCTCTCGGTCTCTCTCGTCTACTTCAATTTGCCGGTAGATTGTCTTCAGATCCATCGATGAGAAGTATTTGGCATGGCAGAGGTGGTCGAGAGCATAGTCGATTTGTGGCACGGGGTACACGTCCTTTATGATGATTTTGTTCAATCGCCAATATTCAACGCAGGACCTTGATGTGCCGTCTTTTTTGTTTGCGAGTACGTCCGGCGCAGCCGAGGGGCTTTTCGACGGCTGTTTAATGTCATCGCTGATCATGTCGCTGACTTGAGTCCAAATGGCTTCCCGCTCGTGTGAAGAGACGCGGTACGGTGACTGTCGGGTAGGTGGGGCTCCATCTACCGTTATAATTCGGTGCTTCGATACGGGTGTCTGACGTAATTTTGAACTCGACGAAAAACACTGGCTGTAGGGACGCCGGAAAGCCAATAATTTGTTCTGTTGTTTTTGCGGTAGTACCGGATTCATGTCGAAGGCTGCGGAAGCTTGAAGGTGTCTTCGGGTGTGCGTTCAAAGTTGGACCGCGATTACGTCACTTGCTTCTTGCGTTTCTTGGAGGAACGTAATTACAGCTCCCAAGTTTAAATGCTGGTATTCTTCGGTGAAAAAACTGACCAAAACGTGAGATTGGCGTTGCCCAAAGTGCGCGATGCCTCTTGCGACGGAGACTACGCGGTTGAGAAGGATCCTATGATCACTCTCTATGATAGTCGATGTGAGGAGCAGCATCCTGACAGTAGATGGCGATCATCATGCTTGCGCGGGGTGGCAGGGTGACGTGATCGTTGACGTTCCTACAGCAGCACAGTGTTCGGGGTTCGGCTGCTGCATCGTGGAGTGATCGTAGGCAAAAGTTATCGACTTTGTCTGCAGATCAATTATTGCGCCGTTGTCTATCAAAAAGTGCATTCCGAGAATTACGCCGCGGGTGCAGTTAATAACGAAGTCTGCAGGGTACGTGGTGCCGCCTACGGGTACACGTGATGTGCACGTTCCAGTTGGCGTTACGAGATTGCCTCGTGCTGTGCGTATATGCGAACCGTCCCTTGTTGTCGTAACATTTCGAGCTTCGCCGCGAAGGAGCCGCTCATTACCGAGTAGTAGGGTCCCGTATCGATAAGGGCGACTACGTCAAAGCCGTCTATGAACAACTGGACGTCGGACGCAGCTTTCGTCGAGTTTCGGGTGCGTCGGGGTGTTTATCTCGGCTTGTGCGTGTTGACGGTCGTGCACTATGCGTGGTCATTGTCATCGTTTTATCAGGGACAGGCTCTGCCATTTCGGGTACGCGTCGCGTCGTGTCGTCGTAGGTTTCGGGAGTCACGTTCGGGTAAGTTCGAGTCGTTGGGCTTCGTGTACGGTGTGAAGTGCGGCCATGCATCGTTGGATGGTTTTCGTTTTTCGCCATTCTGCAACTTCACCTCCAGAAGTTGCTGCTTTTAGTTTCCCCGCGTGGGATGGGCGACCTTCCCCGTGAGAGGTCATCGGTACTACTGCGGTTTGGCCACTGGTACGAATAGGGCGACGGCGAATGGTTGAAGCGCGCAGGTCCTCGGTCGGTGTTGGACAGGTATTCGTCAATCTCAGCAGTGCGCTGGCCGGGCCGGGGGCGTCGTGCGTCGACGTAGAATCCTCGCAGACCGAGGCTCCTGTAAGGGCAGTGACGGTAGATGTGGTCGGCCCCTCCGCAGTGGTAGCACAGTGGGTGGTTATCGGCTGTCGCCACACGTCGGTCTTTCTCGACGTCTGGTATTGGTCTACCAGGAGTTGCGCGGGCGACAGGGGACGGCCGTATCGTGGGGCCTCTTGAAGATGGATTGGAGCCGGCCGGGGTTGCCGAAGAGCTGCAGAGTCGGTCATCCCTTGAGGCTCACGGGGTGCTTCGTATGGTGTAAAGCCCCCAGTGCCTGTTAAACCTCTTTTCGGATGACGTCAGTCAGGGAAGCCACTTAAGGTTGCTGTGTCGTTGGAAATACCTTCCGAAGCTCCTCCCTGACCACTGCTAGAATGGTCTCGCGCAATGTATCGGAGCTTGCACTTGCGGCATCGATTGTCTCCGAGAGCACCGGGTTGACGGGGCGGTCGTACTGCCTCGTTCGAATTTCGAGTCTTCTCCAATGGTGTGAATTCAGCCACCGTTTTACGGGGTTGCGGAAAAGGCAGGCAAAGAGTTCTTGCTTCACCCCCAGCATTAAAAACCTGGGTTCCTTTCTTCAGACATTTCGGTGTCCGTGCGGAGAAATAGTTGCTTCATCTCCTCAACGAAGACAACGACCCCTTCGTTGTGGTGCTGCGTGCGCGTTTCCACCAAAAGGGCGGCTCGTCCTTTCCGCACGACGGTGGCGAATTAAAGACAGTCCAGTTGGTTAACGAGCTTTCATTATTCTCGAAGCACGTTCGGGCTGTATCTTCCAAATAGAAGAAAACATGGCAGAACGTTTCTTCGTCATCCCACCTGTTACAGATGCGGAAGCGCTCCACTTTCTCCAACCACTCCCCAGGGTCCTCTCCGGGAGATCCGCGGAACGATGGTGGTTCCTAAGGCTGTCGCAGGAGGAGGGCAGGATTAGAAACGCTAGTGATGGTGCCTGCGTTGATCATGGTGGTTCCTTCTTCACGTTGTCCGGAAGCAGTAAAAACTCTGGTGAAGACCTTGCTGTCGGGGGAGGACACGAGTTGGGCTTGCTTGTTGGCTTGGCGATGGCTTACGGTTCATGTACCCAGCACCTCCACCAGATGTCACGAGGTCAAAGACAACGCAGTTGTCTTCAAGAAAAACACCTTCTTTGGAGCGAACTTGTGCTCCGCTAACAAGTCAAAAAATACACAGGCGGCGAAGCGGCAGTCAACAAAAAGACACGTGCAGGCGAGCTCCGGCTATTCGAATGCCGTGGCGTCTGCTCTGCAGGCTTTTATCTTTCGGCACAGGTGTTTCTGGAACCATCGATTCACATGTAGACCATTGCAGATCACAAAAGATTGTTCTGGGCTATCGACGTAAGGACGAAACAGTCTGCTTATCTAAATGTGATAGCCCGTGCGGCATAAAAATGAGGAATGGAAGCCGTGCGTTGCTTGGAACGCAGAAACACAGCCGGGCATGGCCCGACAGTACACCCATTTATGGTTCGCGGCAATATAACCGATTTGTCGGAGGTTTCCTTGATTTGGTAAGACAGTCGACGATTGTGCGGCAGCAGGTGTGCACTCTTTGTAGAGTATGAAGGTTAAATATGCCGTCATCAACTGTCGTGTGCTTGATAGGTGCGATGGGGTGGGCGTTGTCAATTGCAAATGTTATGTACATCTCTGGCCACTCAATAGGGCAAGGAGAAGGTTTGGTCACGTTAACTTGCTTTTTCCGGGCCTGTACGGGGCTCTTCACTCATATTTCTAAAGTTGCAAAGAACGTACCGTAGGTCCTGTTAGTTGTCAGTCTCTTTACCAAGTGCAAAGAATGGTGGGGTGTCAATACAGTGGAGTGGCATCATTACAGGTAAGCTCAAAACAAGTGAACAGGTCAAACCTCAGCCGTACAGTCCTGCTGTTCGATGTCTTAGTTTTTTCAGTGGCACTTAAGGACTGTCGTGCGAAATTCTCTGATCTCGCTTTTGACAAACAGCCTGCAGTAGAACCGTAGCGATTGTGTGCACGCCTTCTTGTTTGCGGGGAATGAGATAGCAGAACATAAACAAAAGCCTTAGTACAGGCTCAAAAATAAGGAACTTTCTGAACTGTTCGGAAGTTTCTTAACAGTAATCTATACAAAGGAAGTGGATTCATTACAGCAACACAAAAAAACTGTTGGACAAACCGGACAAAAAGACTTGGCAGACTAAAAAAGCCTATACGCTGTTTTTAATGCTTAGCCTGAAAAATACAAATATTTAAAGTGAAGATTTTCATATCTCAATGATTTGTTCATGACCGCCGAAATCGCACAGCAAAAACGAAACTGTTTCATCTCGGTAACTACCGCGTAAACAACTAAACAAAAAACGCTTCCGGGGGTCCTAAATAAGTATAAATACCTCATATAGGAAAGTTGATGTTTATTCATTTGTGTCATTCTGACACAGCAATGAAACAGTTTGAATTTGGTAAGGTATTGATGAATGAGTAAATTACAAAAGAACTGTGCCAAACGCATTGTAATGAGGATGATGGCTCAACGCGTATATTTGCTGGTCAATATATAATTACCAAGAACCGAAGTCAAACTCTTTGACATCGATAGTCCAAGCAACATTCGAGTAAAGTAAAATCTCAATGAGTGAAAGTGGAAACCGTCCGGGAGTAAAACTCCCCCGTCTGCAAACAACCCATTGCTGTAAATCCAACCTTGTCTGACGATAAATCACGCACTGTACATCTGGCAACGGCGACAGTTTGAGGGGAAGCTTTCTGGGTGCGAAATAAAATGGCAAAGGGTGAAATGCAACACCGCTGTGGCCGAGTGAAGGTCACAATACGGGTAGGAGTAAAAGTTATTGGAGTCAACGTATAACCTCAGACAAACCCAATTAAAAGAAAGCCACCTTTCGCTGGCTGTTGCTGGTTCTCTAGGTTTCCCTATGTTTGTGTCTTGTGCCTCACCGTCAGAAGCTCGACCACACACCTTTCGTGACGGGGCCACAAATTTCGGTGGGAGACAAGAGGATTGAGGCATCGCGCGGGGCCGTATTGCAGCTCGCGACGTATCTTTTCTGGGACCTTGCAGTCTTCAAGTAACAGCACAGCACTGTCTTTTGTTCTATGCTCTTTCAAGTACAAAACATTACGTCGGAAACATGTCCACAGTAACCTGCAAATTCATCTGACTGCGTACTCCGGTGCTTGAACTGGTTGAAGGACTGACGACTTTCCCAATCTGTGCCACAACCGGCATGGAAGCTGTCCATGAAGACCAGCGCTTCCCGCAACGACTGCGAAGCAAGCGGAATGTACTCGTTGGCTGGTGGAGGGAACGATTCAGTTAGCCGAGAACAGCTTAAACTTCTTCAGAACAGCCCTTTGCCATTGCGGACCAAGCGGGTGACTGCACGGACCACGCATACATGAGGCGAAGATGTTCGAAGCGCCGTGGTAATAAAGTCGAAGGTACCGCAATTAAACTGGTCCGAGAAGTCAGGATCGAACTTTTTAGAGATAAAAAAGTGGGCTAATTTAAAACATAATACTAACAGCGAGAAACGAACGAGACACAAAAGAAAATACACGAGACAGGTGATTAATTTCAAAAAGGTTTTGTTTAAAGGAGCAGAAAAATAGTACCTCCGCTTGCGATAAAAAAATAATGAGAAGAAACCTGACAACTAAACTCAGATAGAAACTTTAGCGCTGCCCCAATGAAAAAAATAAACGATATCTGAACGATAACTTGTATACGAGGCTATGGGATCGTAAGCTGTATGATAACGATATCATTCAGGCTTCAACGATATCATTCAGATGTCATAGAAGTTAATCGTAGTAGCTTATCGTATACGTTAGATCATACAAGTCGGATCAGTGCAAGCCGTGTCGATCAGATTTCCGTGGGGTGAGCGACAATATGTATTCGATGTGTGCGTGTCATGAAAGAGTTAAATGTGCAGGTCTTGATATTGTGCTGTGCATGCTCTTGGATCCTAGCACAGTAGAATGCGCAAAAGAATACTCAGAAGCTGCTTTCTTTTCCCTTTATTTCATGGCCCGCAGCAGGTTGGCCACATATCCGTTAAATGCTTTAAGCCGCTTCTCCGCGGTTCCTTAACTGTTCCCATGTTTCACGAAGTAAACATGGGCACCTCCACAAAATGGAAAAAGAGAGGGATCAGGGGACATGTGTTTAGAGGGTGAACGTGTACCTTTTTGTGTGTGGCTGGCCCATTAATCAAGCAATATTACATACATCCTAAGTTAGTTGTACCACCCGTGAAGACTTTCAATGATCAAATAAGGCTACTCTTCACAACTGTAGAAGCTGTGCTTGCTCACAATGCTATGACCACGAAACATCGTTGGCCCACACTGAAATGCAAGATTCGTCACATGTGGAGATGTGTCCATTATTATTGTGCTAGCGGAGCGGAGAAAGGTGTGGGGAGGCGCGCCTAAGAAAAGCCACGTTTTTCTTGGGCTTCAGGAGCTTGAGCTCACAGCATAGCTGCAAGCTGGCGCTAAGGTCCGAAGCACAAGCCTATACCAGCACATCTTATATTGAGCACGGACTAGCACCTGGACATGGCATTTGCCTCACGAGTTTATGTAGATGCTATGATGTGAGAACAGTGCATTCGTAATATCGTTTATTTGGCCCATATGCCTGATCTTTAAATAATGTGGAAGAATTCACAACTACAATATAAGAAATAAATCACATGTTGCAATATTTTATTTTAACTCAAACCGAATAAGACCTGGTGAAATGTAACAGTGCAATAAACGACGAGGGACACAGAAGAAAATTCACACGACGGGCGCTTCTGTGTTTTTGTTGTTTATTGCGCTGCTACATTCCATCATAAATTTGTACCAACTCGCCCGGCGCAACTTTATATATTGCTCAAAAAAACCATTTGTAAATTACAAACGGGTTCTGTCCACTTAGGCTTCCCTGCACTGCTTGAGTGAAAAACAGTGGAACACTGATGGAGCATTTTAAAACCACCTCTCATCTCCGTAGTATCATTGGACCAGCTCTGCCCCTCTGGCCATAATGCAATTTGCAAAAACAGCCAACAGTGAAATTGTGGGAGGCAAAAATAACTTGAATTAGTGGCAAGGGGCTGATATATGAGCCTAATGTCTGCAGCGGCTTCAACTGGAATAAGTTGAACGAGTATTTGATGACACTAGATGGTGGATGAAACAAACCATTGCAGTCTCGAAGACATCAAATAACTGTGCATTTAAAATCACAATCTATTGCTGGCAATTCGTCACCACTCTCAAAAATAATGAAATTGCATAGCATATGACCCTCCTTCTCATGAAAATTTGGATCGTGGTAAAGCTTACAATCTATAGGTAAATGTATTGCTATTCTAGGGCACCTGCTTCAAGTGTTCGTGGCAAGAGCTGAAGGATTGTATGGAGAATGTTTTATGACGTTTAACGTGCACCCGTTGTTGCATTTCGGAAACTCTGTGGAAAATTTAGGACCGTTGTGGGCTTGCTCCACCTTTATCTTTGAAACGGGAAATAGAAGAATTACAAAAATGGTGAAGGCAACAAAAAAAGCTCCTTATCAAATTCCGGAAAGAGTTGTTCATCAGGAGCCAGATACTATTCTTTATACATCACCTCGAGCCTCAAATGTGCAGTTCTTCTGTGAGCAACAATTACAAAATGCTCTTACCACGAAGAAACACACAACGCCAATGGGTAAGTGCAAACAAGCAAGTATTTCTTTTTCAGAACGCCTCCAACAGCTTTACAGAAAAGAGAAGAAACAAACACAAAAAAGGGCAAGGCGGGGAGTTTAAGGCGAGAAATGAAATGACGAAATACAGAAATTTTGACTCTAAACCATTCAAGTCGAATGCGCAGAAGCCTAATCATTAAATTCTTCTGCGCACACTCGGATTTACAGTGGCCAAGGTACATCTTTTAAAAGGAGAGTTTTTTAACAACTGTAAAACTTTGACGCGCGCTCACGTATTCTCCGAATGTGCCTGATCCCATGAAATAGGACTTCACAATTTTTCTTTTCTGCAGCTTTGGTCATCTGACCAAAACCTCGGTCTGCTCAAATAAAGCCTTCTGTCTATACACTTTGCAGTGTGCCGCCATGTTTCAAGGCACGCTCGTCCGATCACCTGTGTATCGGGTGCTCCCAGAGCCAGGTGTTTAAGCACCTGCCTGGGTGTCCGATACAGCTTCTTTTGCAGTTCACGGGGATGTAGTAGACAGCGCGGACATGGAATTCAACAAATTATGTTTTCTGCTGTGTGTCACACTGATATTTTCGCGCCGTGTTTCCATCCTGATTAACCCTCATCCAAAGCCATTCACTACTAGAGGTGACAACGTACTTGATATTTTGCTCACCAACTGCCCTGATGTTGTATCAAGTGTAACAGTACTGCCCGGAGTTAGCGATCACAACCTTCTTCATGTAGCCCCCTCTATGCCAATAAAAAGACGGTCACCTACGAAGAAATTAATCACAGACTATAATAGAGGAAACTTTGAATTAATCAATAAAGAACTTCCTCACTACTATGAAAATTTTGAAAAGTCATACGAGGCTCGTTCAGTAAACACCAACTGGGAACTCTATAAACATGTTGCTCAGCTTAAAAAAGAAATATATACCTACAATCACTGTAAAATCAGACTCGAATAACCCATGGTTCAACAAACATTTAAAATCACTGCTAAACCGGAAAAAGCGCCTGTATAGAACCGCTAAAAGCAAAAACAGTCCAGAAGCATGGGAGCGACACCGCCTGTGTGAGGCGGAATACATCAAAGCTTTAAATGGCGCCAAAGACAAATATTTCCAAGTTCACTTGATTTCAATACTCCGCACAAACCGAAATAAATTCTGGTGCACCATTTCCACAAAACAACAAACTAGCCAGATAAACCTTGTCGATGCAAGTGAGGAACCCATAGGCGTCAGTGATTCCGCAGCAGCCCTAAACGAATTCTTTACATCGGTCTTCCATGATTTTAATTCTTGTCCTATAGAACCCTTGTCCAACTTCTGCCCCTAAACAATGCCTGAAATACAAATAACCCTGGATGGCATAACCAACTTAATCCGCTCTCTTAAAATATCATCATCAGCAGGCTGCGATGACATCAATGCAAAATTACTTACAGGTGCTATACATATGTCTAGTAAATTTCTGTACCTTATATTCCAACAGTCCTTAAGCACAGGAACCTTGCCTTACGATTGGAAAAAAGCGAAAATAGTCCCAATTTTTAAAGGAGGCAGGCGCGATGCACCTTCTAATTACCACCCGATTTCTCTTACCAGTGTCCCATGTAAGCTCCTCCAGCACATCATAGCATCTAACCTAACGTTTTACTTAGAATCAATCAATTTTTTTACCCCATCCAACACGGCTTTCGTAAATCTCTGTCTTGCGAAACTCAATTAGCCGAATTCACACATGACCTGCTGCAACACATGGACGACAATCTTCAAATTGACGCAATATTCTTGGATATTTCGAAGGCCTTCGACCGCGTTTCTCACAAACGTCTGCTTGCAAAACGATCTCCCCTTGGTATAAGTCCAAACAATATAAAATGGCTTGAACAGTTTTTAACTGGACGCGTCCAGTTTACCTGCGCCAACCATTTCCAGTCAGCTCTAACCAATGTAACCTCAGGTGTTCCCCAGGGCGCAGGCGTATCTCCAGTCTTGTTTTTGATTTACTTAAACGACCTCCCTACTAACATAACATCAAAATTGCGCCTTTTCGCGGACGATTGCGTCTTGTATAACCCCCTTCTTTCACCTAATGACACTATCGCCCTACAACATGATCTAGACACCATCTCTGCCTGGTGCGAAAAATGGCATATGTCTTTTAACCTCACAAAATGCAAAGTAATGTCTTTCACGCGCAAACACACCACCATGAATAACATTTATTGCATTCACTCCGTTCCTATTGACCACACCAGTGCTTACAAGTACCCAGGACTTCATATGACGCCATCTCTATCATGGGTGACACATATTCAAACAATCTGATGTGAAGCTTCACGCACACTTGGGTACTTGCGACGCAACTTAAAATCCGCATCTTCCGAAATAAAAAAACTTGGATATTTAACATACGTTCGACCGAAACTTGAGTACGCATCATCCATTTGGCACCCATTCCAAGCTTATCTCGGCGATGACTTAGAAGCCGTGCAAAACCACGCTGCTCGTTTCATTGCGTCAGAACATTCAAGACGAACCAGCATAACCGCCCTAAAACAAACCCTGTCTCTTCAACCGCTTGCTTCACGGCGCATAATTTCTCGCCTCTGCCTCCTGCACACCTTTTACTTTACTCGCTCAGGACACGTCCTCCTGAAACGCCCGTTTCGGATATCGTCCCGTATATCTCACACTCGCCCCTTGGCGGCGATAAAGGGCCGCACGACGGCAGTGAGCAGCTCATTCTTTCCCCACACCGTCACGCTTTGGAACGCACTGCCGGACAACATTGCTTCGTGCAGCGATCGCACAAAATTTCGCGAAAAACAAGCGTATATCAGCAACCCAAATGATGCTACCTAAACACCCCACCTGCATTCTTCGTATCTCTTTCTTACTCTTCTTTCTTTGTTTGTTATTAAACTCCTGTGAAATTTATTCTTAGTCTTGCTGTTGTCAGTTGAGTGTTCCTTCCTGCTTTTATTTTCTTCTAGTGTTGTTTATAGTTACTATGTGCGACCATTGTCGCTTTTTAGTATGTTACAACCTCGACGTACGCCTTGTCACTTGAGTGTTAATTTCCTTCCTTTTTATTTCCTCTTTTGTTGTCCCTTGTTAACTTGCGATCGTTTTTACTATTTTACGAAGTTGTAGAAACCCCGATGTACGCCATCACTTGAGTGCTGATTTCTGTCTTTTTATTTCCTTTTTTCTGTTATTCCTTGTTACATTTTTGCGAAGATGTTACAACCTTGATGTACGCCCCCCCTTATGTCATGCCTCCTGGCCCTTAAGGACGAATAAATGAAATGAAATGAAATGAAATTGATCGGGGCTAAGAAAACGACTCCAGCTTCTCGCTTCGCTTTTAGCTTCTTTATCTTGTGTAAGTACGGGCTTAAGTGCCACCCATTTTTTTTTCTTCTTTTCTCTGCTGTTCTTTGTGCCCTTGCTTAGCTTTACCCCCTTCAGCACATTTAGGCAGTGGACACAAGAAGTTTCGTGGGACACCCACAAAACCTTAAGCGCGGCCACTGTTTTCGAAGGCTCTCTTTGTGTGGTGTAGACAGGAATTTTTTTAAGGATTGGAGGAAACAGCCTGGAGCAATGCTATTCTTTACTAGCTTTGGATATCCAGATTCAGAATGAAGTGTGGGCCCCCCCGTTCGGTAAGACCTGCATGTGTTGGATTCTCCAAGATGGATTTTAATGGTCGTAATTCTGCAGCTTATCGCTCTCAGGTGTCTTGTTTGAACTGTTACCCCTCAAATGCAGTGTGAAAGTGCTCAAATATTGTGGAGCGCTCTAATTCCAGATCCTTGCTTATCGGTAGGAACACAATGCAGTCGTCGACGTATCCCACCAAGAAGGCAACAGAAGCCATTAAATAGAACTTCAAGGCAAAGGTAGTTTCAGATGAATGGAAGCTAAAAGCTACTCGAACCTACACTATCATGGTATTCTAAGAGGCCGGCCTGGAAGAACCATTAAAATGATCAAGGAAAGAAAGAATCCATTTTTCACTGCCAAAGCAGACAAAGGTGGCTTGTCTTTCCGAGTGATTGGTGAAGAAAAAGAAACCTGCAAAAATGCACTGCGAAGTTCCTTCAAAGGTGCCTACAATCTAAGTTGAAGACCGTTTCTGAGCAGTGACTCAAGATAGGTGGCCCAGTTCTTGGAGACGAGTCCAGCAGTGACGTACTTCATGGTTTATGTCAAAAACCTATTCTACAACGTATCGAAACATGATGAGCTTCTGGCAGTGGAGGAGTGCATACATGCTTTACAGACGTGAGAAATTCCAGAATTTTTGAACAGTAAGTGCTGCCGGCTTCACAGAGCTCCTTTGTGTGTACCTAGCATCCCTCTGTTAAATACCAGGAACCTCTATCAAGACAGAATGATGGGATTTCTATAGGTCATGCATTGCGCCTACTCTTTGTCACCGGTACCCTGCAAACAGCGACAGACAACCTGTAGACCTGTTGAGCAACCATAGTGTTTTGCAATGGTTCCAATACATCGACCACTACATTGTGTTTCTGCCGTTAGGCAAGGATCTGGATGCAGAGCACACCACGATACTGGAGCTCTTTCACGTTGCATTTGAGGGGTTACAGTTCAAACATGAGACACATGACAGCTGTAGGCTGCGGTATTTAGACATTAAAATCTATGTTGCAGCATCCAACAACTGCGGGTCTTACCAGACGGGGAGGGGGGGGGTGCCTACGCTTTTCTTTGACTCAGTGCATTCAAAGCTAGTAAAGAGAAGCATTGCTGCAGTGTGCTTCCTCCAAGCCCTAACAACGTCCTGTCAAAACAACAGTGGGCACGCTTAAGGTCTAGTGGGTTTCCCACGCAAGTTCGTGTGTCCACTGCCTAGAATTGCTGAAGGGGCAAAGCCAAGCAAGAGCCCAAACAACAGCAGAGAAAGAAAAAAAAAAAAATGGGCGGCAGTTAGCCCGTACACACACAAGATAAATAAGCTAAAAGCGAAGCGACAAGCTGGAGTCGCTTTCTCAGCCGTGATCAAATAAACGGCTTTGTAAGAGGGTTAATCAGGAAAGAAACACGGCGCGAAAATATCAGTGTGACACAAAGCAGAAAACAAAATCCGTTGAATGCTTTGTGGGCGCTGTATACCGCATCCCCATGAACTGCAAAAGAAGCTGTATTGGACACCCAGGCAGGTGCTTAAACACCAGGCTCAGGGAGCACCCGCTACACAGGTGACCGGACAAACGGGCCTGGAAACTTGGCCGCACACTACAAAGTGTGTGGAGAGAAGGCTTGTTTGAGCAGACCGAGGTTTTGTTCTGATCATCCAAGCTGCAGAAAAGAAAAATTGTGAAGTCCTATTTCATGGGATCAGGCACATTCGGAGAGGAGAATACGTGAGCACGCGTCATGGTCTTAAGGTTGTTGCAAAACTGACCTTTTAAAAGATGAACTTTGACCGCTGTAAATCCGGGTGTGAGCCAAAGATTATAATGATTAGTCTTCTCCGCATTCAACTTCAACAGTTCTTCGTCAAAATTTCTGTATTTCGTCATTTCATTTCTCGCCTTAAATCTCGCGCTTTCCCCAACTCCGCCATTTTTTGTGTTTGTTTCTTCTCTTTTCTGTAAAGCCGTTGGACGCGTTCGGAAGAATAAATAGTTGCTTGTTTGCACTTACCCATTTGCGTTGTGTCTTTGTTCGGCTCCATTCTTGTATCGTAATCCTATGCGGCGCATTAATCTAACCCAGGCGTGATACGAAATACTAGCCCAGAGAAGTGCTTTAATCAGTTTGAAAGCATTGATGGCCGTGGCCGAAAGAGATTGTGTGATAAACTGCAACATCCTCTGCGAAGAGATGTGCACGGGAAGATATGCAACTTGGAAGATGATAAAAAATCTAAAACGTAGAGGACCAAGCAGACTGCCTTGGACGACACCAAAATTAATGGGAGCGAAAGAAGTAGAGTTATTAGCAAAAATCAACTTAAAGGGACGTTAAATATGTATCCGAAGGTAGTGGTTTCAAGTACAAAATTGCTAGACAACATGTTCACAACATAAACCAAATATAACACCTCTGCATTTAGCAAAACTTGCACAAAACTGCATGAAAGATCTTCTTTTCTTTCCCTGTTTACCTCTCAATCCTTGTCGCCATTTTCACACACTCTGACATAACTTTACGAATCTGATGCGGCCTTTACGGCAAAGCTGGTGGTGAACACTGCAGCGTTGCTATTGGCAGGTTTCCTAAAATCTGCAGTTAATCAGCGTTCCCAGCTGTGGGGGGAAATAACGGGTGCAAGTTTCGGCGGTTGCGCCGAGCGGCAATACAGCACAGCTATCTTTGGAGGAACAAATGTCGATTGTCGCCATCCGTTACACGAGCTTAGCTGAGTTTTTGCATATACTGCATTGTTTGCAAAGTATGATAACAACGAAAAACACGGAGAGTCCCTTCAGGTGGAATTGCCGCTACAAGCGTGACCGCGGCAAGCATCTGCCTGCACGGTCGACAAGGACACTGCTGTGCAGTGTATGCGCGATATGGCATGAACCGCAGCAGCTGAAACTTGTCACTGCCCGCCGTAGGGGGACTATTGCTGAATATCAGTTTACAAATGCATAAAAGGGGGGAAAGAGAGCAGTGAAAGATTGCGCTGGTGTTCGTCATCAGCTAAGCTTCGTAAAGTGGTGACTGAATAACTGCGGCGATGCTAAGCCTTTTCTGCGCAAGCTGGAGGGACCCGCTCGCTGCAACAGCCCCACCTGCAAGAAACGCTAGCGAACCGCCATTTCACAGGTGCAAGTCTTCAAGTACAGTCACCAGCAAACACGTTGTGTTTGGGAGAACCCAATCTCTCTGTCAAACACTAATTTCCCCCATTCTACGACTGACGTACCGACGCAACCATGGCACTGCGAGCGGCCCGCCCGCTCAGCGCAGCCAGCAGTGGGCGGAGCATACCCGTCGGCTGCCTAAAAACAAAAGTGTGACAAGCATAGTGAATGGAAATGCGTACCTTGAAGCTGTAAGGTCTCTAGGTGGTCTTGTGCATATCAGTAATGTCATAACATGCACACCGGTTTGGAGGTGCGAAGACAGGGTGAAAGCTCCAGGCCTTATTGCCAACCCTTTTTATTGAACAATACCTTAGGTAATACTTAAGACTTTAAAATCCAATTTTGGCGTGATGCTGTTCCTTCAGTGAACAGCAAGTAAAATCGCTACATTTTGAACCCTGTTTAGGACCCGTTTATTTCAACAAGGAAGAAAATCTGTGATCCAAGTGAGGACATAAAGGTGAAGTCTGAGAAGTAGTCTGCGGTGTGTATGCAATCAAATGCGTCAGAGATATTGAGATAAACTGCATGAGTGTGGAAACCTGTATCAACGGTGAATGTAGATCCTGAAGAAACGCAGAATGTGGCGTTTTACGAGAGTAACCCATGTGAGTTAGTCTTAAAGGTACCCTGCAACACTCTTTGTGCAGTGCAAGTAAACCTGCGCGACGGTTCATTACACTGCCAGGAACACCCGCGATAAATATTATACGTGTACGTGTAGCGGTAAGCGCTCAAATCACCTTGAAAGACGCGGAAGAACCAACCGCGCTGTCTGCAATTTTTCTCATTATGTACCCTTGACATGGGCTCTGCGATGTCAGTGGGGCCATGTCTGTCCTGGCTGTCCTATTGGCGATCGCTGGTCAACTTCGTGGCTAATTTCTCGCATTTCCTGTGACGATTTGCCGTCGTCGGCGCTGTGTATCAACCTCTTCTATGTCTAAATCTTGGTGTTTCTTTTGGTGTTTCTTTTGTGTTGAGTGCGCGCAGAGTTTGAGTGACGAACTAAATATTCAGCTTTCCACGAGCCCACTCGACAACAAGGGCTTATTGCTTCGAAATCCCCTACCAGCCTGAGCGCTTGCTTGCGAGCAGGCCGCAATGCCTGCTTTTTTGTGGCCCCAGACCGGAAACAGACCCCTCCACGTTGCGATAAAAGGACAAAACTCCCCGGCCTGTGACATATCCAAGGCCGCCGAACAGAACGCCGCGCGCCACCCCCCTCTCCGGGAGAGAGCGCGCAGCTTTCGTCGCGTTGTCCGCGGTTGAGTTGAGAGGGAACAATTATGCGCGGTTTTTCATCGCGTGTAGTTTCGGTGATAATGAACGAATTTTCATAAATCTTGCGGCAGAAGATTGCTGGGACAATAGACTTTACTTTGAATAACATACCGAATTGTCGATCGTAAGTGTTGCAGGGTCCCTTTAACCCCATGCTGATATTCAAATATAATGTTGCAATTTTATAACTACTTAGTTACTTGAGAGAGAAAGAAATGTTCCACAACCTTGCATATGGTGCTTGTTGGGGAAATTGGCCTGTAGTTTAATGGTGAAGTACGGTACCCGGATTGAAAGGTTGTGACTACCTCGGCTATCACACCATAACTGACAATAGCGCCTGTCGAGAGGCTGAAAATAGCGCCATCAGAATTCTAGTGTGGATTGTACTTTCCAGTACATTGTAAATATGACCAGTAGGATCTGAAGTAGGCAGAATTTTAAGCTTAGCTAAAATGTAAAGCAGTTCCACGTCAGATTTTATGGTTGTTTCTTCAATCCTTATAGAAAGATTTAATGATGATGATGATGTTTAGGCTTAAATGGCGCAAGGCCAACTAAGGACAAAGAGCGCCAAACAAAAGTCGTGTAATGAGAGCGACATGAAACTAAAACATTTCATAAAAATAAACATTGTAAGGCTCAACGTAATTAAGATGACTGGTTTAAATAGACAGGTTCCCAAGATTGATGATAGTAAACGAGATGTAAAATTTTTTCTCGGTGAAAAACTCAACGCCTTTGATTGAAACCATGGGCTCATCTCCTAAGCAGTATGACGGGTGTTGTGGAATATGTTGTGTGTATAGTTGTGGGAAGCGTTTGCATTGTGAAGTCAAGTGCCTTATGTCAAGTGCCTTGCATTGAATGAGTATGTGGATTACGAATAGGCGCTCTGCACACCCGCTTCACAGGTATAGAAACATTTTAAAACCATTGGTGGCTTGATTCTGGGCGAATGAACCTTTTAAAACAAAGTTCGGTTTCTCTTCCTGCGCCTCCAGATACTCTTGAATATCCCCACTAACCAATAACATGCTTAAAATGCACAGCACTGCTTCACGAAAATGTTTCCAGTAAGCAGAGGATACAGCATTGCTAACTGGTATACATGATGACAATGGGAGTTTCCACAACGTACAATAACTAACCTGCAAGTACATATTCGGTGGGTGCGCTGACTGGCAGCAGTGCCCGGGGCCGAAGAAATGACGTGCGTTTGAAGGGGTGTGCCAAGTGACTTGGTGGCAAGCGACAGATGAAGGAATGGCTTTTCCTGGTGGCGAAGCATACGGAGCACCAAGGGAAGGCAGGCCGCAGCTTAGGTGCAGCAGGTGGAGTGTTAATTGGCCAGGGGAGCCCCAGGCAAAGCCTTTGGAACTAAATTGACAGCCAGCCGACCCAGGACAGCCAGCAGCAGCACTTTAGGGTACACGATCTGTGAGTGCACAGCCAGTAGTTATAATTCAAGGGAAGGCCACGCAAAGATCAAAAGCTTACATCAACCAGATTGGTAATAGCTTAAGGACCATAACCTTCAATGCACTAATAGGGACATTCCACACACGCCAGTGATGCGATTGGAGTATTCATGATATATCCAAAGCTTACCGCTACGCTAATTTGCCCTGAACGCATGCTAGAAGCTTACCTGGTTCTATACCTTTTAATAGGGACTATTGTGTACTTGTTGAGGATCCTCTATTGCATTGCCTAGCTTGTCTTTGTAAGTGCAATTCTCCAGTATAAATCGACTTGAGTGCGGGCCTACAGTTTTCTGGTTAGTCTCGGTATGGCCTGCAATTTCCAGATATTTAAAAGTTGACAACTCACTTAACTTTTACCACTAATTTACAACAATGCAGATGCCTCTGATATCGTGCCCAACAGTTCCCGCGAGCGGCTACGACGGAATCAAGTGCTCCCTTTTCTCATGTACTTCCAGGGAACCCCCTGTCCACGTTACTTCATCGTATACCGCAGTCATTCAAGAGTGTGTACTGATCACAGCGTTGTGCCGCTCACGTGAAATTTCGACGGGATCTGCAGTCGCGAAGGCAGATTTTGGTAGACACATAACGCAAAAACGCATAGGTGTTAAAGAACCTCGCGTGATGTCAGATAATTAGCAGCCCTCTAGTACAGCGCGAGCGTCATAGTTAAGGTCTAGCTTACGCGCAATTTGATGCTGACTGCCGCTGAAACGATGGACAGGTAGATCCAGGTCACCCAGCAAGTACGCAAGTCCCCAAGGATTTCAGAGAACATGAGATGGGGGTTTTGTGAACCGCTGACCCATAAACACCAGAACCCCTTCCAAACAAGTACAGATTTATAAAACGTTCCTACTTACCCTAGAAAAAACGATGTTTCCTACGTAGAATCCTTTTTCACTGTCGTCTTCACTTTGCGAACACCAATACACTTTGTTTGGAAGCAATGCCATCCACTGTTGATGCGGAGTCATTTGAGTCTGTCGCCGATGATTGTTCTTCCCGTGCCCGTGTTTTCAACACATGCGTAGGTTGGAAGTACTGACATCGCCCAATAAAACTTCTATAAGTATGATTTCAGCTGGAAATGTGCAGATAAAACTGAAGGAAACCCTTCAGCAACTCCACGCACAGCATGGCAAAGGACAAACGCATGATCATCACAAACAAACACACAATGTGAGATATATTTGCCAGGCTGCAATAGCAGCACCTCTATATTTGACGAAAGTCATGTTAGTATGGAAATACTGGCAGTAATCGTTGTATTTCTGAAAGCTATAACAAGTTTATATCTTCAAGTTGAGGTTTTCACACGCAGAAGTGTATAATATTGAAAGAGCCTGACATATTTACACTGACGTTAAAGTAGTTTCAATAGTTTTGGCGGCCTTCATTCCGGTTCATTCTCGGCAGTTTTTTTTTTCTTTTTTCAGAGAAAGAGACGAAAGAAATCGCCAACGTCAACGTGATTGGAAGCCAAAAAAGTAAGGTTTTGCCGAGATTCGAACTAACGACTAGCAAAACGTAAGTCGAGCATTCTACCGCTGCGCTATCCTTGCAGCTTGTCTTTGACGGCCAGGAATGTGGTATAATTACCTAGATGCCAACGGATATTGTGCTCTGTGTCTTGTTTTAACCGTAGGTAAGACATTTCGGCAGTAATAGCGTTTGCTTCTCTCGCATCGATCTTGCTGACAAGGCGAACTATGCTAGTGTTACAAGCGATTTAGCCAAAGCTCCTATTTATTCCAATTTATATTACTCCTAATTATTTACTCCTATTTATAGCCAAAGCTCCAAGCAAAGCTATCGCAGATCATCCCCTATCTCTTCCATGCAAGTGACGGTAGACACGAATGAAATGAAATACGCCGCTGGTTTGGTAACGCTTGTTTGTCACGCACCGATCTTGCAGACAAGCCACATCTCGCTAATACGACAATGGATGACAGCAAACCTGTTGTGTAAAACGACTGCTGACGGCTGCGAAAACCTCTGAAGTAGTTAGAGCACGTGGGGATAGCTAAAGGCGCAAAATTAAAAAGCTACCGAAGTGACGAAGGACGCGTAAACCGTCATGGGTTCAGCAGACAGGTACTGTGGGCAGCAGCGACGAGCGAAAAGATTGCTACAGGCCGCTCCCAGCGACCCGTGTGAAAATAGAAGATAGAATCCCTGCCTAGACGCCCTAAAATACATCTGCAAAGCCGATTGAGCTTGTCGCTAAGGAAAAGCAACCAAGGCTGCATCAATGGGCTGTGCTGGCCTTGGTATGAGCCAACGCATGTCTTGACATTGTTAGTTTGGTGGGGCTTCTGAGTGTTACTTAAAGAAGGGAAAATACAGTGTAGACAGACAGCGCACAAACTTGTACGTCTAGGTCTGTCATACACTTTTGGAGGATACGGCGCAACGTGCTGCTACACAGAAACAAATACTTCACAGTGATCAGTTTAGCTGTACATGGTACGTTACACGAAAAAAACGGTCCAAGCCCTATCCTGTCATGTAGCTTCACTCCTGGGCTTTTATGGATAAAGCATATCCCGTCAGCAGCTGTTTTTAAATACTCTAATTCCTATTGGAGCATTGTAAAGTTTAAATTGACGGATTTCTTCAATGCCCCCTCCCCACCAAAAGTCCCCCTAACACCCCATGAGGAGGATTTAGACAACCCCCCAAAAGCGAAATTCTGGATGAATCCTTGTTTGAACTCAATTTGTGCATCTTCCAGTAAGGTCCTTGAAACCTTCCCTGAAGGAGCAAGGGATGTCAATTACACTGAAAATGATAAATAGGGCTTTTTAGTTTTGGTACGTTGTCAACATATAACTTTCTCAATAAGCATTCACCGGGATTGCCCCCAAAACCGGTGCGACGCACAGTGCCAGATGACGGTGTGCACCGGGCAGGGAGCGTTGATCGAGGACAAACTGAGCAATTCTACCCAAGCCCATCTCTTAAGCAAAGAAAGCAAATGTTAAAAGATAAAAATGTTCACAAGTGGAAATACAGCAGCATAACGTGAGATAGAGCTACTAGAAATTGATATTTATTGAAGGGCAGTGGTTATGTGTACATACAACCCATATCCGTCACACATGCGCAACAACGCACTTTCACCACCTACACTAAACAACTACATACAAGCTTCTTCTCATCTTCGTTAGAGCCATATTACGAGTGCCTGTTTCGGTCTACCCTTCCACTTGATGGTCTAGGTACCCCAGTTACTGTTCATGAGAATTCATTCGAACGAAGCGAATGCAAATCTCCAACTGGCTGGCATTTCATCCAGCCTTCTTTGGTGTACACGAAGTTCGCATCTTCATTTACAATCTCTGGCCGTTGTTGCCTCCGTTCGGAGCCCGTCGAATCGTTGCCCGATAATTTCGCAAGAAAGTCATCCTGGTCAGCAACAACATACAGCTCCGTCCACCTTCACACAAGTGCATCGATGCGCCATCACCACCGTCGCTGCAGCAGACAGTGGGGGAAGCCGCTTCTCCGTTGTTATTTTCAATGTATCTTGTGATTGCACGCCGAAGCCCCGTCGACTCTCTCAGTGTGTGGCGGGGCAACCAAAAACTGCCCCACGAGGGTGAGGCCCGGTTTAAGGAAAACAGATGGTGCACACCGGCGCAGTTTATCGAGGATGAAGAGGCGCACCGGTGCGCCCCGGTGTGCATTGTGCAGTTTATCGAAGATGCTATTAGTAGAAATCACCGTGTTTTCACGTTTGATGTTTAAATATCACCTAATAATGCTGTCAGTTCACATTGCAAGAGGTTGGAAGAACTGTGTGTTTAGATCACACAGTCCAATTTAGGGTTATTGAATGGTTCGCTGAACACAGTCGACCAAATAGTCCGAGTATAAATTCGTGCCCTCGGGCAGACATAAAAATGCCTGCTCGTGTGTATGTAGGGGGGATAGGGGTAACACATTGAGGAAGCAGAGGGTGCGGGCATGAATTAAAACCTAACGCATAGAAAAAATAACAACTAGGAAACAAAAGATCTCAAAAACACCGAAATTTTGAAGCAAGGCTAACAAGGTGGCAGCAAGCACAGCAACACTCACAAAATCGTATTGATCCATGATCGTATTAATCCAACACTTGATCGTATTGAACAATGACACATGATGTATCTTTTTGCACCTTTTACATCTGATGTATTTTCTACTGCTCTTGCTTATTTACAGCTATGTGCAGTGTTATACTCATGCCCCTCCTGCTGAGGTCCTTAAATATGCCTGCAAATATGTAAAAAATATAAATAAATAAATAAATAAATAAATAAATAAATAAATCAATAAATAAATAAATAAACGACATTGTACACAGAAATTCCTTTCAAGAGATAGGTACGACCGAAAAAAAAAGAGGTATGGGGAATCCACGGCGCCATTCACCACAAGTCTGTATGCGATTGTCAACGGGTACAGCAATACCGAAAAAAAAACGAGCCTAAGAAAAACATACACCTTTCTGTTTAGCCATGCACACCACCAGGTTGTCAAACTCTCTGTGCGAACAAAACTATGAAAATGACTATAACTAAGGGACGTAACAGGAAAGAAATAGAGTTGGGGGGGGATATTGTATTGTGCCATTTACAAGGAGGCTGTACCATTTGCTGACAAGCCCAGGTGGACACATGCCCGAGAACAAAAAACAAGAGGGCAATAAAGCACTGCAATTTACTACGAATCCTTCTTTGCGAAGAACGAACAGTGATATCCATGAAGGTAAAAAAGTGCGGTTGCGCAGTATCTTTTTTTTGTTAATATAGCAGAAAATGCTGTATTCAATGATCCTACTTTGCACATATACGATTCTTATTGTTGCCAACTTGACGGTGCATTGGAATTTTTTTGAATGGGCAGAAGTCACTCTGGCCAAGATAAAAGTGCACGTTATTTGGACAGGGATTTTAATGACATTTTGTAGCATTTTGAAGCCTAAACGACACAAAACAAACTGAAAAAAGAGGTGAAAAGTACACAAATAGTTAATTCGTCTTCTACTGCTGACCAGAACTTTCAGGGCCTATAGAATATTGGTCATTTTCAACAAATTGGGTCATGTAAAAATAGACGGTTTTGAAAATAACCAAACTTAATACAGTCTTTGAATACTGAATAGGGCTAAGAACAATGCTCTACACAAACGTTTTGCTGCATTTCGAACTTTTTTTTAGTAGCAAAACATTCTTTTTCGAAGCCTTGACATTCCTAAATAAAATTATCTACTGTTTATTGATATTCGGACACAAATTATTAGCAGGTGGTAATGAAGCAGCAGATAGTTTCTATTGTGGACAAGTGCAATTTATGAATTAACCTAATGACCGGGTTTGAATTATGCATACTTTAAAAACATTGACAGAACAACAGGTTTTAAACAGGAACTTGAATTTTGTGTAAGTAAACTCGAGAGTGCAAAGTGACAGCGTTTGTACTGTACCTAATTTTGTACTGTACCTTGTACTTCCAGTGCTGTCAAGGCAGAATATATGTTGTCTGCGATATGTTACAGAAACCACAGGACCCACTGGGCTAATTTGTGCGATATGTCCCGCATGGTAAGACTACCTTGGAGACATACTGCAGAAATTCTACGACTCATCATTGAAATCTTTATATCATGAAGACGTTGTGGATCTTTTTTGACATGTCATTAGAGTCTATGCGATAACCGACCTTTCTGATATTGTAGCACATCGACATGTCGTAGAAGGCCTTCCGATGTCAAAAACATGTCGTTGAAGTCTTTGCGACATCGGACCTTTACGATGTCAGAGGACAACGTTAAGTCATTGAAATCCTTACGATGTCAATGACATGTCATAAAGCTTCTTCTACATCGTGTTGAAATCTGTGCGATATCGAAGACGTGTCGTTGAAATATTTATATCATTCATGTCGTATGGATATCGCAGCCAAATGTTCAGTAGGGTGGAGCACAGTCTCCCGCAACACATTTCTCACAATACAAAACCGAGCCGTGGAGATGGTGCGAAGAAGAAGGCTTATGCAGGAAGCCTTTATTTTTGAATTTGTAGGCGTCCCCCCCTTCGGCGCCATTTTTCTACAATGCTTGAACAGGATAGTGGTATCACATTAGAATGGTGTACAGTAACAGTTTCGAAATGAGTAAACAAATACTTTTAAGGCACTCTCTTGAGTAAATTAACGCCCCGGCTGAGGAACATTTATCAGCAGCACGTTCTGCCTCCGATACTGTACGGCTTTTTCGGTTTTCTACGCAAGTTGGACTGTGTTCCGAGACAATTGGCGGACTTTTACGGGTTCTGTACACACGGCATGCTGGTGCGGTGTTTTAATGTCCAGGAAACCATGCTAAATACACATGTGCTGAATGGGACTACAAAATATAATTTTAAACTTCTTTTGAATCTAACACTGCACATGGTTAGATACCAAAAACGATGGCCGATAATTTCAGCATTCACGACCTTCTACCATCAGTGGTCTGTCACGGCAGATTCGAAACACGGTCGGAAGTTTGTCTCCAGGAGACACTGCATTTAGCAGCCAAGACGTGATAATGGGCAAAGAGCGCCAAACACAGTTGTTGATGAGGAGGGGACACAAAATAAAACGAGTGAAAAATATAAACACGGTTGGTGTAAAGGGCTAGGGTGAAGAACAAGAGTTGTCAAAAGATAAATAAGGTGGTTGGTGTATAGGACCAGGGGTAAAACTATGGGTGGTATGAGATGAGTTGTAAGAAATAAAGGTCTGATAGGAACTAAATGGTGCACTGAACAGAAAACATGGCATCGTCTTCTAAGAAGTATAACGGGTGTGGTGGAATATGTCATGTGTATAGTTGTGGGAAGTGTTTGCGTTATGTAAAGTCGAGTTTGCTTTTTGCTGTGTTCATACATCGAAAGTCGTCTTCTCCCATGTGTGGTCGGAATTGTTCTATTCCGTACAGGTACGCACGCCGCGATTCATTTCCAGCTTACCCTGCTTCGTTCTCTCTATGTTCTGCAACAACACCTTCTCAATGCAAGTCGCTCTGAACATTGCGGAGTCGATACTATCTCGCCTTTTATATTCAACCGTCGTTTGACTTCAGTGAACCTCTACCTCTACTGTGATGATTTCCGTGCACCCGCCCTACCATTTATTACCCGGCCACCAATTCCTCAGGTAACGTTTCGCTACAGACGAATTATACAAGACGATCACGTTAATGGTGTTCCAGTTAGTGCGGCTACTGATACAGGAGCTGACCTTTTGATTATAAGGACAAAGTGCCAACGTCGCCTCCACAATTTTATTACATAACTCACGCTCGGTGACGCCGAGGTCGCTTATAAAAGCACGTCCGCTGTCGTCAGAATGTTCCCCGACTGTGTTCATGCAGCTCGTCACGCCACTGCTTTGGGTAGGCCTTGCAGCCGCCATGCCCTCAAGGCTTAAACCTTGGCCATGACTTTCTGGAGGGCCATTTTTCTCTTAGTCACTGCTTCGTGGTGGCCCTCTACCTTCCCCTCGGTATTCCTGAACCAGCAATCAAAGTACCCTTTCAATTACCTTAAGCGGTGCCTAACGCCGAGGAACCTTTAAGGCAGATTTTCTCCGCCTTATATGATGCACGTTTAGAGCCTATATTCTACAACCTATATTCACACGTAACCGAAACCAAAGGTTTTGGAAGGTGAGTACGTATTTCCGCATTTCTGGAACTAATGCTTTACCGCGATATTCTCTTACAGAGGACTGCTTTGACAATTACCGAATGGAAAGTATGCATTGGTTTACCTAAGTTGGGTTAATACGCAAAACTTTTTAAAAGTTCATCTCGCATTTGCTTGCCACCAAGTTGTGGCTCAGAGCATTTACCTGCATAAAAAGATTGTGCGATGCAATCTAGTTAAGTTTTGTCCCTGTGTATGTTGTCGAAAATGATTGCTTACAATCTTCTTGCCCACGTGTGGTCGTTTTATTTACACCGTTCGCAACATATCCTGACATTTTCCTGAGCTTCGAAAATTGTTCTTTGGGCCAGACTACTGCGGTTCAATTTATTAAAAGCACTGGTACCGCCAGGACTGTTCACAGACGCTGATTACGTGTTTTCATTGTGAACAAACTCCTCATTTATTTGGAGAAGGAAATGATGCTTCGAAAAGATATCAGCATGCATTTGTCAAATTCGCAAGTTTTACTAGTTTCTTCACCCAAAAAGAATGATGGGAGCTGCCCATTCTGCAAATATTCGCGACGACTCACACCTGCTAGGAAGAACGGCGTTTATCCGTTATTCAGGTTTCATAACATGCTGGACTTCGTTCGTAGTGCCAAATACATATTGTCTATCGACCTGAAATACGGATGTTTGGAAATTTTGATTGCAAATTACAGACAACAAAAAAGATGTTCGTTACCGTCGACGGCCTGTACCAGCAGAGGATATTGCTGTTGGTCTAAAGTATGCCTCCCGTACCTAGAGGAAACCATAGAATAGTTACTGTACGGCTCAGGAGGTCGCAAGAATAACGGAGCCTCGATGACGTAAACTTAATTTCCTTCATTTTATACCCACATGAAACGAATTTCGGCGGGCCGGGAACTGCTTCGAAAAACAGGCGTCCAGCTAAACTCGGGAAAATGTCCCTTTATTACCGCAAAATTATCTGGTTTGGCAAATGGTCGGCGCCATGGCTTTCATCCGGACACTGATAACGTTCGAGCTTTGCCGGCGTTGCCGAAACCATAAACTCTGAAAGATATGCGGAGGAATGTAGACCTCCCTTCCTACCTTTCTCCATTCATCTGGCATTTTTCTGACAGTTCGTGTCCGGTTCCATAACCTAAGAACAGCAATAGCGACGTACGGACCCCTAAGGAAGAAAAAGCCTAATAAAAACATCGCGGTGATTACGTCGGCACACGTTGTAGGAGTTTTTGATGTATCAACCTTCAACCAAAGAGCACCATTACGCAAGGGGCAAGGGCGTAGGAATGGGTTTAGCACAACAACGCCCCAAACACAACAGCGTCATCTTCGAGGCGAGACCAACCAAACGCAAATAGTTCCTTGCGTAAATGGAATGACTTTCTGTTGCGTTGGCTGCACAAATTCCGCAAGAAACCTTATGTAAGGTTTCTGGTTTACCTAAGTTGGGTTAATACGCAAAACTTTTTAAAAGCTCATCTCGCATTTGCTTGCCACCAAGTTGTGGCTCAGAGCATTTACCTGCATAAAAAGATTGTGCGATGCAATCTAGTTAAGTTTTGTTCCTGTGTATGTTGTCGAAAATGATCGCTTACAATCTTCTTGCCCACGTGTGGTCGTTTTATTTACACCGTTCGCAACATATCCTGACATTTTCCTGGGCTTCGAAAATTGTTCTTTGGGCCAGACTACTTTGGGCCAGACTACTTTGGATCTTTGGGCCAGACAGTTTTGTAAGCATTCATCACACCCACATCTGGATTTCGCCTTTGAAATATCCTATTGGCCGTCTTCGGCGGAATAATTCCTCCCTGCAAAAAGTCCCCCACCAAGCCTGCAGTGTGCTTGGTTTTGCTGTTTAAATATCCAATGGCCAGGTTTTTACCGATTGTCCCTTCTCCCTCTGGTACCTGGTGATTGTTACGGATGGATATTGCTGTGCCGCATCCTTTCACATCATCTGAATGCAATGTTCTTGTATCTAAAACCTTAGACTTTTCTACGATCCTTTGCCTTTCGCGAGTGCGCTCTCTATGGTTGCAACTGCGGCCCCGGTGTTGCCACATTTCTTCTAGTCACAACTGAAAACCTGTGCCTGACTATATCACATCAGATTCACTAGGTTAAACAAACAGAAGACCTCTTATAATAAGAGGGTTATGCCACCTTGTCCTTGTTTTTACAGGGAAATACCAATCGAAGCTACGATGCGTTGTTGTTCCCATCGGTTCCAACGATGCAAACACCAAACATGCTGCACGCGGGTAGGCGTGGACTGATTTACACTCACATTAGACAATTTTGCCGTACGTTGGTGTTTGCTTCGCCAGTTTCCTTGATGCCTGAATAAAAACAACTTTGTGGCAGTTGCGACCGATATTGCCCAACGTTTCGCACTCACCCGTGCCCAACCTGCGAGTTGTACAACCGCGATTTGCGAGTGTCTTCAAACAGACGTATTTTGTTCCACTGAGCTTCGCCTCATTTGCTGATAGGTCGAGGCACACACTACGCAATCAATGTAGCTATTGGCATTATCGTATAGTGTACACTGAGCACAGATTTGTCACAGCATATTATCTGCAAATAAATGGACTCACTGTGCGAGTCAACAGAACACTTTTGCAGATGCTTGTTGTCTACGTCTCAGTGGCCCATTGTGATCGCGCCATCCCATATACCTACGGTATATCTACCTAGAAATATTTCATCAGGGTAGAAATGAATGCTGCACTTAGCAGTTTCGACGCAGTGAGCTTAATATGCCACTCACCGCCTACCTGCAACCTTCAGTGAATAGATTCAGAAAATGCAGTCACGATGCCAGTCTTGTGAGAGAACTGACGCATGCTAGCAAATTATAATCTAAATATGTATCGAAATCATTGTTGCCTCAGCAGGTGCCCGCACTTTGTCTCCTCTATTTTCACAACAGCCTTTACTCCAGATACTTTTGTAAAGCCTCTGGAATTGACACAACTTGGACAAAAAAAATGCTTTTTCGCTATACCTGCTTTTAAATCTTCGTCGCCGGTTTACTGACGTAACATGTCCGATCACAACAGGTGTTTTCTTCATCGTCAGGTCCAAGGACGCCTGTTAACAATATGCCTGTGTCTCGCCTCCAAGCAAACGGCGTGCTTTTGTCAATTCAAAAGCTGGGCCGAGACGCTGCTCTTCCAGAAGGGGAATATATTATTTGGTGTATTGCCTGGTAATTCAGATGATTCACCTCAGCTTGTCAATCTTGTGCGAATTGCTGTAGCCGTCATCGTTAACGCAGTAATTATTAACACACATCTCTCTCGCGTTCAGCCCAGTTTGTTTTGCATGATGTCCATGCTCTCACTGCATTTATGTAGCCAATATACTATCGCCTTCATGACAACCTTTATAACTGAGGTACAGAATTTATACCATAAACCCTGCTTCCATTTACATAAGATCACGTTGATAACGGCTCTACAGGGCAGCAATATGCCATACAAGCCAATGATCAGCACGGACCTATTAACAACGTGTTCCAGAGTCAGTTCTTATACGCCAATCTTAACTTACGATAGTATGCGGCCATACGTGAAAGAACAAACACTTCTTGGAACACGCGCATTTACCACAGGCCTCGGTGAACGCCGCACCAAAACATTACACCAAACACATAGGAACCCTCGTTCATCCGTTTTTGCCGCTGGCCTGCACCTCAGCGCTGACGGGTTCTTTTGTGCTCTCGCACATATGGTACGCAAAAAGCATGCCATCTAGGTAGACTATGTAACAATTGGGCGTGTACTTGCTCAAAAGAACGCTAGCAGGTTGCATCAAAGGAAGCTCCTAACACTAGTAAAAATAAGTGCATGTTCACATCATAACCCGGCTCTGGAAAATTCATCCCTCATTAACCTCATCGAACACGCTACGTTAGCGACCCGCAGAAAATGTGCGATGCCGCCATATGCCTATGTAGTAAATATGTCCTCATTACGCTGACGTTTGTGTTCACCAGCGACGGTTCGAGTGCACGCCCGTCATTGTTAGCCAAGCGTGACATATCGTGCGTAATATTTAGCCCTTTAACGGTTAGAGCATGTTACAACACACCTTAAACAATATATTTGGGAACTCTGAATTACCTGCGCTTAAGTATACCTGCGCTAAATTGTGCCGCACTGAACCAACTGGACGTCTTCATTCGACAAACCCTCGAAACAGATCTTGCTGTGCCATCAACTAGGACAACTCAGAAACTTCGATAGCGCCGAATTCAAGAACTCGACATGCTCGCTTGACAAACCTATAAAACTTCTGTTGGCCTCCCACGGAACCCATCCACTGAAAATTCAAACACAGAAACAATAGCAAAGCACACTTCTCCACACAGTTTTCAGAGGAATACACAACTATCTGTACTCGTCGCCCAGAATTAAGTGCACCCTTTTGTTTAAACCTCTCACTGATGTACACACCTGCCGTCTTTCTCCCTTTTCCTAATGCTACACCACATCAGTGGGTGGCCCTCCGTAGCATATTGGCTCTATCCGTGTAGAATTTGCAGATGTTTATGGCTCATCTACCCAGCAAGCATCACGCACTCTGCAGTTACCACGCCTCCCACGGTAAAGGCACCCCGGAATCGTCCTTGATTTTATACGTTTATCAATTCAATGCCGTCAAGGGTGCCTTCTTTGCATTTTACAAAGAATGACGCGGCCTTGAACTAATAATATTATTGCTCAAGAAGTATTTCCACTGGCATTAGCGATAACGACCCTGTACCATCCACGGCAATCCTAAAACATTTTAACAGGAGCGATCCCACTACGTACCAAAAGTGCCACTTTATAAACTAAAAGATTTTGCTCCCACGTTTTTCGTCTCCTAAATCATCAATGATTTAAAAGAGGCGACAAGGCCATAAATAAATGCTACTTACGACATCGTTCTGAAAGTTGCAGTACGGACAAAAAAATATGTGTTTAATAGGAGTGCCAACAAAGCATTTTGAAACCACGCCTGAATTTATAATGCTTGTGCGTATATCTATTATAGCAAGTAAGATATATCTAGCGCGGAGTTCATTCTACATGAGCAGTGAAAACTTTAGAAGAAAATGTCTTGATGAAGTAATTGGTAAACCCTACTGTACAGTTAACCGCAGTAAAATGTGCAGCACAAGTAGAATACAGATAAAAAAACAAATATTTCTTGCTACCCCACATACCTTCTGCAACACACTACGCTACAGCACCACTAAATATTTTAAATGGTGGGGCCAGAATTAGTTACCTGTTATACGGCCAATAAAAATTCCTAGATAAAAAGATGCTTTTAATGAGGTACCTCTTATGGTAAGGCGATCAATCGCCTTAACGAATGCTCAAAACACTTTGAGCAAGAAATCATCGCAAAGGTAGGCAGAAGAAGAAGAGGACGGTGACGTTTGCAACTGATTAGAACGGCCCAGTGTACCACCCATGTGTTTCTGTAGATATTCCGAGGACCGCCATCACCAAAGTGTGTTTAAGCTGTTGCAGACAGCCCAGGCATCCAGTCCCAGACTTACTACCATGTCAGCCAATACAACGCGCCCAATTGTAGCCGCCGCCCCTCCGTCCTCGTTTTCTGCTGCGGCGTTCTCAAGGCCACTGCATCTGTCGTGCCTCGAACACTCTACCCTTGTGTGGTTCTCCGACTTCAAACAATTTTTTCTTCTTGTATGCTTAACCAACTGTTGTGTTCGTGCTCCCCAGCGGAAGCGAATTCTGTTTCGGCGCCTCCTGACCGCGCGCCGAGTATTGTTCCCCTCGAAGGGGCCCTTTCCCTCGCCGGCGCCACCACGGACACCGCGGGCGATGGACAATGCACGCCAGAGACGCTTTGGGAACTGGCTGCAGAGCAGTCGCAAAACCGTGTCCTTCTTCAGGTCAATAAACCGCATTTTGGAAGTGTGCCCGAGCGTCAGCTCGTAACTGACCGAGCTAAGATAACAGTGGCGACGAGGAAGTGTTTGTGCGATCCACGTTGAAAGGCAGACTGCTACGCAATGGCTATGCACGCATCAGGACGATTACCTGAGTTCAACGGCCCATCCTCGGGATCATGGTTTTTACGCCTGCAATTCTACTTTGAGGCCAACAACATCGTGGACCCCACCAAGAAGAAGGCACACCTGCTCATGCTGCGTGGGGAGGAGACGTACGACACCGTCTGCTCCCTAGTTCAGCCAAGCACACCAGCGGCAGTGGACTACGACCACATCATTGCGGACTGTAGAAGCACTACGACCCAAGGCCATCGGAAGTGTACAGCCGGGCCCGTTTTCAATGAAGGCACCAAATGGAGGAAGAAGCGGTCAGCACCTACGTTGCGTCACTGAAAAAACTGGCCGCCGATTGCAACTTCGGAACGCTGCCCACCACAACGGTAGGTACCGCACACCAATCACCACGCCACCTGAGAAACCTATTATCCTACCACTGGACATTATGCCGTGTGACCGATTTCTTTGCGGACTGCGGTACGACTTTCTACAACAACGCCTGTTTGCTGAGACAGTCTTGACGTTCGCAAAGGCTTACGACATCGCTATTCGAGCGGAGAGTGCCAGCTAGCAGCAGCGTGACATCCGGAAGCCCATGGAGCCGGCATAACTCAGAAATCACCAGCTCCAGCCCAACCAGGCAAGTGGGTAAAAACCGCCGAGCAGGCCAGCCCGCAGTCATGCAAGCTTCAAGGCGCAAAGTGCCATTTTTGCAAGAAACGAGGTCACATCGAGAAGGCATGCATAAGAAAGAGGAAGCAGTCGAAGGCACCCTTTGAACGGCACAAGCGCGTGAACGCCTCAGAGGCAATAACGCAGGCGGAGACACACGGTTGTCTACCAGCATCACCGGCGTTGTACGGTTTAAACACCGTTCTCAACCTACACACGCAACCGAAGATCATGATCGACATCACCGTGCATCACCAGCCGATCCACTTCGAGGTGAATTCCAAAGCAGCATGTACGCTCATTAGCAAACACGCCTATCACCAGACCTGGCGGCAGCATGCACCCATCTTGCTCGACCACGACACGCACCAGAGAACGTGAGCAGGGCAGGCTTTGCCACTACCGGGAAATGCCAACGTAGACGTTTGCTTCAAACGGCACCACCTGCAGCTACCACTACTTATTCTGCGAGGGGCCGGATCCAACCTCTGAGGCCGAAACTGGTTCGACGCTCTTGGGATAACGAGCGGAGGGATCAACCAGGCTACCGAGGACAATATTCCCGAGCGACAGGATTTCGTGCAACGACTTCAAAAGAAGTACGAAACGGTCTTTCCTAAGGATATTCCCAGTCCCAACGGACCTCTCATCAGTTGGGAGCTCAATAAGGACGCCAGCCCCATATTTCTCAAAGCGAAGCCAGTACCCTTCGCCATGCAGTCGGCGTATGACAAAGAGCTTCGCAAGCTCGAGCAGCAGGATGTCATTGAGCCGACGCAGCACCTAGACTGTGCCACATCACTTGTCGGAGTCAGGAAAAAAGACGGAACCCTACGCCTTTGCGGAGACTACCGGAGCACCCGGAACCTGGCAACGAAAGCTTCTGCTTACCCGCTACCAACGCCAAAAGAGGTTTTCAGCACAATCCGTGGAGACCGAATTTTCAGCACGCTGGACCTGATCCAGGCGTACCAACAGCTGAAGGTGAGCAAAGAAACATCTGAATTGCTCACTACAAACTCCACCAGGTGCCTCTACAGGGTTAAACGACTTCCCTTTTTAGTGGCAGCAGCCCTAGCAATTTTCCAGGAGTACATGAAGTCCACGCTTGTTGGAATTCCAGGAGTGTGCGTTTACCCGGATGATGTGATCATTAGCGGCACATCAAGCGAAGAACACGCAGCACGCCTAGAGCTTGTACTTGACAGGTTAGCCAGCGTCAAATAGCGCCTAAGCATAGAAAAATGCTGTTTTGCAGTGCCCTAGGTAAAGTTCTTGGGGCACCTGATCAATGCTCAAAGCATCCATCCCACTGATCACAAGGTGCGTATTATTAGTGAGGCACCAGAACCAACCAACAAGCTTGAACTGCAGTCCTTTCTTGGGCTCATAACGTTCTACGATCGATTCCTAGAGCTGCGATAAACTGTGGCTAACGACCTGTACCACCTGTTGCAGAATGATGTCCCATGGAGCTGGTCGCAACGCCACCAGAAGACATTCGACGCGCTTAAGGACCTGCTCCGGCGGCGCGTAGTCCTCAGGTACTACGATGAAACGAGCCCCTGCTTCATAGCCTGCGACGCATCGCCCTACGGTGTGGGCGCAGTACTCTCACAAGCCGACGATCAAGGCAGGGAAGCACCGATTGCTTCGCTTCCCGCACCCTTTCAACGGCCGAGCGCAACTACTCGCAACTGGATCGAGAAGGACTGGCAGACACGTGGTCATCATTACGGATCACCACCTCTTTTGGGTATTTTGGTCCCCAGAAACAAATACCCATACGCTGTCCCCCCGTATGACACGGTGGTGCATAAAATGTCAGCGTACGACTACGAGCTCGTGCACCGCCCAGGAAAAATGCACCAGAACGCAGATGCATTAAGTCGTCTGCCGCTCGGCGAAACAATTGAGGATCCTCCACAGTGGGCTGCGTGTGGTGTTTGAAGCCCTGCCTAATTCACCGCTAACGGCCGACACGGTCGCCGTAGCGACGCAAGAGGAACCGACGTTGTCGCAACTGAGCGAAGCACTGCACCAAGGCGCGTGCAGTGGCTGACCGGATAAAATTCGACGCCTTTAAGAAAAGAGCAGCGGAGTTCAGTCTCCTTGCGGCTGCGTGACACTCGGGTCACGAGTGTTATCCGCACGCACTACGGAGCAAGCCAGGCGCTCATTCATGCTCGGCATCGAGGAGTAGTAGCCATGAAAAGGTGCGCTCGCAGCTACATGTGGTGGTCAGGAATTGACTACAATACGAAACAGCTGCGCAACGTGTCAAGCTTGCCAGGGAACCAACAAGCCCCGCCGAGAGCCCCCATTCCTGATTGGGAGAAGCCAACACCTCCATGGCACACCCTGCACGTTGACTTTGCAGGCCCAATCGAAGGCACAACATTTCTAGTTGTGGTGGATGTCTCACGAATGAGTAGGTCAACATCTGTGGCAGTCATCACCCCTGAGCTTGTTTGCAACGTTCGGACTACCTCAAAAGATAGTATCGGACAACGGCACGGCATTTGTGTCGGCAGAGATCAGCGGTTCTACAAAGACAACGGCATCACAGCTGTGACATCCGCCCCGTACCACCCAGCAACAACGGCCAAGCCGAACGCTACGTGGCTGAACTCAAGAGGGCACTTTGCAAGGACGAGACAGGGTCATTACAGCGACGCTTGGCCCGCTTCCTTTTCAAGCAGTACCCAACAGTGCAAAATACCATAGCCCATACCCTGCAAGGGTATGTTTTCATGGAAAATAACGTCACCTCTCGCGGCCGTTCGACCAGAGCCATTTTAAAAGGTGGCACAGGATGTCCGCGACCCACCCCGCAGCCGGTGGATACGAAGGAGAAACGCGTGCTCGCCGCCAGTTTTCAACATCAAGCCCGAATGAATCCTAGTGACTATGAAGAAACGGATTGGCCTGCGGTCGTGGCTCGTCGAGATTTCCGGGACGACAACCCGGCGGCACCTAAATCAGCTCCGCCAGCTTAGGCCGTCTCCAAGCAAACCAGCCCCTTCTGAAGGAAGTTGTGAGTCACCACCCGTCAACAGGGCCTGGCATCTCACTATGGAAAGCGCCACGGTGACGCCGAGAACCACATGCGCAGACGGCCAGCTCCCATCTTCGTTGCAACCCAAGGCCTACCAAATACTCACGCAAGGCCTACGCAAATCTCATGGCAGCGACACCCCCCTGACCGCTACCAGGACTCTTCTAAGGGGGGAAGAAATGTTGTGTTCGTGCTCCCCAGCGGAAGCTCTTTCTGTTTCGGCGCCTCCTGACAGTGCGCCGATTAGTGTTCCCCGCGAAGGGGCCCTTTCCCTCGCCGGCGCCGCACCCGACACCGCGGGGCAATGGACAATGCACCCAGAGACGCTTTGGGACCTTGCGCAGAGCAGTCGCAAAACCTTGTTCTTCTTGAAGAGAATAAACCTCACTTTAAGTGTGCCCGTGCGTCAGCTCGTCACTGACCGCGTGGACGTAACACCAACTTTCATTTAAATTGCTAGCATTACCTGTGACTGTTCGTATTTTATTCTATCCTGCTGCCCTGCGCTTCCACTGTGTTTTATGTCCATGTTTATTGTGGTGTTCATGGTATACGTTTATACTTTCATGAATATCCATAAATCCCGGTGTTTCCGTATTTAGCGTGTTTACCTGTATGTCGTCACCGGTCTTCTGTAACCTCACATGCGAAATTGGAGTCCGGAACATTACTCTTCTTTACCACCGTGGAGCGTGAGACTCACGTGAGTGTAAAAGATTTAAAGGGTAATCACTACAGCGAGCCTAAAGCCAGCAGCAATACAAAACTTGCTGTGTGCCATAATCAAGCCTGCTCACATGGGTCTTATTCACGACAATTTAAGGCAAAACAGTACAGGAGTGGATGTCTTGTTGACATCCAAAGAAGCATCTCAGCAGCGTGAACATTAAATAAACTCGGATATTGAAATGAGGCAGCTGACGGTGTAAGAGCCGAGGAAACAGTTACCAGGGTTAAAGTTTGTTGGTATCCAAGGAGATAGCATGGACAAATATATTGTTGAGAAGATAGGGAATGCAAATAAACTGAATGACGACGCATAGGACACACAGCTAATTAAAACTCGGTTAGAAGCTAATTAAAACACAGCTTATTAGGACACAGCTTATTAGAAATCAGCAACGGGTCTACCACGTATTCGAAGGCGTTGGCTGATAGAGATTTAGAATCTACGAACACACTTTGCCACCCCGTTTTGACACTTTGCCACAGTTTTGACACATTCAGAACATTTGCCACTAGGACAGCAATGTCCGGTGTGTTGGGTGCGCAAAATGGCACTATTGCCAAGCCTGCGGAGAAGAAGAAACATGTATCCCATGCCTAAACGAACCCTATGAAAAAAGTAGAGTACCCAAACCACTGGAATATATGAAACTACTGCCCTCAGTATCTAATGAGTAAAAGAAAAGCACTGGAGCAAATTTTGGTAAGACTACCATAGGAATCTATTCATTGAAGTGCCTAGGGAAAATACGCTACTCTATTGATCAGCCCAGATGCTAATAGCAGCTCATGTCTACGTACGTCATAAGTTAACATGGCATTTTATTTCACCCCAAAAACGTTTTTTACTTGATTATTAGTAATGACTATCCCCAAGACAAAACCTTTTCTATTACCTCAATGCACAAAGTGTTCGAAACAAAATAGAGAAAATTGAAGCAGATCTTTAACAACTGAAGCATTCGGACACTGTGTACTCGTCTGATACCGATATCAGTCAGTTTCTTTGTAACAAACCTTACCGTGTGTTGTATTGCATGATTACACTCGGGTGAACTAGGATATGAAAACTGTTCCTGTATTCCACCGTAACATGGCCATCTTGCTAATCTATCATTCCGCGGCTAATAAAATCAACATAATTTTTAATTCATAATCTTTTCTCGAAAATGCAAGCACATATAAATGGTAAAAATAAACTTTTGGAGACATTACTTTAAACCTTAACAATAATTCCAACCATATAAACTTGCTTACATCAACTGTCGTACGGTTGTAAAAATAATATTGGTCCTCCCACACGAGTTACAGAGCATTCAGAAAATTTTATTGATGTATGTTTTACAAGTATACTGGCAGGTAACAGCTTATAACGTGTATTTAAGTTAAAAAAAAGCGAGCATTTTTTTCTTTGCCGTATTTTGGTTAAAAAAAATTTCAGAGGCACCAAATCGACAGGATATATACATGAAGGTAATATTAGTAAATATTGTTTTTTGATGACTGCGACAAACTGGGCGAAAGTTTACTGTGATTATGCTTGAGAAATATTCTAAAGCTTAAAAAATATTCCAAGAAAAATGCTTCAAAAACTGTGACGATGTCTTTCCAAGTAATATATTTCAAAAGAACAAAAAAGCCGAGGAAGTTTGAATTACTCAGATTCATATAAACGTTTAAATAAGAAAGAACAGAATATTTCCTCATTTAGTTAAAACAAAAAAAAAATCTTACAGAGATTAAAATACTTTGCAATAGGCGGAATTCAGACCTTAAGAAGGCTAGATCAGAATACTATGAAAGTAGCTTTTCGTCAGTGATGCACACTCCTAAATTGCTGTGGCACGATTTCAATAAAATTGCAAACGGTAGAATCCCACGATCACCTTCAGAAATAACCGTAAATGGGATTGCTTTCTCTGGCCAAATGTTTGATACTGAGTTTATTTTAATTTTTTATGACAGCGCTACCCAAAAAACTCAGTATTCGATATCGTCGAAGTTAATTCCTATACATTTCCTATATATAGTGATTCTTTGTTTCTAACGCCAACATCAAAAAAAGTATAAATCACAATAAACAAATGCATTCAGAACCGCTTCTTCCCCAGGTGACGACGATATTAGACCTGTACCGACCAAAGCCGCTGTTGAGTTCTTTAGCGGTCCACTTATATATCTAACAGAATGCTCTTTACTGCTATTATCCGTGACAGAATGTATATTTCTCGCGTTACCATTTTTTAAGGACGGCAACAGAACGGAATTTAATAACTACACACCGGTTTGTATTATTCCACTTTTTTTCGTAATTGCTGCGTGTAATATTTAAAGAAGCATAAAAGGATTTTTCGGGAATAAATATGTAATTTGCAAACAGCAGTATGTGTTCCAAACGGGAAAGTTAAGGGAAACTACTCTACTAGAGAATGAAGAAAAAAAGAGTAAAAATTTGAGCAGAGGCTTTATACTATCGCTTTCTTCATAGACTTTCGGAAAGCTTTACATTCTATCGAGCATGACACCCTAATTAAAAAATATTATATGTAAGGAATTCGTGGATTGTCTGGTGAAGTCTTTGAAAGCAATCTGAATATAATAAAACAGTATACACAGCTACATGAAACTAGAAAGGAGGCAAGAAAACAAGATAAATTATGTGAACCTGAAACTTCAGTTTGCGTTCTTTGTGGACACAACTTTAGCATTAGTTTTCCTTCTTTCTCGCCGGAACGCGACACACTAAAAAAATGACGAAAGTGCGAAAGCTGTTCCAGCATCAACGAATGCCATGACAGACTATCGATATGGTACTCGCATTCTTTACTGGGATAAAATGCCTTGGGCAATCATTTTGTAGTTTGGGCATAAGAAATCACATATACCAGTGTTCTCTTTACTTTTGCGAGGAGTACACGATTCAGATTTTAAAGCAAATCACTGCATCCCAAATATAAGTGCTGCATCTTCGGCAGCGCAAAAGCAGGCTTTGGGCTTTTTATAGTCACCGCGATACCTTGAAAAACTATTCGAAGTTTGTTTTCTTTATTCCAACGCTTATTTCAGTGATGACGACGTTGGGAGTACCAGGAAACTATCGGCGGCAAGTTCGTCGCTGATGGTCAAACAGCCCCACTGTCGCCATCAGTGTTGCGGAATAGGCGTTGGACGTCCCCATTCCATTCCAATTCCATTCCTGGGAATGACAATTCGCCTAAATTCCATTCCTTTCAATTCTTCGGAATGCCAAAAGATCGCCCATTCCCACTCCGGGAATGGCCAGCCAGTTCAATTCCACATCGGGTGATTATCGGGTGATTATCGGGTGATTATCAAGATACCAATGAACACACCATTGAGATGATGTTAGTACACGCGTTAAGAACTGCTAAAACACGCAAAGCACTTCCCCAAGGTCAAGGGATAGGGGCTTTGTGGCTGATCTCGTGCAGTGCGATCACCCAACTAATTCCCACAGGAACAGTTCTCCCGGTTGTTATTACAGTATTTCCATGGTCAGCATGTCTTTACAAGTTCTGATGTTTTAATATTGTTTAAGCGTGATTGTGTTAATGCTAAAGTGACGACAACTTCTTGTTGTTCTATGGTTGAAGAAGACAATAAATATAAAGGTATGGTTGAAGAAGACAATATATTCCCTACGCGCGTACTACACGCGTAGTAGTTTACAGGCGTATGGAGCGGTCGTGAGTATGGTTAGAGCTATAATTTTTTTCATGGGAAACAGAATCTCTGGATCTGGTGGTATCAGTTGGAAGAGTTACCGCTACAGCACCTCGTGCTGCCGTTCACCAAATACGGATCACGGGCCGCACAGGTCGTCAGCACTCACGCATGTCAAGCGCACCTTGAAAGCCCGGATAGGTTGAGAACTTTCTGTGTTTGCGTGTGCGCATGTATGCAATGTCGCCCTTGTCGAAACGTTTAGTTACGTGCGTCAGGGATCATCTACTGCGCACTATCAAAGGTTCAGGCTGCGCTTAGAGTATGCGCGACCTTTGTATAGGTGTCTCGGTGGGAACCGATGCTCCCGGACAATTTTTTTCTCTCGTTAGTGTATACTGAGAACGTGCACTCGTACGTACACTAATTTGCATCTTGTTTTTTTTCTTTTACAAATTGGGAGGTTGTTCACACTTTTAAACCATGCAACCTTTGGCTCTAGCTATATAAAGAAGGACTAAGAGAATGCGTTGCGGCCTTGGACTCACCAAAAACTGAGTCCAATGCCTGTATAACGAATTGTATAACTGAGGCCCGTATAGCTAACTTGAGGAGTTGCATGCAGTGGAGTAGCAATGTAGGTTCCTCTAAGTGTCCTCTGGTCTGGGCGATCAACCGAAAAGCAAATTCAAAGAAAAATTATAACGATACTAATGGAAGGACACGTTTGGCAGTCGGGCAGTCTAGTGTTGTGGAAATCCCTACGCCAGAAAAAGTGCTTAGGTGCCCTCGCTGATTGATTGTAGGGTTTAACACGCCGGCGCAACGCAGACGATGAGGCGACCTGTACTGGAGCGCTCCGGATTAATTGACCAACTGGGAATCTTTAACGTGCGCCGAAATATCGTACACAGAGGCGTTTTTGCTTTTCGCCTCCCTCAGAAAAGCGGCCGCCGCAGCCGAGAATCGAACCCGCGACCTCATGCTAAGCAGCGCTATTAGGTGTCCTCGTGAATTTTATATGCGGCAATAAAGGCCCCAAGCTGCAGTGAAAGGTCGAAAAAAAAGGTTTATTTTGGTTTCATTAATCAAATTACGTAAGAAAATGGTATGAGCTAAGTTGGTGCTTCATAGTTCAGTTCTGAAAACACGAAGTGTAAATGACAGCTGCTTCAACTATTGCTTCTAAAAACAAAAAAAGTAAAATAAAACAGTTGCCTTCTGCATATACGTTGCGCTTGACAAACATGAGCTGCTCGAAAGACGTGTTTGCGTGCCGGTTTTGTTACGCTGTCATTATCAGGGATGCCGTGGAGAACACGTGGTGCACATCAGTTGGCGTCGAATTTACACTGAAAACTGCCCTTGCGAGTCGGTAAAGCAAGAAAAAGCGGCTAGCGTTCGCTTTCAAATAGGTCGGAAATGTTTCCGAACAAATCTTGCAGCGTGCAGCTTGTTTTTTTTTTCGCGGGATATATTAAAAAAACTGTTTCCAGTGAGCCGTTGAGTGCAGGAACCAGTGTGTGGCAGTGCGCTATAAAAGCTGTGTATATTTCCCATGAAAAGGTGGGATGGAGTGAGGGGGGGTAGCACAGAAAGTGAAGGGGGAAGCAGAGCCCAGCTTTTACTGTATGAGCGTGCTCCTAAATTAAGCATTGGGCTTCTACAGTCGCTCACAGGCGCCAGCAGTGCCAACAAGAACCCCCCCCCCCCTACCCTAATTTCAGGCGCTAGGTGTCCGGTTACTTAAGTCTTACATCCAGCATGGGGAAGCAGAAGTCGGCATCAAAGCACTATTTGCTGTCTTGAGAATTATTTATTATAATTTTGTTAGTTGCAGTACCGACTGCTCAGGTGACGGAGAGCTTCTTCTAGCTGGTGAGAGGTGCGTTTGCGACACGAGTTGTTCGCTGATTTTGCAGAGGCGCCCCAGAAAAAAGCGAACGCGGCCTTTATTCGACCGCTAATTGCCGCGTCGGAGCTGGAAGGCGCAGCCGTGGCCACAGTTCCAATTTCGTGGGCTCTCCTGTTTCGGGTGGATCCCCGAACCAAAATTTTAGTCCTTCGTCGACGATACTTCGGGCAGGCGTCCAAGTGTCTAGACAGTATTACGAAAGGTCCTGGGGGAGGAGTGGGGAGCGCGAGGTGAGATGGGGCGTAAGCTTATATGAGGAAGTTTGCAGAGAAGCACCGCTACAGCATCCCGCCGACGGCAAGGTTGTATGCGAGTCGCCCAAGGTTCCAGAAGCAAAAAACAAAAGATGAGGGGGGGGGGCAGCTCGCAACCGGGGCGAATGCGCCACCAAGGTACAAAATCACAAGGCCCAGTTGGTGGGAGAGAAGGGGCGAGGGGATGCCGCCGCAGTAGTTCCCCACCACGGATACCACCGGCTTAGAGCCGCGGTTATTATGCGGAGAATCGCGACAACCTCGTAGCAGCGCTGTATATAAGGGCAGAATTGTAGTAGGGTCGCTGCATATACATATAACATGCTTGTAACCAGGCAATCGATTATTAAAGTACTGCGTGGTTGTTTAATTCAAGGCTCTGGCTTGCTAATATTTGAACTTGAGCTGGTAGGTTCTTATCCGTGTTTATGCATATTTTGGCAAAAAGTGCGCGTAGAAGGAAGAAGTACATGTGCTTTATTTCGCGAAAAATACATGTAATTCCATTCCCATTTCATTCCGGGCAAAATGCACTTAATTCCATTCCCATTCCATTCCTTCAAGTATTGTCGCCATTCCATTCCCATTCCATTCCGGGGTCGCGAAAATATGGAATGATTCCGGACTCATTCCAATTCCGGACTGGTAACTCCGCAACACTGGTCACCACAGAGTTTGCGTGCAGGAAGTCGGTAGATGTACGACTCCGGATAAACGTGCAGACCTTCTCTAGAGGACTGCCACTAATTGGTCAATTACACTCTTGGCGTTGATTATATTTGCTTCCCCCCAATGCTTAGTCAATTGCACTCCCGTTCGGCGTCATTAGTGCCGTAGAGCCACCGATGACACGGCCGGTGATGGCCACATTCGTTCGGTGCGGGATTGCCGCATTTTATCTCCGACCTCAGTAAAGGTTAACCGGTGGTGGGTGCCGGCAATATAACAACTTCCCGTCAAATATCCGTTCGAAATTTTGGTCAAACTTTAGAACATCAGAAGAAATGGCAATAGCCCCTGCAGTAAATGCATGAACACCTTCCGACCGGTGGTTCGCGATAACCACGTAGGATTCGAGCCACCCTGGGTGCTGTACGTCCGAAGTCTCGTTAAAAAACTCAGCGTGTTTGTCCCACCTACATTTAGACACAACGTTTACAAAAAGAGGAGGAGCGTGAGAACTACTTGTTACAGAAAACTCAATTATCAGGAAACAAATTTACAGCTTCCAATAAAATGCATGTAGAGTAAGAAACAATCCACTATACGTTTATTATCTTTCAATTGTGCTAAATAAATAGCAGTGAAACTGCAAAGGTAAGTGAATTCCCTTTTGCTCACAATTCACTGCCGCCAATAAAGGGAATATGCCGAAAGTAAACAGACCTAATTCTCGTTTTGAAGCTTTTGAGGAGCAATATTGTTACGTGGGAGAAAGTCAAGCGAAGATAACCTTAAAAAATGTACCAGCCTGCCTACAAACTGTTCAAGCCGCCTTGTAACAAAGTGCACCAGGTAACTCCCCCTCACTGCTGCGTCATATAATAAATTTTTATGTTGTTGTTGTGGTTGTTGCGCCTTTAGGTATGGCACATACCCAATCAGGGGATCGGCCAATCAACAGAGGATGGTTAAAATGAATGGAATTCTTATCTAATCACGAGACGTTTAGGAAAGATAATTTAGACCGGTTGGAAAAATTTTTGAGAAAAAAGGAAAAAAAACCCTGAAAAATCAAAGCGAGGGTGATCAATCGCAATCATAAAGAGAATCGTTTTGAATTTTCAATGTAGCGCAGGAGGGCAGAGCATACATCCCGGTGGCAGAACCCCGTTTCGGATGCCCGGAACGATAGAATAGCCGGCATTGTTAGGGATATCCCAAAACTGTCCAGCGGCACCTCCAGGGACTGACGTCTCAGTCGGGAAAAACGTCGGCATGTCAAATGGTTGTGATCGACAGACTCGTCTTCGTTGCAATAGCTGCAAAGAGCTGTTTCTTTTCTACACTTCAGTGCCTTCTTTTTCTTTTCACAGAGTGAAACAGGCCCACCTCCATGATGATTGTGACGGTCGACCGACGTTAGCTGGGGGTGTGCGGCGGAAATGAAACGTTGAGGGACAAAAAACAGTGAAGGCGGTATTGCCTCCATAGATGGCAGTAATTAGATTGTTGAACGGTGCCCCTGGCAGGGACAATCTCAGCGAAAAAAAAAATAAAAGTGTGAGGGCTGGAAATCACATATATACACCAGGGCGGAGCACATGGCATCTCGCCTGGTGTTAGATAATGAGCGGATGCTAAAGGGCTGGGGATTATGGTGCCGCTCATCTTTGAGTGCTCGGCGTGGCCAAACAGCGGTTTTCTACTGGACTCGCGCACTTTATTTGACTACTCCATGGAAGAGACAGTGCGATGCGGGAGAGCGGTCATGTTGGGAATCAAATCGCCTATTTTTACGCTAGCGTAGGCTAGGAAGAGCATATGCATAAGAGCATAAGGAGATGGATTAGCATAAGCTAGGTACAATAGAAGGTATACGGCTGTATATAACATACGTACAAGTCAGCCGTGCGACGGAGTTGGTGAGGGAACGCCACGACGCCCACAGCTTCGCCTTTGTCGCTTGTTTTCTGCTCATGACATACTCCTTGCCTGTCTTGCGGTATTCGCATAACTTGACAATGTAAATCACAATTGGTTGCAAGGATAATGTCTGTGTTTTCTTGGGGCAAATTATAATGATTGCTCCTTTGTTGATAATTGTTTTTTTAAAGCTGAATACCTGCCATAAGAAACAACCAAAAGTACCTTTTTAGTAGCGGGGGGACTATATTCCTGTGTCGAATGCGTTGTGTTAATTGTGTGTTTATATTGCGCATAGGCCCGCCCTACCCATTCTGCACAGTCGTCGTGAAGAATCAGGGAGAATGTGTGATGTTTTTGGATTATTATTGCTTTCCTAAACTAAAAGGGACACGAATAAAAAGCCGTGAGAAGAACTGCAGTGTAGTTCAGGGTAAGACTTTGGGAGGCGCGCATTAAGGTGTGAAAATGTACCTCTCGGTGTGTGAAAAAGCATAAAAGCTCGCGTAATACGAAACAAACCTCATGTGCTAAAATACACACTGCTTGTAGTGGCTTAGGTTGTCTTGGAAGCTTTCCGTAAACCTTTGTCGAGTGCGTAGTGATAATAGTGGGTTTCAATTGCGCATAGCCCTTCTACACTCTTTCTGCACTGCAGTCCTGAATATTCAGAAAGTGTGACATTTTGGACGAAAGTGGCTGATTCGTAACATATCCAACGCGTCTTGAATAAACCTGTTAGATGCGGCAGTAGTGTATCGCCCAAAGTATGTTTTTTGTGTGTTACTTGTAGGTGAGGTAGTTTTGGTGGTATTACCTTATTCACCGGACCCGCCCCCCCCCCCCCCAAAAAAAAACACTGAGACTGTAACGATCGTCACATTGCTTTTTTCGATCTGCTTCCTCCAGTCCACTCGATATTTCTCAATGTCTTGAAGATCTTTATTTACTCGAGTCTTGCCCTGTTTAACGAAGCTGTTGTATGTGGTATGAAGGCAGGCTTGATGCGTGGGTGTAACTTCTGAAATAGCCTATTTTGTGTAGCGTAATCTCAATCTTTCCAGGGACCTGGCGACCACCAGTACCCAGCACACAGTACATTTAAGGTCTGAGGAATATGCAGTATTCTCCTTAAGAACAAGGTTGATAATGCGAATTTTGATGACTTTGCTTATGGCAATTTAGGAACCTTCCTTAGAGTATCTGTCTAAATTATGAACTTTAGGATAATATGCTCAAATGGATGCTTTTCAGCAAAAAAGTAGCAATTACTCCGTTTAGTTAATATCGGTGTTCCCAAAAATGGTTCCAACAGCATAAAATTTACTCCGGTGCGAAGAACGCGACACGATGCTTGTACTGTTTGTCGTATGACTGTAATAACTTACATAATTGTATTTCTAGCACAGAGAAAAATATTAGGCAGCAATGCACTTATCATAGTTGGTTTTTCTCAATATTGGCGAAAAAGGGTTCACAAGATACAGGTCACGGTAGCAGTGTGCTAAAAAATCTGTAGGAAGTGATTTATTTTTTTTTAATGGGGACATCTGCTAAAGCTGGTTTGTCTCACTCTCTCTGGGAAGGAAACAAAAACAGATGGACGGTATAAAATATTCGGGCCGCAGATACATTGATTGCGGCACGATAAAGTACAGCGCTATAAATAATATATTTTACAACCAAAATACACTTTTATGCAAATTTACCCTTGCCGTGACACAATGCTTCGCATTCTTCATACAGTCTTTGTACTAGACTAGTAGAGAAAGCCACTCACGCAAGTCGAAGCCCACAATGGAGCATGCGTCGAGTTTTTGTAATGCCATTTTTGTCGCTGACCCATACACAACAGCGCTTTGTTCCAAGCTACACCCTACCAAGGCAGTGTGACCAGTCCGGAGGTGTTATTTGGTCGGACACACCTTCTTTGGTGTATTGGTGGGTAAACACCTTAGTAATACTTATACTTTTTGGGAATTTCAGGCTAAGGTATATGTTTCCACAGAACATCACCATCGTCGTCATCATCATCATACTCCTCTGAGCCTACGCATATCCGCTGCACGACGAAGGCCTCTCCCATCGACCTCCAACCGCTCCTCCTCCTGCGCAGCTCTATCCCACAGTTTACCCTCGAAATTTCGTATTTCATCGCTTTGATGGTTTATTGGCATTACCATTCTTCTAGACCCAGCTTTTGGTATACACTCTGTTGCCCTAATTTTCAACCGATTGTGGTTTTGTCTCACTACAAGGCCAGTCCGCGTCCATTTATTTTTTCATTTGAACTATTCTACCCTCTCCACTAATTTGTTCTCGGACACAGGTAGCTTCTTTCCTGTCCTTAGGGTTTTCATACCACGTATAACGTTTGATCGCATAATGCACCCTGTGTTTCAATTTTATGATCGATTTGCAGAAACACTGTGTTTCTGAAGGTTTACAGCGTAGGAATGAGCTTAGTTGTTGCAGTGATCCTTGGTCCTATTTTTATGCCAATTATACCCTGTCGACCACTCAATGCATGTTTCCATGTCTTCGAAAATTTGATACAAATCCTCAACAGATTAAAATTACTACACAACTGACAATCTAAGCCTAGTCAAAGTAAAGCGTCCGGACTCCTTTCTAGTCGACAAGGCGGTATGAATGCATCATTCTTGGATCTACAAAATGAGCAAATACACATAAAATATCACCGCAAAACTTGGTGCAAGAAAGCACCCGATAATTGTAGAAAGCAAAAAATATATTTTTCGAGAATGCTGCACCGGCTTTGTACAGTTTAAATTGGTATCAGTCCGAATTAAGTAAATTACCCAAAACCGTGCGGTTGAGCGTTAGAAACCGCGTTTTTGCAAAGAAGTGCGCAACGTGGCAGGTATTGTGTTTGCCACTTATACAAGCTTTGAAAGCGGTACTCTTCAGCTCCGTGCTAGCTCCACCTTAGGGTTCTGATTGTGGCAATTGCTATAAATGAAAAGCGGGAAGAAGAGTTTGTTTAGGTGAGGATACACTTACGTTATGAATTTTCTGAAAAAGCGTGATTTTTTCCCTTAAGCGTCTTCTTCTTGGAGACCTAAGATTCGTCGTAAGCAACCCAAGTAACACTAACGCCACTTTCTTTACTGGCGAAAGCAGATAAAATTATTGGGCATACGGCATATAAGAAGTTATAACCTCGATTAGCCGTTGACCATTATAAAAAGGGAACATCTAGGATCTTTGTCAGTTCACTGGCTGTTCAATTAATTAGCAAGGACACCTGCATTCTTTTCAGGAGTTAACAATCGGGTCGATAAAATTCTCCAAAAACACCTATGCGTATTGTTCGCATTCCGATTGCCCTTTTCAAGTCCGTGCTAGCGCTGTGCAGTTACAAGTTCTTCAGCGAACGAAACCCAGTTACGTTCGTTTTCTCATCCGTTAAAATTTTGCCTCCAAACTCCGGTGCGCGACGCAGTTTTACCATTATCTGAAGTGTATTGTTAACTATTATAAAAGCGTCATGCTATTAAGCTGCCGCTTTCATTGCAGATTGATAGGGTGGGTTATCTCTAAGTGTGCTAAGTAGAACTAGCCGCAATTTAAATATCCCAAATGATTTATTAGTTATGAGCAACTACGAGAATGACAATATTTTTTTAAGCGAATTATAAAAAATGCATAACGTTGTTTGATGTCAAAAAAGTTGTATCTCCTGTAACAATTCGAAAATCCTTCACCTGTCCTGTCAGCGTTGTGGTGTTTGATATGCAGTGTATAAAGTGCATCGTCCCAGTTTCAAGAACACGTTGCGAGAAAGGGAGCTCCGAAAAGTTTTGAATATTTTTTCTAAGCGTTTTCGTAATCAAGGGCTCAAAGTTTTATTGGAACCTCAATTTCCTATGCACAAATAGCTACATCTTCTGTTCTCGGTGGTGATTCGAAAGCACAACCATTCCTAAACTGTTGTCTTAATTCTTGCTGTTTGGTTTGTGTTCTTTTAACAAACTCACTAAACAATCCGCCACCACACCAAATATCCCCATCTAATCATAAGCAATGACCATTGTCTTTGTTGCAGTGTCATCAATTTTAATCGGCTTTTGGTTATTTCTACATCCTCACAAACCAGTTTATTTAAAAGGATATAAAAGCAGTCAAAGAAATCAAAAATACTTTTGAACCATGCGAAAGCACTCTGTTACAACCGAGAATTAATGTTATTTTCTAACGTTTTCTGCAGGAATACAAGTAATCCTGCATGAATTTGAAGTGGAGGTTTAGGCAGCATCAGTTTTTCAACTCGTAAGCACAAAACACCCCATGCTAACACCATTGGAAAACAGAAAGAAAATGTTTCTACTGAAAAACACATAACAAAAATAATGCTCCTCATGGTACTGTTAATAAAGGCCTCACCAGCCATGCGAAGGTCCCTATAGTACGACAAGTAATCACGTTTTCGGTTATTATTGAGCGTAGATACGAAAAAAGTATACCTCAAACGTTGTGCGCCATATTATACCCCCATCTCACCCCAGTGTTAGTCTCGAAGGGACACCGGTGGCTTCATCCTTTAGCATGGTGGTGCGCAGGCTAAACGTTGATGTTGTCGTATTTAGACGATAAATGTTTTGTTTTGACATTACTTTTTTAACCCAGTGATAAAAAAATGCCTGAGGCTGTCTCTAGTGCAGTCAATATCCTGCCTTTAAAAACAGTTTCATTCGGTTTTACTTTGGATGCCGCTGGTTTCAATAAAAAAACTCCGATGTGCGTGTTAATTCACTTATTGTTTCTTTTCCACATCCGTCACAGACCCTGTTGCCTCCCCAAATTACTAAAGGTTGATGAAGAGCAAAAATAACTTATTTGTTTAAATTGCAATTCCTCACCACCAGCTAAACCTAGAGCAATATAAAAACTCAGCACTATTTTGAACTCTTTTACTAATCACATAGAACGTTTTCAACTTACTGCAAAAGAAATCCATAGCGTCCTGGAATAACAATTGCAGAGCCTCATATTTCTCCTACACATGCGTTAAATGCTACAAAATTGAAATGTGTGGTCACACAAAAAAGGTCACTTAATACAAGGCGAAGGTGCCAAAGAGCTGTAAAATCAATAAAAGTGTTTTCAATGTGGTGAAGATTTTGGCACTTGGTAGCCTTCCTCCATCACCAAAAGTGAAAAAGTCACAGAATGGGTTACCAGTTTGAAAATATTTCGGATGCGCATGTATACATATTTGCTTATTTGAAAAGGTATCGACCAATGTACTCTAAAAAGCATACTTTTAGTCAGCGTATTTTGCTGGTACCTAGGAAAAATTTGTTTTATGCCACGTAGACCTTGCATCCAGATAATGCGGAAAGCACTATACGAAAGCTGCTGCCCCAAGATCAGCATCTAGTGGACGTCTTTCTTGGCTGATTCTTCACCGCCTAAATATTCTTTGAGTTCTTCGGGCCGCACAAGTTCGCTCTAATAAACCTTGCTTTCCTTCAAGATAACTGCGTCGGCTTTCGCTAAGTGATATCCGATTCAGGTGCGGGGTGCTATGAACTACGTAGAGGTTCCCGAAGAGTGTCGAACTTCTTATATGATGAAATGAGTCAGGAAAGGGACTTGAGGTGGTGGCGTCATCAAAAAAGTTTCCGCAGCACCACCCGTGCCACGGCAAGCCTTGACTCCCGTAGTGTGTCATAACTATTACACCCGGCTCCGCTCGTCCCTGAAACCAGCGAATTGATTGGGTGGTCATAATACCTCCATAAAACATAAAGCGTCGTCTCGATCGCGCCCGTGTCCGACGTGAATTCTGCCACCGCTATGTAGGGTAGCGAACAACATGAAGCAAAGCGCCCAAAGCTGGCTTGAAGCAGCCCGTTTCAACTATGTGCCACCGCCGCACCCATACCTATCGCCCTGCCATGGTAGCAATGATGACTTTGCTGTGGAAGGTTTCCTAGCCCGTGCAGGGAAAACTAAAAGCCCCACTTTCTGAAGGTCAGGCCGAAGAACGGCAAAAAACAAAACCCTCTAACACAGCAACGATCATCCGAAGACCGTAATTCACGACATGGCCTCAGCCGCACAACCTGATCTAACCCTGTGGCGGCTGCCGATCACTACGGTAGCCACAGGGCGTGACGCGTACACGACATTGCTGAGCATGCCTGTAGAACAACGTCCGCAAGGACGCATAGTGCCCGGCGTCAACACATACACGCCAAGATACGACGCCCAGACACACCCGAAACTCAAAGAACGCGACCCTCGATGTCCAGTTGTGCATAAACGGCTTTGATGTAGTCGCCCTTACGGAAAAGGGAGCCGACCACTCAGTAATGACGGATCATTCACGTATAAGCTGGAGAAAGTGATGACCAGATCAGAATGTCCATACATACGCCCATCAGGAGACCCTCTTGTAACGCCAAGTGGAATATGAACATCGCGCGTCACCGAAGATAGCAGGGCGTACCCTGCTGTGTTCATCATTTTGCTTATCTAAGCCCACGACGTAATTTTAGGAATTGACTTTTTGACGCACAACATCGCGATAACTGATCGGCAGACCAAGTCTATAACTTTTTCTTCTGATTACTTACCCGCATAACTTCCGGACAAAACATTGGAAGCGTGCCATGACGACCCGCCTTCCGGACGTCTCTGCACAGGTCGCACTATCCTAAAAACCTAGTCGAAGTACTACCGTTTCGTCTTACTACAAATGTGAAGCACTACGGTTGGAGAGGTCGTGACCGGCAGCGACGAAAAATTGACCACATCTTTCCACAGGGGGAAACCATGGGGTGATGCGACGCATCTGAGGGTTTCCATTTACGTTTCCGTTTCGGTTGTTTCAATTGTGTCGTTTCAATTTGTTGGTTCCGTTATGCTGGGTATGATCGCGCCAGCCAGCGCGATATCACAATTGTTAGTCTCCATTCAAATCATCGGTGGTCATCGGATGTCATCGGGGCGCCGGCGATGGAACGACTGAGCGGATCGGCGCAGTTTCCGTGGTTATATGTACAGCGCGCGTTAGCGGTGCAAGCAGCGCATGCGCACCGCACACACACACCCGCGCTAACCGAGCGCTACGCCGCCCGACACACAGCTGTCACGGCGAGGAGAGCAAGCACTAATGCAAGATGGCGCTGCGGTGAGAGCGGCACTACCGCACAGCTGCCATGGCGAGGATAATCGGGGGGACTGATGAGGACTACGGACTACGGACGCCGGAGGGACAGGGCGAGTTAAGGAGATGCGTCGCATCTGAAACGCCGCCATTGAGACCCCCTGACTTCTGCAGCCCATTGCTTTTGCATGGAAGCCCTTCCAACAGATTGGAATGGACCTTCTGGGCCCGTTCCCTACGTCAGAATCCGGGTACAAGTGCATTGTTTTAGCGACAGACGACAGGATGTGCTACTCAGGGACCGCCGATCTCCTAAGGGGGACTACACAAGCAGTCGCGAAGTTCGTCAAAAACAAAGTTGTGCTCTGGCATGAACCCCAAAACTCATAATCACAGACGGCTGAACCACCTTTACTGCGGAGCTTATGCAATAAATCTTGCGCTGCAGCAACACGGATCACCCAAGGACGCTGGCGTACCACTTCCAAACGGACAGACTAACGGTAAGTCTGAAAAAAGGCAATCGCCTATATGCTATGTACGTCGACGTTGAACAAACGACTTGGAACGAAGTGCTCCAGTATGTCAGGTTTGCGTACAACACGGCTATTAAGGAAACTGCAGAGATGGCCCCGTTCGAGCTCGTGTACGGAAGACGGCCGACTACGATGGTGGTCTACAAGCTACCACATGTTGAAGACGACTACCTCAACACCGACACACAAGGACAACTTCAGCGCGCAGAGGAGGCCTGAAAGCTCGATCGAGTTCGTACAATGGGCCAGCAGCTGGTTTATTCCGGACGCTACAACCTCCCATGCCCAGGCATCGAGTACCACCCCGGGGTTCTATTATTGGTGCGGACTCCCATTCGACCATGCGGACTGAGTGAGAATCTTCTCTGATGGTATTTCCAATTTTGCAGCAATCTACGACGTGGTGGCCAACATACCTAGAAGGTTATAATGACTGTGAATAAAGAGCATCCGAACGTCCACATTGCCTGAAGTCGTCCACTTGGTTCTCCTGAAGCCTGACTGCAAAAGATGACGTACTTTTTTGTTTCGTTATACAGTCGTTTTATTTTACCACCGTATCAATGCGCTCTTAGAGGGGGGGTAATGCCGCGAAACTTGCATTGGGCTTGTAGAGCTCATGCCACGGAGGCTTTGAAAGAGAGACGAGCAGACCACGTAGCAAGGCCAGTTCATTCGGAATGCCGTGGGGTCTCTATCTACTAATGGCAGGTGCGTGTGAACCTTCCGGCGGGAGAGCGCACTCGTTGCCCTACATCACGCTGAAGCCGCTGGCACTGTGGCTGGCCACTAGAGTGCTCCGCCTAAGAGAGTAGCTGGTGCGACGCTCTAATGAATGCAGCGGGCTATGATGGTCGTAATGGTATGCAGCCACAGTGAGAATACTCAGAGTTGATGTCAGCGGCGGTGACGTATGCCGGCTTCCGGTGCTCTAGAGCAATGTTGTCGTGAGAGCCGTTGATGTCAATGAAGTACTTCAATGAATGTCGTTCTACAACCGGGAAAGGGCCAACGTAGTGTGGTTGGAAAGGGCGGCTGCACGGCTCCGTACCGCACAAACACACGCGAAAGTACATGTCAGAAAGTACATAAGGTCTTCTTGGTTCTGTTCCCGTGTAGGCTGTGGTGGAAGGTCAGCCAGGATCAATCGCAGATACTTCAGATAGTACGCTGCGGAAGGTGCTTTAGATGGTACCTCGAAGATTTCGGCTGGTAGTCGAAGCTATGTTCCATAAAAACGGTCAGCCGAAGAACACGTCTGGTCCGTCTTGAAGGCGGCGCGTATGCCCAGGAGTGTGAGTAGCAAGCGCTGAACCCACTATGTTGGGCAGTCGTGTGATGTGAGCGCGGCCCTAAGTTGGCAGTGAAAGCGCTCGACGAGTCAATTTGTTTGTAGCCGGAACGCTGCTGTGCTCAAGCGAGTCGTGCCGAGGAGGTGAAGGACTCGGCGAACAAGCCAACTCGAACTGCCGTCCGCGGTCTATGACGATGGATGATGGGCATCTGAAGCGCAACTACCCACGTTGAAACGAATGAACCCGCTACCGTGGGCGCGAATATGTCGATTAGCGGTGTGGCGTCAGTCAGCGTGTGAGTAGGTCCACACAAGTCAGTAGGTATCGGTATCCTTGGCATGGGGGAGGGGGCCGACGAGTTCGATGTGCAGGACGGCGAAGCGCTCATCAGGTTGTAGGAACGTTTTGCCGGCAGAACTGGGTACCGGTGAACCTTTGCGTGTTGGCATGGTGAACAGGCGCGGACACAGTTGCGCACATCCCCGTTCAAACGGGGCCAAACAAAACAAACCGCGACGAGTTTCTGCGCGGCAAGAATCCCAGGATAGATCAAGTTGTGCATGGCGTCGATGAGCTCGCGATGGAGGTTTTAGGGTACGAACGGTCGCTGGCTTTCCGGTCGTCATGTCGCAAACGGTGTTCTTTTTGTCGAGTGTGACGTCTTTCGAGCTGGAGCGCAGTGGCGATGTGCGAAGACGCAGTAGCTCCGTGGCATCTGCTTGGTCAGCAGCCAGTCGGTGGAGGTCGGGTGCAATTAAAAGTGGCGACGGACGGGGACGCGAAGGCGTCACGGGACTTAGAACATCCGCAGTTGTGTTATCAACGCAACTGACAAGCTTGATATCCGTAGTGTACTCGGACAGGTAGGCAGCTGTCGCACTTGTCGTGGCGTGTAATCGGTGTTGGGCCGGCAGATGGCGCACGTCAAGGATTTGTGGTGAGTGAAGTTGGTGAACTGACGACCTTCTAGAAGATGTCAGAAATTACGCACAGCCAAGTACATGGACACAAATTTACGCCCGAATACACTGTACCGGGTTTGTTGTCGAGTTAGCCATTTTGACAAGAAGGCCAAGGGATTCCACGCACCATTTACGTAAATGTTGGCGGACAGCTCCCGCAGGAGAACTGCAGGGGTCGGTCATCAGTGCGAGTGCACGTCCTGAATTTTGGTGAGCGTTTGGAGCGGCGTTTGCCTGTGCACGTTTGAGGGCGCGAAAGGCTGCTTCAGCACTTTCGTTCCAGTCGAATTTGGTGGAAGACCGCTTCTCGGGAAGCAGGCAGTATAGAGGCAGACCGGGTTATAAGGAACGCGATGGGTTCTGTATGTACTGATGCCAGGGGTGGCGCGAACGCGCCGGCGGGTAAGCGCACTCGTTTTCCTTCGTCACGCTGCTGCCGCCGGCTCTGTAGCTTGCCGCTACAGCCTTGTTTATATGTTTTCTTTCTACCAGCCCGCTGTGCCGGGCTGTGTTATCTGTGTGCCAAGTGAAGCGCGTCTTTTTTGTTAATTTTTTTGGCACACCTGTTATCACCTTTGATAGGGAGTGTGTAGAACTAACGTCACCAGCCTAGAGTAATCTTTGATCCGCAGTGATCTGGAAGTAATTCACCGGTTCGAAAACAGATGCCCCGAAATAATAATCCCGCGGAACCGACGACATGCTCTTTGATTTTACCGACACTCGCCTGCGCACTTAACTTTGTGGACTGATGCTTCGCCGCCTGAGTGTTCTTGGATTTCTTAGGAGAGCAGAAGTAAGCTCCGATAAATCTTCTTTTTCTTCAAGACAATTTAGTCATCTTTCGCTATGTGACATACACTGAATTTTCCTAATACCATGAATGCTGCAACATTGCACTCTCAGGTAACTTGTTTAAGTATAATTAGGTCAATAATGTCACCCAATACAAGGCGAAGATTTCATGGGGCTCTAAAGTCAATAAAAGTGGTTTAAAAGCGCCAAGAAATTAAGCAATGGGATCCTACCTACATCACCCCAAGCAAGAAAGGCACAGGGAGGTATTTGGGGTTTGAAATGATATTTGTGTATGCGTATTCGCCTATTTATTAAGGTATTGGTTCAATGATGGACTTTTAAAAACCCACTATAGGTCAGCGTTCTGTCTGTGGTACGCCAGGCAACTTCAGGGTAATGCGGAAAGCACAATAGGCAATCCGCAGCCCCAGGAGCAGCAACAAGTGGACCCCTTTTGATCCTTTTAAAATATACAGCACTTCAATAGTCAAGTGTCGAGTTTGCCAAGCTGGAGGAAATAAGCAGCAGAAGTTTGTCGTCAGCGCAATAAGAGTAATGTGACAGAAGTGAAGAAATTTTTAAATGTGTGAGCACTTTTAAGATATTTTATTTTCGGAATAAACCTAAACGTTTTGTGAACCATCACACCCAAAACTTCTGTTCTCTTTTGTATAATATCAGTACTGCATTCAGGTTCATTTCTCAATCTGGTCGCATCCAACGTTTTTTTTTGGGGGGGGGGGGAAGGGGGGGGGACACAAAAAAAGTGATCTCACTTGTGTTCAGCCTAAAATTGGTATCATGCACCAAACTAGCTAGTTTGTAAACACCTAGGTAGACTTGGCGCTATCCAATTCACGAAATAAATAATTTAAAGAATATTTGAAGTAAGGCTACATACACATAAGTGGGTAAGATTTGTGGCAAAGTATTTTGAAGCGAGTTCTTTCTAACCATAAACGAAGATCAGCTGAAACCTTTGCTTTGAGCACGACATTTTTTCCAGCGTTAACCATTGAGAGTGATTACTTGATTCGGATGCGAAGTGGTCTTTCACAAAATCATAAAGAAACAGAGTTCATCTTCTAGGAGATATCTAATAAGATCAGGTCAATAAAGTTCCCGTAGGTCGAAGTGGTGTCGTGAGCATTCACGATTTCAAAATTTACCGTTACGCAAACTCTTCATGAGGGAAGGCACCCTTGATGTACGACGCAAGGGCCCCACGTTGATAATTGGCGGATTCCCGGTCTGAAGCCTCCCTGTCCGTTCTCGTGAAGATAAATACACTCTGAGATGTACACGAGTATTCTATTAAACATGTACTCAAAAAGTTTGCTATGGCAGTTGGTTCAGGAAATGAAGCGATGAGCAGATTGCTTTTTGGGGAAGACAGGTTCTCCTTGGAAAAGCTACTATGGCCTCCCTTCAGAACATTGGGTCAGGCCGAGAAAGCCATATGGTGACGTAGCCAAGAACGGCACAAGTTACTTCCAAGAACAAAACTTTGCAGAGAAGTTGTGATCGGCAGAGATTTAAATACCACACAAGCGCCGACGAATACGTCTTTGAAGTGACATGCGCACATGAGTAAAGCGCATTGACTCCTGCGTCATCAGCCAACAGAGCACGTACGTTTCACGCGATATTTTCTTAAACAGTCAAAGTGCATCTACACGGAAGATTAAGGAATTTCAATCTTTCATTGTGATGAAATGGCGAAACACTTCCTATCAAATACAAATGCCTGCGTGTACACATCAGAAAAAAACCTAAAACTTCGAAACTTAGATAACATAAGTGCGTGCGGCAGCACGTTGGCAACCAGAAAGTATGGATAAATAAATTACACCATCTTCCTGTGGGCAACCCTGAGGAGGATACGAAGCATCATTGGAGTTCCGTGTGGTTCCATTGTGTTGCCGTTATTTTGAGTGATCTGGTGTTTAGTAGCGCCAGAAGGAATTCCACGTCCGCGTTTACACCGCAGGGCAAAGGCACCCAAGTACTGTTGTGTTACGGTGAGTAGGCGGTGGTGCTTGAGGCGCGGAAACTCGTCCATGATGTTCTTGTCGATGTTGTCGTCTCTGTGGTAGAATCGGTAGTCTCCGTCAGCGTTGGTGCTGTAAGGTTGTTGACGTTCATGCACCGGCTGAGAGCAACGTACACGCCCTCGTTGTCGGTTGGTTGGTTTGGTTGGAACCAAAAATCAGTGGCGCGTACCCACTCTGGGGGATTGGCCAAGGTCAGATTGGGGAAACTGGTCAAGAATTCAAACTAAGGGTAAAATAGAGCTGTGGAGTGGGATGGAAGTGATGTGGCAATTTTGAGGGAAAAAAACTATAACGTGTCGCTGCTTTGTCTTCTTCTCCTTCTTCTTCCTCGGTTCCCATTTGGGATGATGACGACGGTGGATGAACGCGAAGCTATCGTGTGATGGATTCTTTGGTTGGAGAATCCGCTAGAGCATCCTGCCAAAATCATCATCAGAATCGGTGCTGACAGGGGCGAGAGCAACGTGCTAGCCCTCCTCTTCGCAGCTTTGTCTTGTTCTTCGTCTTCAGCGTTCCCCTACGGAAGATGACTACGGTGGTTGAACGCGAAGCTATCTCGTGATGGATTTTTTGGTTGGCCAATCCCTAGGGGCATCCTTCCACAATCGTCATCAGAGGCGCTGCGGACGGGGCACGGACGTGCGACATCCCCCGATCAAGAGACGCTAAAATCCTCCTCTAAAGTTTTCAGTTCGTCGTTTCCGTGGACGTTCAGCTTCGCGTGCCTTCGTTGTATCAGTAGCTTCTTGACGTAGTGTGAATGAGTCAAGGATATAAGGCGCGTTCGCAGCAGTTGCTCCTCTCTCGGTTTTGTAGCGCAGTAGGAAGAGCGCCGCGTACCTCCGTTGCGGGCAGAGTGTCATGTGGTCGAAACCGGGCGTTGCTTACTATTTCTTTTTTGGTGCTGTAGGGGGAGAGGTGCGGAGAGTGGACGAACATAGCCCCGAGCAAGAGATGCTTTCTATCAAAAACAATGGGGTATAGAATGTCAATCTTCCCACCTCTCAGAGTACATTGAACCAATGCCTAAAATCTAAATGTAGCTCAAATTTAAAAATATCTCATTTTGAGTTGAAAAGCTCCTTTCTTACACGCCGATGGGTTCGGATAGCGTGCGTCTTCGCGAATAGCCCCATCCGTCATTGGGGACAACGCCGGAGATAAGTTGTCCAACAGGCCTATTTCTCTAGTGCCGGAAATACCGCGGAAGGATTTTCTCACTTAGTTGGCATTGTAGAACTAGTGCCTATAACAGTTCACGCGGGTGATACTCGGCAACTCGGCGTCAGATCTTGTAGCGTCCTGCATCCACCAGCGGTTGTCAGACCACGGCCGGCGCGCAAGCTGGCGGGCCCCCTCCGGCCGCTGTAGGTATCCTTGGGCGTCGGCATTGAAATCGCCGTCGTCGTCGACGTATTGTAGCACAAAGACAAGCTTGAACAAAGTTATCTTCGTCGTTTTCGAATAGGGTATTCTACGCGAACGTGACGAAAGGGAGCAGTTTCTCTGATGTCTTAGTTAAACGCCGCCGTACACAGACATATTCATGATGGTCTTGTCCAAGCAAAGCGTCAGTTCGTTCGTCCGGCGTTTGTACGCTGTGTTCTTTTCTTGTGCAGTGTTCCAGCATCGTAGGACGCATGGCATAAGTGAATGCCATGCATCTGGCTATGATAAGGATTTGAGGGGCTCCTAGTCACAGAAGAACTTGGTGAAGGAAACAATTTGCGACTTCCCCCGCCCTCATCGAAAGACGGGTGGTCTCTGCGTGGTGCGTCGTTAGTCTGTTGCTTTTACAGTCACTTTTTCTCAGCTTGCGACGTGGAAAAGAATCTCATAAGGTTCACTCTGATTTCCTGGAAGGCGCTTTGTTTGACGGGGATAAGCTACAGTAGTCTGGCGGGCAATCTGAGTGGCGTTTTCCTGCCCTGGGTGTCGCGGGAGCTTTAAAGGTAGTGCAAAATGTGAGTTGTAAAGCGGGGCCAGCGTGGAAGTGGGTTCACGGAAGCTGCACTGTCACCGCGGATATACATGTTATACTTACACGATTCACTCATAAGTACACTCACTCAGACTCATTTGGACTCAAACTCACGCGTTAGTTTGAGTTTGAGTGAGCGCAAGGCTAGTGGGACATGGTGAGTTTAAACTTGAGTGAGTTTGAGCAGAGTGAGCCTGTCTGATCTTTGAGTCCAATTGAGTTTGAGTACGCCTGAGCCCTAGTGAATTCTGAGTCCATTTTAAGTTCGGAGCACATTTTGAGTGTGAGTCCATTTTGAGTTTTGAGTACATTTAGAGTTTGAGTCCATTTTGTGTTCCGAGTATATTTTGAGTTTAATTCCATTTTGAGTTTTAATGCATTATTGAGTTCTGACTACATTTTGAGTTTGAGTCCATTTTGAGTTCTGAGTACATTTTGAGTTTGAGTCCATTTTGAGTTCTGACTACATTTTGAGTTGAGTCCATTTTGAGTTTGAGCACGTATAAGTAGCCTAGCAGGCAGCACTGGTTGGCTGTTAGGTTTCATACGTCGCTGGGGGCTCCTAATACAGGTTACCTCCGGATACGGCACCATTTGCGATCCGCATGATAGGTTGGGAGGGAGGGGGTGTCTGATTTATTTTTAGTTCCTTGTTGAATTTGCATTAGACTAAGCAGTTGCTGTATACGAAGTTTTCGCGGCTGTGCGCGTGAGTGATAATTGGCTGGTGAGGTAATAAAAAAGGGTTGTCTTAACTTTTCCTCCTGATGGTTTCGCTAAGAGGGTGGGAAAGGGTAGTGGGGAAGCACACGCCGGCGCTTTCTTGCTGGATGTTCGCCTGCTACTGTAAACGGCTTGATATACTAGGGGTCACAAAGGAGGAGGTGAGAGCCGGGGGGAAAAGTGGGCGGGGCTGTCCCTTCCTCTGGTTCAAACGAATTAGCTGAATCGACTGGCAACGCCCCTTAAGACAGAGTAATGACCGTATAAATTAGGTGAAAAGTCAAACTGATGACGCTAAGTCGTATAAGGCATCAAATTAAAGGTCCCAATTTACGGAATCACGCGGGGTAAATAAAAAAATGCTTCCTGGTTGCAGTAATCAGGCATTCATAATGAGTCATAGATTGGGTTAAAATTCAAAATGACGCTGCGAGGGCATGTGGGGAATCAAATTCAAGGTATAGATGTGGGGAATAATTCGGGAAAAAAATGCGTTATGGTTTTATCATGATGTAGTCATGGTTAGTCATAGATTCGATTAAAATTCTAGTTCATGACGCTAGGGCGTGTGGAGTATCAAATAAAAGGTCCCATGAGAATATTCACGTGCTTCCTGAATATTATCACGACATAGTCAAGGTGGGTCTTAAAAAAGGTTAAAATTTGCAATGACGCCACTGGGTGTACGGTGCAATCAAATTGAAGGTTCCGATAATGGAAATCGCGTGGGATCAAAATGCGGTATGGCTATATTATGAGATAGTCATGATTAGTCATTGATTGGAATAACATTCAAATTGATTCCGCTAGGATTTAATGCGTATCAAAATAATGGTCTTGATTGGCGGAATGACGTGCTCCCTGGTTATAACTATGAGACAGTCATGTCTAGTCTTATATTGGGTTAAAATTCGAAGTGACCCCGCTAGGGCGTGTAAAGTATCAAACTTATGGCCTTGACGAGGGGAATGCCGAATGGTACAAAGAAAAAAGGCTTCGTGGTTTTAATCACGAGAATGTGATTATCAGTCATAGATAGGGTTAAATTCAAGGTGAGGCCGCTAAAGCATGTGGGGTGTCAAATGAAGGTTTCAATTATGGCAATCACGTCGGACATTTAAATAATGGGTCCTGGTTACAGTCATGAGAGTCATGGTTAGTTTGACGGGGATCAATTTCATATCATCCTGCTCGGGTGTGTGGGGTATCGAATTAAAGGTCTCGTCAAGGGGGATCACGTGGAACAAAAATAAAATGTTTTCTCGGTTGTAGGTATGAGGATATAAGCAAAATGTATCTTTCTTTATTTCCTGGGTCGGGTTTAACCAAAATTTCTTGCCAACCCGTAAGGCAGTTGTGCTATATACATGCGAATGTTTGTCGAGAGATGTTCATCAATGCGGTATATAGTAATAAAAATATTGGCGTCTAATTGCTGAATCATCGAGGCAGGATGGTATGGGATAAGAATAAAAGTTATGCCAAGCTCTCGAACCTAAATCACCAGACTCAAAAACTCTCTGCTAATAACTGGAATTCAAACGTTACTTCCTCCATTTCCCGGTGTCCAAACAAACAATCAAAACCCTTCGACACGTATGGTGTCGTTAAAACTGGGGACGACCATAGGTAATAGGGGACATGAGAGCTTATCAGAAAGGCGAATTTCATATTTGTTTATGAATAACCCATGCGGCCGCGTTCCGTGTCCGTAATTTCCTTCCTACAGTGTACCAACGTGCACTGGAAAACAGAAGTGCCAATTACACGTGAGACATTTACTCTTTGCTATAGTGTAGGATATAGAGAGGCAACAGAGCCAACAAGAGATACACAGACATTGGGACAGAAGGAAAACACTCCAGAAAAATAAGCAAGCAAAGTTTGTGTGTGCGGTCGAACTGATTTTATTACAATAAAAAATCAGCGCGAGACATCAAAACTAGCGCATGCTAACAACATAAAGGAAAAGAATTAACTCGGGTTCTGCAGTTCTCCAACGACAACATGTCAGACACAATAAAAGAACAGACAACTGACGCAAAACACACAAACACAAGCACACACACACGCACGCACGCACGCACACACACACGCACAACACACGCACACACACAGACGCGCGTGCATTCTGGAAGTTAACAGCTGGGTACGGTGTCGGTAATTGCTTATAACGATAGTGCGGTGCTTTTCCGAGCTACGAGAGCCAATCTCACCTAGCAATTTCTAATAAAAAGTAATACAACGGCCTCAGAAAACAACGAGGCACTTTTTTGTTTGTTCCCACATGATTTCCCTCCTCGAGACACTCAATTTGATACCTCACATACTTTAGCGCCACATCTCTATCAATTATAACCCAATCTGAGAATATCTATGACTCCCGTGTTACACAGTACGCCATTTTCGATGTTTTTTAAATATTTTTTAGTATTTTTATTTTTTAGTTTGATCAATGCTCTACATTTACGCTTCTATAACGATCACAGGTTGAACTTCCGTGGCATCTGCTTTTTTGTGTAAATGCAGCGCGTTACACGATCCTGGCGGGAGGAGGAGGAAGGGAGTACACGGCAAAGAAAGCTATGCATTATAAAAGCAAAGGCATATCCATGAATGCCTCGCGCTTCAGAGATTAGCGCGGACAGTTCGCTTCGACACAAGCGTTTTTTCAGGATGCAGAGCAAAAATGCACGGAACAGTAACCCTAAAGAGCTTCGACGTAAATGAACGGAGCAGTGAGCGCACGTCCCCTCGCCCAATCTTGTTTGTTTCGACCCAGGGACCTAGCAACCCATCCAGTCTGGACCGCCTCTTTCATGAACACAAACACGGCTCCTACATCAAGAGTTTGGTATCCATTATATGCGTACAATTGCTTGCAAACCAGGTCTAGTCATCATGGGCAGCAGGTATAGCTGTATTAAATCTGCAACGAGAGTTGTTTCCGACCTCAGAGGAGCTACGGTGCCATTGGTGCCAAATCCAATATTTAAGCTCACAAACTTGCACACGTAATATTTTTACTAAGCCTGAATTTGTAATCACTGAATGCTAACGAAATTAGAGTTCAACTGAGCCTGAGTAAATCACTAGCACGATAGAGTTGAGAGGCCATTTGAGTTCTGAATTCATTTTGAGTTTTCCGCCCGTTTTGAGGTCTGAGTTCATATTGAGTTTCAGTACATTTTAAGTTTTGAGTCCATTTTGAGTTTGAGTACATTTTTGTTTTGAGTGTATTTTGAGTTTTGAGTACACTTCGAGTTTTGAGTACTTTTTGAGTTTGAGTAGATTTTGAGTTTTTAGTACATTTTCAGTTTGAGTGAATTTTGAGTTGTGAGTACATTTTGAATTTAAGTACATTTTAAGTTTTCGGTCCATTTTGAGTTTGAGTACATTTTGAGTTTTGAGTCCATTTTAAGTTTGAGTACATTTTGAGTTTCGAGTACACTTTGAGTTTAAGTACATTTTGAGTTCTTAGCCCATTGTGAGTTCTGAGTTCATTTTGAGTTTTGAGCACTTTATGAGGTTTAAGTATCCTTTGGGTTAGAGTACATTTTGAGTTTTGAGTACATTTTGAGTTTGAGTTTATTTTGAGTCTGAGTACATTTCGAGATCTGGAGTACATTTTGAGATTCAGTAAATTTTGAGTTTTGAGTCCATTTTGAGTTTGAGTACATTTTGAGTTCTCGGTACATCTTGAGTTTTGAGTCCGAGTGAGTTTTAAGTTTTGCGCTCAATGTGAGTTTTAGTTTGAGTGAGCGCAGATGTGCTGCTCAGAATTGAGTGTGAGTTTGAGTGAGTGTTGATTCCAAAAAAAATGTGAGTGAGTTTGAGTGAGCCGCGCCAACTTTGCAGCGGTATGGCACAATTACCACGAGTTCCTGTCGTGACAGTGCTCCTTGCGCCAGCCACTATATCCTAAAGTGCGGAAAAAGGTTCCCGTCGATCGCGAATTATACGCGTTGTTCCTCGTACAGTGGTTTCTCCTCATTTGTGCCAGGCACAGTACGACTGTGAACCTGTGAAAATTTTTATACGACTGGTGGAGCTAGTCGGCACAAGAAAGCCGGACATTTCGCGGTGGTAAACTGGTCTTCACTTTGAGGTGACTTTGAGCGAAGCCTGGAGGCAAAGCCTGGGGTGATGATTGTTTAAACTCCGGTTTATCTGCTACCTTTGGGGATGTTCGTAAGGTTGGCCTGATTGTACCGTGATACGCTGCCGGATTCTTTGGGTGCTGCTCCTCAATATTATGCTATGATTGCCATGTGGTCAAGCAGTGCGTGCCGTTCTCGATTTAAAAGTGGTGTTCTCCTGTTTTCGGCGGGCACGGCAGGATTCGGGAGCCCTCTCGTGTTCTAATTGCATGGTGCAAGGTATTTTTGTATGGTGTACGCTCTTTTGCGCGCTCCGTGCACGTGTACACGCGCTTAAACACGTGTGTACGAACAAGCCTAACTGCTATAAACCAGCCAAAAGCGAACCAATATGTCACAGTATTTATTTCTGCATTCCACAAATTGGCTTTTTTAACAAGTATGTTTGTGTTATAACCACTGTTTATTCATGGTTGACTAGCCGCAATCCTGCCATAGCGTGTCTGGAGCAGGTGTTCCTAAGGTCATCTTTTTATTTTTGGTAGGGTGAAAGTAAAAAAAGAGAACAATCGCGATGTAAACGGGCCCAGTAGTACCTCTTCTTGATCGTCCTGGGCGTGCGTGCCGTGCCAAGATGCCCTAATAATTTTTCTTTAAGGTACGGTACCAAGATTTTTTCGTGGAGGTACTTGGGGATGACAGAAAGGTACTTTGCCTGGTTGCTTTGTCGAAGTTCAATATTAGTAGCAATTGTTAAGGGAGACTGCAGAAGTTAGGCTTAGGTGTTGTTAGCAAAACGACTTACCGTCCTCCGAGGTAGTAGACTCTGACACGCAACTAGTCATTGGCTTGCTGCTGACCGGCTACGTCGCGTTCTGTCCTGATACTGAGGAACGCACTGTCTTCGGCGTAATGCTGTGTCGGCGGGTCAGTATGTCCGATTGAATGTCATTCGGTGTCTGAAAGTCTTCAGCCTTATTTAGGAGCAATGCCAACCCATCGAAAACATAGGCTCCTGCCAATCAATTGTGCGGCCGAGCGTCCAAAAACACGGTCGACACTATCACTAAAAACTTCGGAGGAATATCTGCTAAGCTGGCTGATTCCTCGTTTGCAATGGTGGCAATGGCTGGGCGTTACACTGCAAGTATGGCAAATAGGACCATGTCTGTCCTTGATTACGCCTTTTTGCCGCTTTGTACTGAGGAAGATATTCGGTATATCCTGTTTAACTTTTATTTGCGAAAATCTCCCGGTTTGGATGGCATATCTGTTGATGTTCTATGTAAGCACTTTGAGCAACTCAAACACGTATTGCTTGCTTTTTTAAATAACCTAATCTCTGCGCAAATTATTCCAATGGGTCTGAAACACGCCTTAGTTAGACCAATGTTCAAAAGTGGGGAAAAAGACAATGTCACAATTAGAGGGTTTTTCAATCCTATAACCATAGCTTTGATACTGGAAAAGCATGTTTGTTCAGTGTTGCTTAGTTTCGTTCAATCTCGTGATGTCTTTTCACCTAACCAGTTCAATTTTGTAAGTGGTCGAGGCACACAAAAAGCATTAAAAGAAGTTTCTGATTTCCTGAATGAGGCCATTGATGAAAAAGAATTCGCTTGTGCTCTCCTTTTGGTTGCCACCAAGGCATTTGATTGTGTTCATCATGGGATATCGTGTGACAAACTGTATAATTATGGAATTTGTGGTCCATTTATTTCTTTACTTATCAATTATCTTGCTGAAAGATCTGAGACTGTTGTCATTGGAAAAGTTAGAAGTGCAGAAATTCCTTTGTGTAGTGGAGTACCACAAGGGTGTACTCTTGCACCTGTTCTGTTCAATTTATATGTGAATGATCTGAATGATTTCGTACTTTACTGTCGTGTTGTTAAGTACGCAGATGATGCACTTTTGATTTCTAGACACATTGAATATGCAACAGCTGTGAAGAATTTACAATACGATTGTGAACAACTAATGGAATGGTTTGAAACAACGTGATAGGGATTAACAAACTAAAACACAAGGTTGTATGTTTTCATAATCCTCTCAAACCTACCTCCCAAGAAGTACCAACCTTCCTACACAAGTCGTCTTGTAATAATTGGAGTTGTTGTCGGGTTCATTATGTCTCGACTGTTAAGTACTTGGGAATATTTTTCGATTCTGACATGTTACGAAACAGCCAGTTCTACATTTGTTTCCATCTTCGTAAAATTGCCCGTTTGTTATTTTCAATGCGCTCAATATGTCCGGTATCACTCCGTATACAGATCGTGCACGCTGTTGGTTACAGCGTACTACGCTATGGTATTTGTTGCTTTTATTTTTGCTCGGACTTTTGGCGCAACAAAGTTGACAGTTTATTGAAACTGGTATTGAAATCAATCTTGTATGGTACAAATATTGATGGCAATGTCGGTATTTTCTCGTGGTCTCTGATGCCAAAATTCTTAGTGCTGTATACACAAACAGTAGTTCTGAAATATGTTTGGACGAAAGAGTACTCTGTTCCGTACATTCCTGTGAGAAACCTTCGTCAACGTAATCGTTTCGTTTTGCCTAGGACAGGAACTAGGCATGGGGAACATATTCCCCGCTTTTTATGTCCCGCATACAATGAATCAGTTACCAGACGATGCTATCTCCCTCAATAGCGGAAAATAATTAAGAAATGTCTGTTTGGAACTTTTCTATTAACTATTTGCTAATTACTCACCACATTTTTATTATTATTTTTTTTCTCTTTTTTGTTTGTCCGTACCGGCGAAGCAATTGGCCTCGGTGACGCCAACTGCTGGGCACTGCCCTTCAAGCCTTCTGTGGCTTCGGCACGCCCGCAAATGTACCTTCTATATTGCAATAAACATATATTAATATTAATAATGTCAAATTCCTGCAGGTGCATTCTCCATCGCCCAAAGCGGACGCGGGGGTGGGGGACCGAAGGGGGCTATTAAAATTTGATAGCTATCACAGCCGCCTTAGTCGGACGGCGTAGGCATGAGCGCAAAGCTTAGGAATAACATTTAACCTGGAGAGGCACGCTTTGTCGGGGGCCAGATAAAGAGCCTCTCTTCAACTGAAAGGCAGCAGCCGTTGGAATCGATGGCTTTTTTGCAACCGTTTTGCTTTTGCACAAGGGCCTCACCCAAGCCTACATCATTGGTGTCAGTGTGCATTTCTGACTCGTCCTACTCGATGAAATGTCCAATACCAGGCGGATGAAGTAGTCAATTTCTAAGCTCGCCAAAGGCTTTCTACTGCACTTTCTCCATTCAGAAATGAACACTCTCTTTAGTTAGGAGCTTGAAACCGCTTGGCAATTTTTCACTTTGGACCAAACGCCGACAGTACGCACAAAGTCCATGGTACCTTCGCAGGCATGTTTTGCACACCTGCCGTTAAAGTGGCTACAGCTAACATTTAGGCAGAGCATCGCACGACCTCGGCACTGACGGCGGGTCCTTTAAACATTAGATCCTCGAATCCGAAGCCGCTGATTGTGTGTCCTTACTGTTAACGATGATGTTCGGATTACCTAGAGTACCAGTTTAACACTTGCACGTGCAGGTCGATTCGCTGGGCGAATACAACCATGTCATTGGGGTTGACGTGGCCGGCGTGACACTTTATGCCGCCAGAAAGTGTCTATTTGTCGTTGAAAAGCTGCTAGTGCCGTGCACAGTCTAAACGGCATCATCATCATCATCATCATCATCACCAGCCTATCTACGCCCACTGCAGGGCAAAGGCCTCTCCCATTATTCTCCAATTACCTCGGTCCTGTGCCAACTGTGACCAATTTATCCCCGCAAACTTCTTGATCTCATCTGCCCATCTAACTTTCTGCCGCCCCCTGCAACGCTTGCCTTCTCTAGGGATCCACTCTGTTACCCTTAATGACCAGCGGTTATCTTGCCTTCGCATTACATGCCCTGCCCACGTCCATTTCTTCTTCTTAATTTCTACTAATATGTCTTTAACACCAGTTTGCTCTCTGACCCACTCCGCTCTCTTCTTGTCCCTTAATGTTACACCTATCATTTTCCGCTCCATTGCCCGCTGAGTCGTTCTCAATTTAAGTTGAACCCTCTTAGTGAGCCTCCAAGTTTCTGCCCCGTAGGTGAGTACCGGTAAGATGCAGCTGTCATACACTTTCTTCTTCAGCGACAATGGTAGGCTGCTATTCATTATCTGAGAATGTCTGCCATATGCACCCCACCCCATTCTGATCCTTCTAATTATCTCTGCCTCATGGTTGGGATCTGGGGTCACAACTTGGCCTAAGTAGATATATTCGCTTACCACTTCCACTGCCTCGCCACCTATCTCAAATTGCTGTGCTGTCCCGAGGTTATTGATCATTACTTTAGTTTTCTGCATATTAATTTTCAGGCCCACGGTTCTACTCTGTTCGCCCAGTGCGGAAAGCATGCTTTGCAATTCGTCCCCGAGTTACTTAGCAAGGCAACGTCATCAGCAAATCTGAGGTTACTGAGGTATTCTCCATTAACCCTTACTCCCACCTGTTCCCAATCCAACGTTATGAATACTTCTTGTAAGCATGCTGTGAATAACATTGGAGAGACTGTGTCTCCTTGTCTGACACCCTTCCTTATAGGTATTTTACTGCTCTCCCTATGGAGGATGGTGGTAGCTGTAGACCCACTGTAGATATCCTCTAGTATTCTTACATAATGCTCATCTACCCCCTGGTTCCGTAATGCCTGAATGACTGCTAGGGTTTCGACCGAGTCGAATGCTTTCTCATAATCTATGAAGGCTATATATAGGGGTTCAGTATACTCAGCGCACTTCTCTATCACCTGATTGATCGTGTGAATATGGTCTATTGTTGAATAACCTTTACGGAACCCTGCTTGTTCTTAGGTTGACTGAAATCTAAGGTTGCAGAGATTCGGTTAGCGATTACCTTGGTAAATACCTTGTAGACGACTGACAGTAAGCTGATCGGCCTGTAATTTTTCAAGTCCTTCATGTCATGAAATGGCATACGAGTAAACAATTCGTAAACACCATCCGGCGTAGAAGAGGCGGTCTGCTTGTGGTCTCACTGCAAAGCTGTATATTCCCGTTAATCTCATTTACGCGGCGCCGCTTCTACGATCCTGTTCGCCACCGCGACCCTTCTTCGCAACAGCACATCCCCTCGCCATCACCGATGCCTGTTTCTTAAGTGGCGCGTACGGCTGATAACGGCGACGAGGTGATTACGCACAATCACCAGATGTGCGATTGGACCTCCAAACGACGTAGCTGCTGCTGCCGGACGGTGAGGCACCACCGTAGCGGCCTGAAATTCTACCTCGGGTAGCGGTAGCGAATACCAACCGGATCTAGAGCACCTTGCTCTCTTGAAACGCCGACGTTAGGTCGTAATTGTTCTTCAGCTTCGAAGGCTTAATGAGCGACCTTTCGCCGATGTATTTCGCATCGATTTACATGCTAATCGCCAGTTGCCGCTTAAGAAGTAAACGGTTTGGATGTGAAAGGAGGAAGAGTACGCACGCTGCTAGGCTTCATGCTAGTCACGATGACAGGTTGTTTGTGCTGGTGGGAGATTTAAACGTGAAGGGTAACGGCTCAACGCGACCAGTCAGTTGTCCTTCGTGGTCGAACATTTTGGGAGTTGGTCAGTGTGCTACGATGTCAGTAAGATTCATGTTTACCCAATGCAATAAAGGTCATGTTTGAACGATGGAATAAAGGTGGAGTGCTTCCACGTTTTAGTTCGCTATGAGACTGATGCATTTCGTTTGCTCGTAGAAAAATAGCGAGAATAGAGTGTGCCTCGCAGGGCACGGAAACGCGAATGGGCGGCTCAGCAAAAAAAGCAGCTGCTGGTGCCGTTGCCGCCAAAGGTTTCAGCTCGCTGAGTAGCTGCAAATCCTTCCAGGATAAATAGGGACTTGCCTGGTTGGAGTACAGGCTTGAGCCTATAGTTCTTGTCTATTTAGAAAGGTTTTCAGAGCGACACTTTCGCCAGTGTCATTCACTTGAGGCATGCGCATATGAGCGGTAGCCGTGAACCAGTGAGGAATAGAAACGTAGGGGGTGACGTGCACGCGCAGCTATAGTCTTTACGTCTTAACTAATGACACGACCGTTGTACTTGCAGGAGGTTTAAATTTGGAAATGAAACGACACAGTGCGGCCTGTACGGAGGTATTCTTGGTAGAGAGCAGTGGTCTGGTGGGTTATACAGACCATGAGAACAATTAGACGTGGGATGGAAACCGACAGCCCTATGTTAGTGCGCAGAACGAGAGTCCTGCTACATTTTATTCAGCTAATTGAGTAGGAGGTATGCTCGATGCAAAATACTGATAAATATGTTTTTAGGCTCACCGTGGACACCGTCCAGCTTTGCAGGCCTTCCTTCTTGACTGAGTGGACGGGCAATAAACAGTTTTCTTCAGTTCAATTCTTTTCAGCCAAAAGCTACACTACGCTGCCTCGTACAGTTTTCGCGGAGTGATCAGTTTGACACTTCAGAACTATAGGCCAAAGCACACCCCCTATGCAAGCGGCTGGCACGGAGCAGCGGCCCGCTGGTTGGGAGACATAGGCGGAAAGGGAGAGAGGGGCGAGGAGGCCTCCACCGCCGCGATTTGTGTGCGCCACGAAGAAAGGCCAGGAGGCCACCTTCGGCGCAGCGCTTGGTGCGATAGACGAAGGTTGTCATCCAGCTGTGGTCACTCGCATATCGGCGAGGCTTAAACTACGCCGTAAAGCGAAATATGGGATACACGCTGCTGCTTCGTACAGCTTCCCTACCTTCCAGTATTACGCGTTAGTGTGCGCTTCCTTAATTTTAGATGCGACTACATCTCATTCACTCGCCTTGTCCCTCCATACGGCGTTGTTGTCCGTCCACACCCGTCCCCCATTGTCCTCGCCGCGCGAGCTGTGCTCTACGCCACTCATCCCGTCTCCTCTCCGATAGCGAACACTCTCTCGCGAGGGGCATAGGATTGGATTCGATTTGATATCCTTGGCTTGGCTTGGCTTGGATTACATTGGATTGGATTGGATTGGATTAAAGTAGATTGTGTTGGATTGTGTTGCGTCATAGCCGCGGCAGAGGGTTCACGGCACGTTTCACTCGATGGTAGAAACAGCCTAACGGAAACAACAACGGAAGCCCCCTATGCGTCGCATCTACACAGGGGTTCCCGCGAGGGGCGGTGGGAGTAATTTTTTTGATAGCTGGTCCTCATGTTCATGTACCAGATGTACTTATTGTGAAAAACGTAGTAGATGGCGTCGTCAATGCGTTGGAAAGAATACACGTCCCTTTGGAAAGAGTAAGCGTTGAGTTGTCTGTATCCTAACACAAAATCCTAACGTGCTGTATTTTTCTTCTACATCACAACAGGGATAGGCCAGGGAATTTTCGAAGGTCGTATGCGGAAGTCACTGAGGTTGTCGTCGTCTTGCGTCGGGATAGTCGCGCGCTCGTTTAAATACACACGGTAAGTAACGGGCGCATTGGTAGGGTACCCTCTTCGGTGAATACACGGTGCTTCGCAAGAGGCGTCGGACGTAGCTGCGAAGTCTACGAAAAGCAGTCGCTATACCAGCCCAGCAATGCGCTTCAGTTTTCTCGTTGTTGCTAAGTAACTGTCGGGTGTACATAGAAGAAAGGGTGAGGGTCTGAGTCTTATGGGGCTGGCGTTCATATTGGTGACCGCGATCACGTCACTTGTTAGATGCATTTGTTGAAGCAAGGCATCCGCAGTGCCCTTCTTGAAATGCCTATACTAATCGGGGAATTTGGTGTTGAGAACGTGGGAGTTTCTCTGCTCTAAGCACATAACTACTTTTAGATAGAGACCACTTGCTTGAGAAACAAGCCCCCTTCGATTTCCGCAATAGCGGTGTCAGGGTAAGCATCTTGCGTTACACGTTGACCATCAGGTTCGCGCGGGGTGGGAGTATAACATGATCAGCGATGATCCGTACACCAGCTCTTCTTTCGGAGTCGGCTTGGGCGCGATAAATTAAAAGGCGGAGAATCCTGTGAACTTCTCCTGAGAGATAATAACGGAACCGCCATACGTCAAAAAATCCTTTCCGAAAATCACCTTCCCGGAGAAATTATGAAGTGTGACAAAAATAGCAGGGTATGTGATTCCATTTTGGCTGACCCTCCATGCAGATGCCCTACTTTGCGTGACAACCTAACCTTCTGCTGTGTAGTTTCAGGCACCATCCCAGCTGTTTGCAACTTTTTGTGCTTATTTGTGAATAATGAGCCACGACTGAGTAGTCGAATTTCGTGTCTATTGGAGCGACCTCGTCAAAGCCGTTCATTACTCGTCCCGCTCTTGGAAACTGCCATATTTGAAATTTATGTGTGCGGGGACGTCGCATATAGGCTCGCGCTGGTTTTCGGTTGGCTGGCACGCGTCGTCATCATCGGCGTCTTGATAGTGCTAAGCTTTGCCATTTCGGGTGTGCGTTATGCTATGTGGATGTTTTCGTTTTAGGGTTCCCGTCATAGATAGATTGGACGTATCCGCTTTTGTAATGTCATGACGCGTGGTCTTCAGGAAGGCTTTGCTTTATTGGAAAGCTTTCGCCGCACGGGGCACCTTGAGTAATCTTGATGACAGTGTTGGCCACACCGCGGACCCCGAGCCCGTCAACGTAAGCGGCAACCTACCGTGGTGATGTGTATTAAAGTGAACTTCAAACCTGAAACGGTGGCCGTTGGAGCCCAGGTCAAGCTCCGGCGGATGGGCTCCCTGTCGGTTTACCATGCAGGGAGCTAGCTCTTGGGGCCTCTTCATCTATCGGGTAGCGCTAACAAAGAAAATACCCCCGTTCCGTGCTTTTTCTTATGCCCTATGAATAATTCAACCTCCCCTTCGGAAGCATGATCGGTCCTGATAAAGGGGCTGCACCTTACTATGCTTCCTCCCTTGCCTTAGTTAACATTTCCAAAACCAGATTTCACCCGCTTTCTAATGATGCAATCTCTTGACCAGTGAAAGCGCGTCACTGCACCGTCTATGTTTTTATTTTATTTAGACAATACGGCAGGTCAGTACTAGACCCAAGCAGCAGTTGTAAAGTGAATACATAATATACCAGGCAAAAGTAATTATAAAATCTACAAGAAACACCAACAAAAATGACAGACGGAATATTACTACACACAAAAAAGCTGCTCGATTGATCCATGCAGATTCGGCGAAGTAGAGACAGTGGCAGGGAGATTTTTCCATTCAAATATTGTTCGCGGGAAAAATGAATATTTATAGGTGTTAGTGCGGACGAACATGGGGGTAAATTTAAAAGGTTAGTATTGCCTCGTAGTCCGGGAGGAAAGAGGGGCAAGGTATAGTGATGGGTCAAGGCGCAGTTTGCGTTCCCAAAAATTGGCGAGAAATTTTATCGATTCCTTCTTCTCCGAGATTCCAGCGTTGGAATACCGTTGTTCTGCATGAGCGTTGGAGGGGAATCATCCCTTTGATAGCGGTTATGGATAAAATGAACAGCATGCTTTTGAATTTGCTCGAGTGGCCAATATCTTTTTTGTGGCGGATCCCTGACCACTGAAGCGTAGTCAAGGCGCGATAGACCTAATGTGCTGTAAGCCAACAATTTGATGTTGGGTGGAGAGTGCTAAAGTTTATGTTTTATGAGTCCCAGTTTTCTTATAGCGGAAGCGCAAATAATATCAACATGAGTCGACCATGAGAGGTTGCCAGTAATTGTCAGAGCGGGGTACTTAAAGCTACTTGATTAACTATCAGGGGCGCTGTTAAATGTCTACTGGTATTCCAGAGGATTTTTTTTAGGTATAGGCATGAACACTGTTTTATCGGGGTTAAGTGTCATGCTCCAGTGTTCGCACCATGTGAGCACGCCATCGAAACTTTCGTTTAGAGAAACTACATCGTTAATGTTTTTATTACGTTTGAATAGAAAGAACTCGTCTACAAATAGGTGGATATTTACGTCCTGGTTTACGGCAAGTTGAAATATCGATTATTTAAATAAAAAACAGTGGAGGCCCGAGTACGCTTTCTTGGGGAAATAATGGGGAGGGTTTCAAACTGAAAATCATTAAGGTCATCAAATTGTTCGCGCAGTTCAAAGTACGATATATTCGAATAACAAAGCGTGCAAAGACAACATAGTTTGATTAGTTTAAATATCAGTCCAGAGTGAGAGATTTTGTGAAATGCTTTGCTGAAGTGAAGAAAAATTACGTAAATTTGGACCTATGCATCTATGGTAGAAAAAAAAAGGAATAGATAGGAGAAATGTGTGAGTGGGGCAGGACAAACTCTTGGAGAAGCCGTACTTTTTGTTGGAGAGAATGTTGCACTGATATAGGAAATCCACTATGTAGTTCCCATAACATGTTCCATGAGCTTACAAGAAGAGCTTCTCATAGATATGGGCCGGTAATTTGGTAGCAATACGTTATCCACTTGTTAAACACCGGTACTGCACGAGCGTTACGCCAGTCTGAAGGGACAATGCCAGTTCAGAAAGACAAACGAACAATAGCAACCAGAAAGCGAGCTAATGATTCAGCGTAAGGGTTCAGAAAGGCGTTAGGAATGTTATCTGGTCGACACCAGCATTTTGAATATAAGTTTAAAACCATCGAAAAAACGCCTTAAAATGTTATAAATCCTGTGCTCATATCAACCATGTTTAAACTTAATGTGTTACGAGGAGGAGGAGGCCTTGAAAAACGAAATGGAACTATACATTGAATTCATGGGCGATGTCCAGTTTGTCCTGGACGACCTTTTTGCCTATTTTCATGCGTTCACCAGTTTTTGCTTTTTGGAGCTGAGGTGCCGTCAGAATTTGGATGGATCAGTATTTAGAAACTTGGCGAAAGTATTAGAAAAGTAAACTTTTTTACTTGTGCAAATTTTCTGAGATAGCAACACCTTTTGGTTATGAAGGTTTTTATTATATCCCCGCTTTTTATTCTCTTTAATTTCCGTACATGAACAAAATATATCACGATTAATCCAAGGATTAGGCTTCTGTTTGGTAACAAACATTTGAAGGCATTGGTGGCAAATTGACTTCAAAGTCTCCCACATATAATTGGCGTCATTTCCACAAAAAAAACAATCAAAAGCCAGATGAAGGTAATCGAGCACCGATTCGTGGCTTGCCCGCGAAAATTATTTGAATAATTTTTCTTTTCTTTAATCGGGATGCACTGACTGTTTACACGACACGTAAAACACAGAAGTCTGTGGTCTGATAAGCCGTCCTCGACCGTAGCACATGCATCGTTAAGGAATCTGGAATGAAATACTAGATCTAAGATGGATGATGCCTGTAGCTGTTCACGTGTAGCGGTTTTGATGGCTTGGACGAGGTTGCATGCTAGCATAATCTCAAAGACTGTATTGTCAGCACTGCAGGAGGATGGTAATTTCAACCAATTATGCTAGGTAAATTTAAATCACCGGCAAATAACAAGCGATTTTTTTAAGAACTTGATAGCGCGACATTAGGTTTGGGCATGAAATCCGGGTTAGAAGAGGGAGCTCGATATACACCGAAAATAGTTATCTTATTACCAGAACAGTCTATCTGGACGCAGAGGCATTCGTAATCCTGTATTTGGTCAAGTGCGACAACCGGTATTTCCCTCTTTAAAATAATGGCAACGCGCCCGCCATGTGACGGTCTGTCTCATCGATACACGTTGAAAGAATTCGGCATTATATCCTAATATGAAATGTCACTGTGAAGCAATGTTTCCGTTGGATTGGTGGGTTAGTAAAATATTCTCAAGTTCTGTGGTTTTGTTAATGATGCTTCGTGCATTGATATTTAAGAGCCGCAAACATTTCTGTGAGGGGTGGTGGAATTGGCACGAATTCTTTGGGGTCATGCTCGGAGTTGTGATCTGTACTCGCGAATTAGTGTTAAAATCCCATACAAAAGTGTTGTCATCGATGCAAACGTTTTGTTAACGAGATGGACCTTCTTTCTACTATCCTTGTAAGACTTCGCACTCCCCCAAAATAGTTTCTGCCTATGGAGTGTAGATCTAGTTTCATCATGTGAAATGAATATGTTACTGCCTTTCGTACTTTTGGTATTTTTAAAATGGCCTGGTTTTCATTATAATCTTGCAGGAATAGGATGACTGGGCGATATCCTAAACGTTTCCTAAGTCGGTGAATTCCACCATTCTAGTGGCACTTTACGTTAAGCAGTTTTTTGAAAACCTCATCTAGTACCTTCTTTTTTTACTCTACGGTTTCATCCGGTTTTCCGGAAAGACCATAGACGATAAGTTTGACCGGCGGCTTCGGTATTCAAATTCAACTAGTTTTTCTTACTGCTATGCAACAGATTACTCAAGAGACGTTAGACTAAATTTAACACATGCAAATTGGGACGTTAAGAAAACAAGGCCTTAAAGAAGCTTCTCAAATTCACTAACGTTTGAGCAAAGAGCTTGCAACGTATTTCCGTCGAAGCTTGTTGTGCTTTCATCTCGTTAATGCATGTAACAATTATCTTTTGTTCATTCAGAATATCAGCTTTAATTTGGCCAGGGTTTGAACCAACATCCCCGCAACGCAGTAGTTTGCAGAAATGATAACAGTCACCGATATTGCGCGAACAAGCCAGTGGCCATGGAACAATTATAATAAACCTATTACTCGATTTTACCCCGCTAGGTGCACAACTAACTTAAAAAAAGAGAGGAATAGGCCTGGTAAACCTGGCTGTTGGTCTCTGTTCACCATGCCACTGATGACTATTTATGAAGTCCGGAATTTATAGATTCGGTATTCGGTGACGTCCCGGTGAGCAAAGCCACGTAGTTGTCGAGAGAAGGGGAGTTGTACAACACGTGCTGGGGTCCTGTTGTGGAATCCGAACCGCGAGGCATAGATTCTGTAGACGCCAGGAACCGAGCGTGTAGCGATCTACCAGCTGGGGGAAATACCATGCAGCCAGCAAAGATATCCTGAACAAAGCGAGGAATAGGTCTGGTAAACATGGCGGTTGGTCTCAGTTCGCCACCAATGATGGAGAATTGATGAAGTCCGGGATTTATTGATTCAGTATTCGGTGGCGTCACGGTGCACAGAGTGGCGTAGTGGTCCAGAGAAGGGGAGTTGTAGGACACATGATGTGGTCCTTTTGTGGAAGCCCAGGCAAGAGGCAGATACGCTGTAGATATCAGGAACGAAGCGTGCAGCGATCAGCCAGCTGGGGGAAATGCGATGCAGCCAGCAAAGATAGCCTGAACAAAGAGAGGAATAGGCATGGCTGTTGGTCTCAGTTCGCCATGCCCAATGATGGAGAATTGGAGAAGACCGAGATTTATAGATTCGGTATTCGGTGATGTCACGGTGCCCAGAGCCACGTAGTAGCCTAGAGAAGGGGAGTTGTACGACACGTGCTGTGGTCCTGTTCTGGAATCCCAAGCTGGGTGCAGAGATGCTGTATATACCAGAAACGGAGCGCGCAGCAATCCTCTGGCTGGGGGAAATGCGATGCAGCCAGCAAATGTAGCCTGAACAAAGACAGGAATATGACAGGTAAACATTGCTGTTTGTCTCATTTCGCCATGCCCATGATGAAGCATTGCTGAAGTCCGGAATTTAAAGCTTCGGTATTCGGTGACATCACGGTGCACAGAGCTACGTAATTGTCCAGAGAAGGGGAGTTGTACGACACGGGCTGGGGTCTTGTTTTGGAAACCAAAGCGGGAGGCAGAGCTGCTGTAGATATCAGGAACGAAGCGTGCAGCGAACTACCAGCTGTGGGAAATGAAAGGCAGGGAGCAAAGATAGCCTGAACAACGAGACGAGTAGGCCTGGCAAGCATGGCTGTTGGTCTTAGTTAGCCATGCCGCTGTTTCCCGTCTACAAGTTACTTGACGGCATTGTGGGAAAATCCCACAAAGCGAAGAGACTCAAACACAAAAAAAAATCCTGAAAGAAGTTAGCATAAGGCAACAATCTATCAACCTCGACACACTAATCCGCGTGAAGATACAGACATAAAGATCCCGCCCCAACGCGCCCTGAACAGGGCCCAGGGCGCGATCTCTGATCCTCACCTGATAAACGACACAGAGACCGGTCTCCTCCAGGGCCTTTGAGGCAAAGGCGGGACGGGATTACGATGAATAACCATGAGCCCAAATGACACTCATACTCGTAGAAAACTCTTTATCTTGACATTTAACGGCCCAACACTACCTCAGTTGGTCAATGCAGGCTTCCTAGAAAGCGCATACGGTGGGCTGAAACCGGAAGGTCCTCTCTCTATTGAATCCATCACCTAGAAAGTAAGCAAAACGTTGAACACCGCAGATTGAAATATACGACATCGCCATTGTGATCCCGGCCGACAACGAACCGCAATCGCAATGGTGACTTCGCCGGGTTTCAGTGCCGTGTGACAATATCTAAGGGGAACCTTCAAGTTTAAAAACTGCACCTGCTTTGAATTGGCGTGTGACCAGGTTGGGTACGCGAAAAGACGTTGAAAACGAGGAAAATTGGGAAGTGCGGGATTGTGGTTCGAGCACATCGAATAAAAAAACACTGGTCGTTCTGTCTCAGGATCCGGGTCTTTGAGTCACGCTAGCTTCTGCGATAGGGCTCACAAGCGGGTATATAGTGCGTCACAGTGGACCCAAAGAGCAGAAAGACGTCAAGGAGGGATTTTATTTACAAGCGAAAGAGAAGGAACCGTGAAGTGGTTTAGAGAACCAGTGAAATTGTCGCAGCAATTGCGACCACGATAAACAAGCGATAGAGGTTAAAGAAAGAAGACCCAACATCCAGCTTACTAGTGGTCACTGCGTTACGAAGGCCCCTCTGAACAACCATTTGTTGATAATGAAGCCGTCGAGTGCTTGTACAATAGCTTCAAATTAGCGATAAAGAAGGCTGCCAAAAGTTCATGATTGTGATGGGAGACTAATCCAAACGTCGGTTAAAAGCAAATGGCAGAAAAGCCAATGGAAAACTTCGGAGTAGATAATCGCAACAGTTGAGGACATACTCAGGTGGGACATGCATGGAGAAAGAATCAGAGGTTGATAAACAAATTCATTTGCGAACAAAAGGATATAACTGATCTCAGTTAAGTATCAAATGTGCAAGGGAACACGAAATGAACTTCTTTATAATTGAAAACTTCTTGCATTCTGCAAGACGTTTAATTGACAAGATCGTGGGAGCGACGAGAGGGTGGGTAAATGGGAGGTAATTCTGAATCTCAAAAGAGGTAATGAGAAACTCGCCAAAACTTTGAAATCCGCAGGGTAGTCAGTCAGAGCAAGATCGCAGGAGTTCAAATAACTCTTTAACAGAAATTTGCGCTTCTATACCAACAGTACGGGACCAGTGGTAACAGCCTCAATGACAACCGATGAACTGCAAACAGGGAATCAGCATCAGCTGTGGTAGAAGCAGCATGTAGGGAAAATACTGGAAAATGAATAAAAATGAAGGGAATATTTGCCAGACATAACAAAATGAAAGGGTCAAGTACGGCAGATCACATTAAATTACCCGAGCTGTCAAGACTAACCAGGAGAAATAAAACGAAAGACATTCATGCATATAACATGGGAGTGATCGATGAGATGCGGCAATTAGTAAAAAGCTCAAAAGCCACCGACAGAAAGCTAGCCATCGGCGTAGACAGGATTTACCTGGGAGAAGGAAGAAAGAGTATACTCTACAAGACGCGCCGCAGACGCCGAGGTACGCTAGTCTCGGGAATATTTTTCTCATCCAGCTGATTCGGGAAGGCTGATTCGGGAAGTGCATGTGTGAATTATTTTATTGAGGTTTTGACCTGAAAAAAAGATGCTGGTGTAATCAGCATAGATGGCAAATTTTGCGGAGGAACTGATCCTTATTATATCGTTTATATACATATTAAACGATAGAGGGCCGAGTATGCTCCCTTGTGGAACGCCCGATACTAGTGGTCTGACGTTTGAAAACGCATTTCCTATGGAAACTACCTGTGGTCTGCTAGAAAGATATGATTTAATAAGCAGTGCGGCATGCCCAGGTATACCACAGCATTCAAGTTTCATCAAGAGTAAGTAGTGATTTATCAGGTCGAATGCTTTAGAATAGTCTATGAAAACACCTATAACGATATTCTTACTTTCGATTTGCGTAAGAATATACTCTTTTTGCTCGAGGAGAGCTAGTTCAGTCGGTTTGTTTTTACAGAAAGCCAACTGATTGGGAATAAGTAGGTTATGCTTAGTAATAAATTTTGATAGTCGGGAGTGCAAGATTTTTTCAAATGGTTTAGAAAAAATGGGAAGAATTGACACAGGCCTATAGTTTCTATAAATCATAACGGTCACCTTTCTTATAAAGAACGGACACTTTTGCTGTATGCAGTTTCACTGGAAAAACTGCTGCACTTAAGGGGGAAATTAATATATGTACAAGTAAAGGTGCTATACTGTCCACTACATACTTTACAGGACGAATCTGAATATCAGAATATCATCTATATCACGACTGGTGCTATCACTCAAATCCACGATGACCGAGGTAACTTCTTCGGCGGAAACTGGTTCTAAAAATCCCGAATGAATGTTTTATGATTGGAGTTATTGGTATGCGTCATTATTCGAGCCGCTTGTCGTCATAGTCGTAAAAAATGTTTTGAAGGCATTCGCAAGGTGCGTTCCAGATAACACTGTCTCAATTACTTTGAGGTTTCAAGGAGAAGTATTAAGTTGATTACGGCACAGTAACGCGTTTAACTTCGCCCAGACTGCGTCATGTCGACCCTATTTGACATCAAAAATATTAGAGTAAAATTCAGCCCGCGCAGACCGCAGCTTTGCAGCTAGTTATTTCGATATTTTTTGAAGTTTTTCAAATCTTCACTGCTTCTGGTTTTCAGGAACGTCCTGTACATCTTATCTTTTGTTTTCATTTGTTGTCTGAGTTCTCGTGTTATCCAAGGTTAACGTATTTTCCGCATTTTTTGCATGTTTTAGTGGGAAAATGTGAACTGTATACTTGATTAAAAATATCTATAAATTGATTGTACGCATCGTTCGGATTGTTGAGCCACATAATATCGCTCCAATCTACCTGTGCCACAGTATTCCTGAAAGCTTCAAGTGCAGTATCCGTTATATGTTGGTACTTAATAATTTCACGTCTATTAGTTTCCTCCCCAATCCTGTCTATGCAAATAAACACCGGAAGGTGGTCACTCACCGAACACGACACCACACCTGCCTCGAATTTCGACCCCAACGAGTTGGTAATAAAGAGATCTAAAATGGATTTACTGGCTGATGTGACCCTTGTCGGCACATTTATTACATTGCGAAACCCATTCGAAAATAAAATACTATCCAGTTCTGATGTAACGTGATTTCTATTTCCCATATCAATAATACAGTCACCTCCGCCTATCAAGGTATAATTGTTAGTGGCAATAAATGTGACAAACTGATTGTAGAAGTTCAGAAACGCTGCTACGTTTCCCTTGGGAGGGCGGTAGCATACAGAAAATACAACATTTGAACAACGTAACGTTAATATCTCATAGTCAGGCAAAATAACGCTGTAGGTGTCGAACATTTCTATTTCATTATTGGTAGGAAGGAGCAATGCAACTCCGCCACCCCGGCAGTCTACTCTATTGAGGTAATACGTATCATATTCAGGCATTCTAAATACATCATTCGTATCTCTGCTCCAGGTTTCACTTAGCATAATTACAGAAAATGGAAACGAGAATTCACAGAAAAATTCTTCTAAGGATTCCATTTTGTTCTTCACGGATCTGGTGTTTAAATGTATAGCTTTGAGCGAAGTGCGGGAAAAGCGCGAAGCGATGCCACCCACATCACTTGGAAGGTGATAAGTACATTGGTTCAGGGCACGTATTTCCTACAATGAACAAGACATTCGTTCATCTACAGTCGCTAAAGTTCAGCTATACCTTTGATATTGATCGCTCGCGCTCCCTCGCCCCTCCGAACCAGGATTTTACCATTTACGTGCCAGACAAAAACGTAGCCTTTAGTTTTCGCAACGTTTTTGGTGGCTCGCAGCAGTTCACGGTTTTGGCGGGTAATGTTTTCTTGCATAAAAATGCAAGGTTCACTGTCCTTTTATTTGTTCCTTTTTAACAGCCATGCATCTCTTACTGATTGCTTTTCAAAGCGTGCAATGATTCTAGGGACATTATCTTGTCGAGCAGGCAGCCTATGAATAGTTTGTACGTCAGATTGTGTCAGAGGAGGCACTTCTAGCTTGTTGGCAACTTGGTTCATCACGTCCAGCAGGCTCTCACCCTGCCTAACTGGTATGCCATAGATTTCCAGGTTAAGTTGCCTGCTTCTGAATTCAAGGTTGTTTACATCTTGTTGCAGTTGTACGTGCGTTATTTGACTCCTATCGTTGTTGGCTTCAAGATCAGTGAGCCTTCCTTTCATTTCTTTTATTTCAGCCTCTTGACGACAAACTGTTTTCCGAAATTAATCAAATTTGTGAGAGATAAAATTGAGGAATTCCTCCATCTTTTCACCTTTTCTTTTAAAGGAAGAAGTTTGTCCAGTTTTTCGTTAATTACTGCTAGAAATAGCCTTATGTCCAGGTCTGACTCGTTGCTTTCAAAGCTGTCATTGCGTGAACAAGAGTCCCGGCATGTCTGGCATCTCCAAGCTTTCTTCGCTGCATTATTTTTTCCTGTGAATGATTTCTGAGTTATACCAGCACACTTCCCAAAATGGTATTCGCCAGAGCATCCAGGACATTTCAGTGACGGTTCATCTCGGGGATGACCACTCCGCACGACAAACAACTGACCGACATGAATTCACAGTCACAGAGATCTCGTTAGGGTCCATGGCAGCAGCGGCAGCAGAACAGACGGCATTCAAGGCAAAACGCCTAGCATGGGGCAATCACCAACCTGTAAAGGAGCAGTTCTTGGGTTACCGATGTGAGCGGAGTGCTGCTGCTACTGCCAAATGACCACTGCTCGACGGCACGTTGCTTATCACCAGCTGCAGTGAAGCTTGCACTTGCGCAGATGGAGATCCTGGCGACGAAGAAACCAGTGGCAGGAGTGCCAGTGGTGGCCACGAAATCTCAGAGACACTGAAGTCTTGCTGCACGAAATCGCCAGGCTGGCCCAGGCAGCAGGCAGGCAGGCAGAAGAAAATTCTGGGCACCGAGGTGTAAAGGGGCAGTTCTTTGGTTACCGATGTGAGCGGAGCGCTGCCGCTGCTGCCAAATCTGAACTCGTTTTTAGAGTGTTCATTCCCCCACACCTACTGTTCATGGTGCGCAGGTTCGAGTTGGCCTGCTTTGTCCGTACGTCTAGATCCTGTAGTGGCGATTCAGTTGCAGCTACGCCCCTTGTGACGGCTCGCCTCAAGAAGTCACGGTGGTTGCCTAACTCCTCCATGGCAGACGGCTGCGAAGCCGAGCGACCGCGCGGCTCCAGCACGAGCACGGGTTGCGAGCAGCGTTCGAGGATGTGGCTTCCCGTAATCAGCGAGATAGAAATGAATCCAGAGCCCAGCATACTTCGGCGTCTGTGTCGCGTCACGTCACGTTTCCTCGTGTTTCCATCTCCCGGGTTTCGGCACCAGAATGTTAAGGAAAACGACGGATAAAAGTCCCCCGCATTTCGCCGAGCGGGAGAATGTGAAAGTGTGAATGCACGGTTGTCGGCCCGCTTGCGGCGCTTGCGCTCGGCACCCGCAGCCCACCGCCTCGCCGCCTTCTCTTCCATCTCTTCCATCGGGTTTGTAGTATCACGTGTACACCTCGCAGTTATCAAGCCGCTATAACGCCGCTGAGGTCGCCAACGCAACGCCGCTGACGACGTAGTTTGAATGCGTTAAAGATATAAGGAGCGTTCCTAACTCTGAAATCAGCTTGGCTTCCGTGGCTTAGTCGGTAGAGAGTCGCGCTGCGGGCGCAACGTCCTCGGATCGAAACGGGGCGCCGGATGCTGTTATTTTTTTATATAGTGTAGTGGCCTGGCTGGCGCGCCGAGAGAGGGTGTTGCGAGATGGAGAGTAGGAGAGGGGTGAGAGGAGGCGCTACGCGAGCGCCCTCACGCGTCGGAAATCCGGCGCCGTTGCTAGGAACGTTAGCTAGCTCCGTTGCTAGGCTGCGGACGGATGGACGGTGGGCGCGTGATTCAGGGTCGCTTAAGAAGTGCATTCGCACTTAAAAGAGCCACACAGCCGGTCACCCGGTTCCTGGGAAGAGCACAAGCCAGCGCCATGAGTGCTAGGAGCAAGCTATGCCACCTAAGCGGCTAAATAAAACATTTGTAAAAAGCTTTTCCGCAACAGAGGAGTGGGCTGATGTTCCTGTAATTTTTGAGATCCTCGAAATCTATCTTCTCAGCAATCAGAAAAATGTTGTCGTTTTTCCAGGCGATGGGATATTTTTCCAGTACGTCGTTACCTGCAGCTTTTTCTATTTTTAATCCTATGAAAGCCTTCGCTACTTCCTCTTGAGTAACGCGTGGGACAACGCAACGTGAGCTTGCACTGACAGCAGTTGCTGCTTCTCTAATGTCTCTGGCATACAGACTAGAGTAGAATCTTTCTGCTACCTTAATTATGTCGTCCACCTTCTGCGTAGTATTTTCCTGCTCATGTCCGAGAGCGTAGAGCCTGCCTTTGCGGATGGCAAGCTTTCTATCCGTGGCTTTTGAGCGTTGTACAAAATACCGCATTTCTTTGATCTCTGCCATGCCATGTGGACGAATGTCCATTGTGTTTTTTCTCTTAGCCTTGACTGCTCGGGTAACTTAGTCTAATCTTCCGTAATTGCACTTTCATTTTGTTATGTCTGGCAACTAATTCTTTTGTTTTTATTAGTTTTTAGGTTTTTCCATACATACAGCCTAAACCACAGCTTGTGCTTATTCCCTGTCATTTATGCTGTTTGCACTGAATTTTTTCTGCTGGTCTAGAAGCGAAAATGTGTTTTGAACAGTTATTTCAACTCCTCCGATGTTGCTCTGACCGTCTACACTGCGGGTTTGTTTGTTCTGACGAGTTTCTCGCTTACCCTTTTGAGAACAGTAATTCCCCCAATTTAACCGCCGTCTTGTCGTTTCCTCAATCTTACCACCTCCACGTTTTGCGCAATAGAAAGGGTTTTCCCCTAATACGAAGTCAAATTCGTGTTTTGTTGCACCTGCGGTACTTATTCCGTGACTATTTCTATCCTTTAGTTTGCAAAGAATGTGCTCATCAACCACTGACTGTTCCTCTCTGCAAGTCCCGCCTGAGTAACTCCTCAGCTGTTGCAATTATCTATTCCAAATTTTTCCAATGGCTTTTGTTCCAATTGCTTTTAACCGACCTTTGCGTTAGTCTCCCATCACAATCGTGAACTGTGTGGCCGCATTCGATGGCTTCACTATCAAAAATGATATTCAGAGAAGCCTTCGTCCCGCCTTGAACATGTGTAGGCTGGATATTGGCCTCTTCTCTTTTTAACCTGCATCGCGGGTTTACTTGATCACAATTGCTCCCAGGCTTTCACTACTTATGAAAAATATTCAACGTTGCCTTTTTTTTCTCTGGTATATATAAACCCACCTTGAAGTTTTCTGGTCTTCGGGTCCAGAAGAGTATTGTCACGTGGCGAAAGACGACGCAGTTGTCTTTAATGAAAACAAGTTTATTGGAGCGAACTTGGGCTCCCCTATCTCAAAAGAATACAAAGGCGGCGAAGCAGCGGTCAACAAATGGACTTGCGCAGGCGAGCGTCGTCGAAAGGAAAGCCGTGGCGTCTGCTCTGCGGGCTTTTATCTTTCGGCACGAGTGTTTCTGGAACCGTCGATTTTTATCCAGCACTTTGAGAATCAGAGAAGATAGCCCGTGGGGCATAAGAATAAAGAATGGGAGACGTGCTTCGCTGACACAGATAACAGAGCCGGGCGTGGCCGGGCAGAAAAACAAACAATAAACAAACGCATACATGGCTCCCGGCATTACCACCCATCTAAGAGTGCATCGAGCCGATGCTAAAACATAATACAATCCGAACAAATATCAAAAAATGCCATCCGCTTGCATAATAATGTTTTAAGTGAACCACGTGGACGACTTCAGGCCGCGCGCTTAGACGTGATGTTACGGAATCACTATCGGGGATAACCTCGCAGTCCAGCTAGCCGACACGTCGTAGAATCTGGTAGGGTTCGAAATACCGTCGCCGAAGCTTCTCACTGAGTCCGCGTCGTCGAATGAGAGTCCAAACCCAAACACGATTCTCTGGGTGCTACTCGGTGTCTCGGCGTCGGAGGTTGTAGCGCCCGGCATCCACGCGCTGCTCTTCCGTTGTACAAACTCGAGTGAGCTTACGGACCTCCTTCGCACGCTGAAGGTAACCGTGGACGTCGGGGTTGAGATCGTTGTCTTCTACATGCCGAAGCATGGCGTGAAGCATCGTAGTCGCCCGTCTTACGTAGACGGGCTCGAACGGCGTCATCTGCGTAATTTCCTGGATAGCCGTGTTGTACGCAAACGTTACATACGGCAGCACTTCGTCCCATGCCTTGTGTTCAATATCGAAGTACATTTACAGCATATCTGCGATTGTCTTGTTCAGACGTTCTGTTAGTCTGTTCGTTTGGGGGTGGTACGCCGTCATTCTTCGGTGATCCGCGTTGCTGTAGCGCAATTCTCCTTGCATCGGCTCAGCAGTAAAGGCCGTTCTGTGGTCCGTGATTCGGACTTCTGGGGCTCCATGTCGCAGCATAACTTGGCTTATAAAAAACTTTGCCACTTCTTGTGCAGCCCCCTCGGAAGAGCGGTGGTCTCTGCGTAGCTCGTCCTGTAGTCTGTAGGTACGACAATCCACTTGTTCTCAGATCGGGAAGTGGCAATGGGCCTACAAGGTCCATTGCAATCTGTTGGAAGGGCCTCGACGGGACGGCGACCGGCTGCAGAGGTCCGGCGGGTGTCGTCGATTGCATCTTTCGTCGCTGGCAGTCGCTGCAGCTCCAGACGTAGTGGGTGACGTCAGATGTAAGGTGGGGTTGGTGAACTGCGGCGCAGTAGGTCATAGCTTGTGGCTCGTGTGGTGCTTCCGATGGCGTAGAAGTTCTAAAACGCTTGTTGCACTTCTTCTCTAATCATATCTGTAAGGAAAGTGACGTGGGGCTGCGGCGGCGTGGGGAGAAGTTTCCGCTGCTACTCTCTCAATACTCCGCGGATGGTTTCCCGTAGGCTATCATCCGGAATCCGCCTGTTGTCGACGTAGTTCGCATTGCCCGCACCAACAAAGTTGCGGTCATGTTGCTTAGCACGCATTTCCAGAGCATTCTCAATCCTGCAGGCTTCGGTCACGAATTCGGCAATGGTTTTGGGAGGGTTGCGGACAAGTCCAGCACACAGTTCCTCCTTCACACCACGCATCAAGAAGCGTAACTTCTTTTCTTCTGTCATTTCGGGGTCCGCGCGGCGAAGTAGTTGCTTCATCTCCTCAGCGAAGATCACGACCCATACTTGGGGTGTTGCTTGCGCGTATCCAACAAAAGGGCGGCTCGTTCTTACCGCACAACGGTGGCGAATGTTTTGAGGAACTCCCTCTTAAAGAAAGTCCAGTCGGTAGGGAGCCTTCATGGTTGTCAAACCACGTTTGGGCCGTATCTTCTAGAACAAAACATGGCGGAACGTTTTTTCGTCATCCCAACTGTAAAGATGCGGACGCGCTCCACTTTCTGCAACCAGTCCTCAGGATCTTCTCCGGGGGGTCCGCGGAACGATGTGGTTCCTGGGGCTGTTTAAGAACGAGGGTAGTGCTCGTCATGGCGCCTGTGTTGATCATCGTGGTGGTCGCGACATCTTCTTTTTTCACTTTATCCGGAAGCAGCCCAAACTCTCACTGAAGACTTTGCGGTCGGCGGGTGGCATTAGTGGGACTTTCTTGTCAGCTTGACGAGGGCATAGGGTGCATTTACCCAGCACCTCCGCCAGATGTCACGTGGCCAAAGATGACGCAGTTGTCTTCAAGCAAAAAAAGTTGATTGGAGCGAACTTGTGCTCCCCTAACAACTCAAAAGAATACAGAGGCGGCGAAGCAGCAGTCAACAAATTGACTTGCGCAGGCTGGTGTCGTCGGAAGCTTGCGCGACTCAAAGACCCTCAGCTCTAGGCAGAGCGGCCCGTTGTGTTTTATTCATTATGCTCGAACCACTATCCCCAGCTTCCCTATTTTCCTCCTATTAAACGTATTCCCACGGGCCCAAGGTGGTCAAACGTTTATCTCTATCTGCGGTGTTCGACGTTTTGGTTACTTGGATTGGCGATGGAGTCAACGGCGCGAGAACCTTGGGGTTACACACCACCGTATGAGTTTTCTTCCAGCCACCCGACCACTGACGTTCCGGCCTCGCGGACACACGTGCCTGCGCGCGTTCTTGGTTGGTTCTGTATTGCCTTGAGAAACCGCTTATGTGCTGCGTGCTCTGCCTGCAGTTTTTTTTGTTGCTAGTTGCTGGTTTCCATGTGCCCACTCTTGCATTTCTCTGAATGTCCGTGTGGCGTACCTTATATCTTTTTCTTCCCCTTGTATTGGCTTTCATGAATGAAAGCTCTCGTGTGTGCGTTTGCCGTTCCTCCAATACAGCGCCTGTGTTCGTCAACGGATCCTTGGGTCCATATTCTTTCGGGGCTATTTCGGCGTATCAATTTTCCTGGCGTCCACGTATTGCCTTATCAGTGGCGCTATCACCGCATTCCCGTCTCCACAATTCGACGTTCACCTCGACGGTCTTCTGGGTAGCTGCACGATCGGATGTCGGCTGGCTAACCGTACATATTGCCGCAAACCATACATTGGGTTTGTTTATGTGTGTTTTGCTTTTACCGCCTGGCGGCGCCGGTCTGTGTTATCTCTGCGCCAAGGGAAGCGCGTTTTCCATTCTTTCTTTCTTTGCCGCGTGTGTTATCTGTTGTGATAGTGAGAGCATTCCGATCTAACGTGAGCAGCCAGGAATAATCTTCTTGGATCTACTATGTTCTCGATGTGAGTCGATGTTTCGAGAACCACGCGCGCCGAAGATAAAAAGCCTGCAGTGCGGACGCCGGATCATTCGATTCGACGATACTCGCCTGTGCAAGTCACTTGGTTGACCGCTGCTTCGCCGCCTCTGTATTCTTTTGAGCTGTTAGGGGAGCACAATGTCGGTCCAATAAACGTGTCTCTCATTCAAGACAACTGCGTCGTCCTTGTCTTCGTGACATCTGGTGAGGTGCTGGGTACGCACCCTTCATGCCCACAACAACCTCTGGAAGCCGCCAAGCCAGTCCAACAAGAGCCAGCCTCCGCCTGCAAGATTTACCACCCGAGTTCGGTCTACTGCCGGAGAATACGAAGAAGAAAGACTCGCAACCAGCACAATGCTCAACCAAGCCAATCCTCCTGTCGTTCTGCAGCAGCCACGGGAACCGCCACCATTCCGAGGAGCCCCCGCAGAAGACCCAGAAAAATTGTTGGAAAAACTGGAGCGCGTCCTGAAATTCAACAGGTGGGACAACGCAGAAACGTTCCGGCACGTTATCTTTTACTTAGAAGATTCGGCTCGCACTTGTTTCGAGAACCACGAGAGCTCCTTGACAAACTGCGCTCAGATAAAAAGCGAGTTCACTAAGACCTTCACTACCGTGGTCAGAAAACACGCGCAGCGCTTTTACTTGAAACTCGAACGCAGCACCCCAACGAAGGGGTAGTGATCTTTGTGGCAGAGATGAAGAGGTTGTTTCGACGTGCGGATCCGGAGATGACAGAGGAAAAGAAACTAAGGTTTCTCATGCGAGGGGTAAAGGACGAGCTTTTTGTTTGCCTGGTGCGCAATCCTCCCAAGACGGTGGCCGAATTGGCGTCTTAGGCGGCCGCGATGGAGAAGACACTGGAAGTTTGAACGAGGCAGTACGATCGCCCGGTCACCGTGCTGATTTCCGAGACGATTGGTGCCGGGGCTACAAGCTCCGACACACTGCGTGAGACCATCCGAGCAGTGGTCAGGGAGGAGCTTCGGAACCTTTTTCCGACGACGCCGCAACCTCAAGTGCCTTTCCTGACTGACGTCATCCGCGAAAAGGTTCAACACACTTTGGGCACTTCTATGCCATCCGAGGCACCCCGCCAGCCACAGGCGATGACCTACTCCGCGGCTGTTCGTCGACCCCGCCCTGCTCCAACCCGTCTACAAGAAGCTACACCGTAGCGCCGTCCACTCTCACCGCCGTCCCCTCTGTCGCCGCCGTCTTCCGTACCGCCGTACACAACACAACCCAGACGCCGAGGAAGACTGACGTTTGGCGAACGCCAGCCCATCGTCCGCTGTGCTTCCAATGCGGAGAGTCCGATCACATCTATCGTCGCTGCCCGTACAGGAGACTCGGACTGCGTGGTTTCTCCGTCGACGCCCCACGTCCCTTACGCGGCCAGCACCCTACTGAGATCGACGAATACCTGTCCAACACCAACCGAGGACCAGCCCGCTCACACCGATCGCCGTCGCCCTACCCATACCAACGCCTAATCGCCGTAGCAATGCTGATTTCGCACGTGAAAGGTCCCCCAGCCCACGCGGGGGAAACTAAAAGCAGCAACTTCTGGAGGTGAAGTTGCTCTACGGCGAAAAACTGGAAACCCTCCAACGACGCAAGGACGCGCCGAACACAGTGATTCACGACATTCCCTCATCTCGACGACCCGACCTAGCCCTGACGAGACTCCTGAACACGACGACAGCTACTCGGCGCGACGCGTACCGACCTGACTGAGATGTCCATACAGAAAACGACGATAACGACGATGCACAGTGCCCGACCGTCAACACTGTGCTGCTGTAGTAACTTAAACCATCACGTCACCCTGCCACCTCGCGCAAGCATGATGATCGCCATCTACTGTGAGGATGCTGCTCCTCACATCGATTCTATCATAGAGAGTGATCATAGGATCCTTCTCAACCGCGTAGTCTCCGTCGCAAGAGGTATCGCGCACTTTGGGCAAGGCCAACCTCACGTTTTGGTCAGTTTTTTCACCGAAGAATACTAGCATATAAACTTGGGAGCTGTAATTACGTTACTCCATGAAAAGCCAGAAGCAAGTGACGTAATCGCGGTCCGACTTTGAACGCACGCCCGTAGAAACCTTCAAGCTCCCGCAGCCCTTCGACGTGAATCCGGCGCTACCGCAAAAACAACGGAACAAATTATTGGCTTTACTGCGTCGCTATAGCGAATGTTTTTCGTCGAGCGCAAAACTACGTCAGACACCTCTAGCGAAGCACCGAATAATAACCGAAGATGGAGCCCGAGCTTCCCGACAGTCACCGTACCGCGTCTCTTCACACGAACGGGAAGCCATCCGGACCCAAGTCGACGACATGCTCAGCGACGACATTACACAGCCATCGAAAAGCCCCTGGGCTGCGCCCGTCGTACTCGTAAAGAAAAAAGACGGCACATTAAGGTTTTGTGTTGACTACCGGCGACTGAACAAAATCACGAAAAAAGACGTGTACCCCCCTCCCCCGAACGGCCGACGCCCTCGACCACCTCTGCCACGCGAAGTACTTCTCATCGATGGACCTGAAGACCGGCTACTGGCAAATGGAAGTGGACGAGAGAGACCGATAGAAGAGTGCATTTATAACCCCAGACGGCCTATACGAGTTCAAGGAGATGCGGTTTGGGCTGTGCACAGCAACAACGACGTTTCAAAGAGTCATGGACACTGTGCTAGCTGGCCTTAAGGGGCACACCTGCCTCGTATACCTCGACGACGTAGTGGTATTCGCCCAGACTTTCGACGAACACCTTGCAAGGTTGGAGTCTGTACTCGAGGCCATTCGTATGTCGGGGTTGACGCTGAAGCCTGAAAAGTGCCGCTTCGCATACGGGGAACTCAAGTTCTTGGGCCACGTCTTCAACGCCGCGGGAGTTCTACCTGACCCGTGAAAACTTCAGCCATTGCGAACTTCGCAAGGCCGAAAGACAAGAAGGGCGTGCGAAGATTTCTCGGGATGTGCGCATACTACCGGCGCTTCGTCGCACACTTCGCACGCATTGCAGAGCCACTCATGCGGTTGACGAAAGATAGCACCACTTTCAGCTGGGAAAACGACCAAGAAAAAGCATTCTGCGAGCTGCAAAAACGCCTGCAAAGCCCGCCCGTGCTCGCTCATTTCAACGAAAATGCCGAAACGGAAATGCACACGGACGCCAGTGATATAGGCTTGGGTGCCGTCCTTGTCCAAAAGCAAAGCGGCTGCGAAAGGATAATCACCTTTGCCAGCCGTGGTTTGTTGAAGGAGGAGAAAAACTATTCTGCCTCTGAGAAAGAGTGTCTGGCTATAATATGGGCGATTTTCAAAATTTCGCCCATACGTGTAAAGAAGACCATTCAAGGTTGTAACAGACCACCATGCGCTGTGTTGGCTCGCAAATTTGAAGGACCCCTCTGGCCGTCTTGGGCGGTGGAGATTGCGCCTGCAGGAGTTCGACGTTACAGTAGTTTATAAATCCGGTCGGAAACACTCCGACGCCGACTGCCTGTCCCGCGCCCCCGTCGCTCCACCACCACAAGACTGTGATGAAGACAGCGCGTTCTTCGGGATCGTGACGGAGAGCGACCTAGCCGCCAAGCAGCGTGCCGACCCCGACTTACGCGTCATAATCGAGTACCTCGCGGGATGCAACGTTCCCGTTCCTAGGACCTTCAAACGCAGCTTACCCGCATTCAGCCTCAAAAACTCCGTCCTCGTGAAGAAGAATTTCAGGGCCGGAACAAGAGCCAATTACCTTCTCGTCATCCCCGCGGACCTTGGTGACGAAATTTTGGAAGCGTGCCACGACGACCCGTCTTCCGGACATCTCGGCACAGCCCGCACTATTGGAAAAATCAAGCGAGGTACTACTGGCCCGGCCTACCTCTGACGTCACCCACTACGTCCGGAGCTGCCGTGACTGCCAGCGACAAAAAGCGCCTTCCGACAAGACCCGCCGGACTTCTGCAACCGATCGCCGTCCCATCGAGACCATTTCAGCCGATTGGAATGGACCTTTTAGGCCCGTTCTCTACGTCACGATCACAGAACAAGTGGATTGTCGTAGCGACAGACTACATGACGCGCTAAGCAGAAACCGCCGCTCTAAAGAGGGGGACTGCACAAGAAGTGGCAAAGTTCTTTATAAGCCAAGTTGTGCTGCGACATGGAGCCCTGGAAGTCCTAATCACAGACCGCGGAACGGCATTTACTGCGGAGCAGATGCTCAGGAGTATTACGCAACAGCAACACGGATCACCGAAGAACGACGGCGTACCACCCCCAAACGAACGGACTAACAGAAGGTCTGAACAAGACAATCGCAGATATGCTGTCAATGTACGTTGAACTTGAACATAAGACTTGGGACGAAGTGCTCCCGTATGTCACGTTTGCGTAACAACACGGCTATCCAGGAGACGACGCAGCTGACGCCGTTTGAGCTTGTTTTGAGCAGACTACGATTCTCGACGCCATGCTTCCGCACGTAGAAGACGACGACCTCAACGCCGACGTCCACGGATATCTCGAGTTCGTATAACGGACCAGCAGCTGGGGGGTGCAGGCCGCTACAACCTCCGATGCCGAGACGCCGAGTACCAACCAGGGGATCGTGTGTGGGTTTGAACTCACATCCGACGACGCGGACTCAGTGAGAAGCTCCTGCGGTGGTATTTCGGACCCTACCAGATTCTACGACGTGTTGGCCAACGTACCTACGAAGTGATCCCCGATGGTGACTCCGGCACATCACAACAATGCACGCGGCCTGAAGTCGTCCATGTGGTTCGCCTAAAACCTTTCGACGTACGATAACGAATTTTGTTTTTATTTTCGGACTGTCACTTATGTTAGCATCGGGGCGATGCACTCTTAGAGGGGGGGGTAATGCCGCGAACCATACATTGGGTTTGTTTATTTGTGTTTTGCTTTTACCGCCCGGCTGCGCCGGTCTGTGTTATTTCTGCGCCAAGGGAAGCGCGTGTTCCATTCTTTCTTTCTGTGCCGCATGTGTTATTTGTTGTGATAGGGAGAGCATTCCGATCTAACGTGGGCAGCCCAGAATAATCTTCTTGGATCTACTATGTTCTCGATGTGAATCGATGTTTCGAGAACAACGCGCGCCGAAAAATAAAAAGCCTGCAGTGCGGACGCCGGAGCATTCGATTCGACGACACTCGCCTGTGCAAGTCACTTTGTTGGCCGCTGCTTCGCCGCCTCTGTATTCTTTTGAGTTGTTAGGGGAGCACAAGTTCGCTCCAATACACGTGTCTCTCATTCAAGACAACTGCATCGTCCTTGTCTTCGTGACAATATTGCATGCGCCTGTTCGTTTTTTCTTGGCGCTTGCCTTATTACGAGTGCTTGGACGAGCCTTAAGGGTTCCGGTTTTCTCTGAATAACTGGAACTGCATTTCAGTCACCACCAGAAAGTAGATGCGGCAAAGTCAAAATTCCTCCGTTTACCTCCCGCCGGACACATGGCACTGGCTCACCTTGCATGGCAGAGAATCGAGCACCCCCTGGACCGACCAACTTAGAACTTTCTCTACTGCTGTGTGGTCTTCCTTGATTGTGTCCACCCTGCCCGTGGCCACCTTCCAGTAGGCGTCTAGACTAACCCACACGCCGATTTCACTTGCATTGCGTGTACTCGGTTTGGAGGCGTCGGCTACGTCGTACCGCTTTTCTATAAGGGGTTCCGCGCTCGCGGTGTCGAGTTCCGGACTGGGAAAGGAGCAAATTTTCGGAACATTTGAAGATTTTACATGACCGGCTTCCAACGAGCTTGTCCGCGTAGCGTCACCTGTACTCGCCGGCACCGTAGAACCTTGGGTGACTTCGCACTGCATAGCGTTACTGAGGACAGGTCTTCCGTTGCGACAACCATGCATTTCAGGGCCCAAGCCGCATTCTGGCGCATGAAGGTGCACTGGCTTCCGGTGTGCAACAGCACTCGTACAAACAGGCGTCGCCGTACACCTTCTGCCAAGGCTCGGGTCGTCTGGAGGAACACTGACGTTGCCCACGAGTGTTCAGTCGAAGCAGTCATGATGGCAGGTGCGCTTTCCAAGCTTGTACCTGACATGGCGATCTGGGCTTGCTGCTGCAAGTCAAATTGACCTTATAACACAGGACGGTTATGTCACACCGATTGCAGCTACTGCAGGTCAGGTTAAGGGAAGCTCTGGACTGACGAGCCACATGCGTTCTTCGGCCGCAAAAAAATCAGCATAGAGGGTTGCGCAATCGTGCCCTCTTCTCGTTCGCAGACATGGCAACAAGGCAGTCCGCCACTTTGTTACCCCGGTTGTCAAACAAGGGCCACCCCCTTAATATAGCGGACTCAGATTTCACGTCCAGGCCGACGCTGAGGAAACGAGTGCCTCCGGTTCTACTGGAGCGATCAAGTCGGAATTTTGGACGAATCGACGAGGTTCGTTCGATGGAGGCTGTCCTTGTCTTCCTTCCTCGCGAATTTTGATTTGAATTCTTCGGAATTCCATCTGTTCTTTAACCTGGCCAGCTACTTGCTGCTGCTTCACGAATTATTTATTAGCCCGTGTTCCGTCTTAAACCTCCGCCAGTACCTTAGACTCAGGTTATCCGGCAGGCATGAGAGAAGTAGACGGGTCAGGTTTTCGGCGTATTGCTCTTGCGGAACTAACATAGCTTCATGGGCGCTGACACGGATTTGTATCTTGTCGTACATTTCGCGGAGCCTCTCGATATCTATTGAGCTCTGTATCGGCTTTGATGCGATAAGTTGGTCAATGTGGTCGTTGACGAGGAAGTCTCATTGCCTGAATCGCCGAAATAAATTCTTCACCACGAGGTCATACTTCGCGTCAATAAGCCGACTCGTTTGTTGTCACTGATCAATTACGTCAATACGTGTTTAATCTTATCTATATTTGGCAGCTCGGTATTTTCATGGATGGCCACTTTAAAATATTCCCAAAACGCTTACCAGGGGTGCAGATTTCCCGGGAATGCTGGGATGTGGAGCTTGGGAAGCGTAACCTTTCAATGATGTGACGCATGCGAGCGCGCGCCTGCCACACCAGTGGGATCAATGGCTAGGCAGCTGTCCTTCAGCTGGCGACAGAATCGGTCGCGCTGGGTACTTGCTGGCATTTCATATGAGAAAGCGTGCTTGAGAGACGGCGTAAGCTATCTTGCGGGTATTCTCGGTCGCTCCTTTGAGCACCTGTTCCAGCCCGTCGTCATTCATGGCATCGGCGATTTTCTCGTGGTGGAGGTGAGCTCCGGCTCACGCTGTGCTATGAATCCGACGTGGGAGCTCACAGCTGCCTCGTCGGGAAAGGGCTGCTGCAGCAGGTTATTCAGCTGGATGAGTGGTCGCGTGACACCGCTCCTGACGACGCCACGCATCTTTCGGAAGTAGTGGATAGACGAAGCCTTGCGGGTGATGCTCCGAAGAGCGATTTCTCTGGTACATTGGCACCAAAAAATATCGCAGAAGTTAACGCGACCTAAAGACCCTGAGCCCGAAACACAGTGAGCCGTGCTTCTTTATTCTTTGGACCCTAAGCCCTATCCCCCGATGATAATAGTTCTCCACGGGCCTCTGCCTACTTCCCCATCTTCCTCTTCTTCAACAAGCTCCATGAAGCCATCTCCTGTCATAACTTCACTTTCTTCTATAATATCCCATCTTATGTCAGGGAGCCCCTCGAGTAAAACACCTAAGCTTCCCTCACTAGACGGAGCGCGCGCATTGAACGTTGCGAGGGCAAAGTTTCAATGATAGCCTGTCTGAATCCAGAAATTCTTATTACCCTCTGCTTTGTCATGGTTGTGATCACAACAGTGGCCAGGTATTCTACACCTACTGAGGCCTGAGGGCCGAGAGTTGAAGTGGTCAGAGATGGGAGCTGGTGGCCGTTTACAACACCTGCGGGGCCAGATCTCTCGCTTGCGAGGGTCTAAAGTTTATTTCCCTAAGAGCCTTCCAAGCATGTTTGAACCTTTTTAGTGTGGCCTCTAATTGTTCGCAATCAAGCCCTGAACTCTGGCGCCAGATGTGAGGCACCGAAGCACATTAAACCAATTCCCCAAAATATACCCACGGGACATCATGCAGGCAGAAGACAGGCCACAGCCGAGGCTCTACAGCAAATTTACGGTGAAGACGATGGAACGGTTTACACCGACGCCGCAAGCAGTAACCATAAGGGAGCAATGGTGGGAGTAGTAACATCGAGAGAGAAATGCCTCACCAGCGCAGCAACTCTTTAACTACCCCTCAAGAAGCAGAAGAAGGGGCCATAGCGCTTGCCATAACCCAGACCAAGGCAACGACGATAATTTCTGACTCGCAGCAGGCCTGCAGAAGATATACTTTTGGATCGGTGATTCCTGCAGTACACCGCATCCTTAGCACGAACCCCCGGAACGGCAGGTCACGATAGTCTGGGCGCCGGCACACTATTCCCCCGCGGCCGACGATTTCGCCCACGCGACGGCCTGCGCACTCGCCCACCAAGCTGTGAAGGAGAACCAGACCACACCCCTTTTTTGACTTACCGTAACATTACCCAGCATTACCGGATAGCCATCACCTCACCCACAATTACGTAAAAAGCAGGGCTCGACACTTCGCTTGCTTCAAACAAACACGTTCCCTCACCCAGTCCGGCTCCATTCGGAATTCCCCAATCAGCATCTACCTCAATGCAAGTTTTGTCATCACCTTTGCCACCACCTTTCCCTAGCCCCAACCTCGAGCAGTGAGAAACAGTGCTGTCCAGCGCACACCTCGCCGACCAGGACATGCTGACGGAGAGGGCAGAGCGTACGAAGCCGACGCTTGGACTTCTGGACTAAGAAGTCATCCGCACGCATACAACATCTGAATATAAGTTTTCCTCTCTCTCTCTCTCTGCACAGCATGCAGCACTCCATACTTTTAAGGATGCGAAACAGACCCAGATGAAAAAGAGAAAGAGAAAAAGTCGTCTGCAGACGATCTTGCCGCACACAGGGGCAGTGACATTGAGCCACATTTCTCGACTTACTTTTTTTCGTATCTGTAGGAGTAAGCTTATGGGCTATCTTTTAACCAGAGATCCACTGAAGTCAGACCATTTGAAAGGCGAGCCAATGCTGGGCTCAAAGGGCAACTGCGCTCAAATTTTCGACGACGTAAAAATAATGTCACCTAAATGTACAAATAAAACGTGTGCGAAATACCAATACTGCGCTTCGAACATCAAAGCACGATGGAAAAGATCGCTACATTGGCGTTTTCGGGAACGAAACTGAATAGAAAAGGCGGCCATTGCGGCGGCCAGAAGTGGCGTCCGTGATGGAAAGGAAGCGGCAGCGCAGAACCGGAGGCCGCTCACCAGCCCCTTCAAATGCGCATGGTAGCGCCACGTTTCGCTTTGTTATTTCTACAGAAGAACTTACTTACACTAACCTTTTCCCATGATAATGCAGTTGGGCGCAATTCCGGCACCCCGCTGCTATCAGTCGAGATGAAGTAGATTGCCCGAGAGTATTTTTTTTTCAATCATAATAACGGCCGGAGTAGCAATTTTTGGCGCTGCAAGTAAAAAAAACGGACACGATTTACAAAGCTATTTGCTCGTACGATATCTAAAAGAAGCTTTTGTTATAGCCGACGCCTCGGATATCACGTAGCTCTATTTGAAGGGAACAAACCGCACGCGGGCGGAGAATAATAACTCTTTCTACTAATTACAACGTGCAAACAGCTTGGCTAATAATGACCCAGTATTTGTTTCTCTTCTGGGCAAGTCGAGAATCGAAATATAAAAGGAATCTGAAGATATAGGCCAGCTTGAAAAGCTAAATGATGCACCAAAACACGAAAACGTGTCCTGTCTATGGTAATCTACCACTGTGTTCACTTCAAACCGAGACATGTGCTGTTCAACACATTTTACTTTCAAATAAAATAAATGTAACGCTCAAAGTATATACTTCACTTTGGAAGTGAACGAAAATCTACTCTATTGGTTAGGAGAGGAGCAGTTTAGTTTTCGCACTGAGCGAAGACGACGGCCGGCCGATATTTATACGGATGTATTTGCTACTACGAGAAAGACTGATTTTGGTTCACTTAGGGAGGGTGGCAAAAGTCGCACAAATGTTTATACCTGCGTGTACAACAACTCTATTTATGTCATCAAACTATTGGAAAGGTCTAAAAGATGGAGGTGGGTTCGGCCAGCCCAAATATGGTCAAGAGTGAACATGGAAGTGCAAATTGGTGAAGTATTTATAAAACTTCTTTTTTTGCGGTGAATAAAATAAGAAAGACAAATGTCAGGCAAGTGCTCGTTTCGCGCAAATTTTTTCGTTGAGTAAAATATCAATTTCAAGTAAAAAAAAGCTTCCCTAACCCCAAGACGTAAGCAAGCATCTCAATAGTTTTTAGTCTTCTAACCTTCTTTGTTTTGCATTGAAAAAAAACGGTGGATATTATTGCAAAGGTGGTTAGTTTAAATATGTAATTGTGACGGCGGTAAAGCGCACTGGTGTAGCAGAGAAACCCTTGGCGAACACATCCCTGCGTACAGCTGAGCGCCATGCAAGTCGCCGAACAAGCGCGAGCTTGACGGGACAGCTTCTCCAACCTCCGTCAAAGGCCAACCTCCGTTCGGCGACTCTCCGCCAGGTGCACACGTCGTCTGCTCGGGGGTACATTGAACGGCGGTACCTAGTGCTCGCTGTGATTACGAAGCTAAGGATATCGCCATGGCGATTTTAAGAGCATAAACTACTTATTTGGGCAAAAACAAATTTGAGCACAGTTGGCCTTTAGGTACATCGCTACTATAAATGGCTAGTTTGAAACTCAGCCTGGTAAAATGGCCGCTTAATTGGTTTTAGTGTTCATCCTAGCCATTCGAGCACTATTTTTGTCCCAAATACTATTGATTCAAACAACGGTGCTTTTAGGCAGGCCTGTGCGAGTGTAAGGCCACCCCGGTGCTAACTACAGTCTGGAAGCCTCCACACCCCGAAAGGGGTTCAAAAAATACTTTCCCCATTTTTTACACTAAAACTGATTAAATAGCTGTTTGACCTTTGCTAGGGTGGTCACGGCAAGTGGTTGTACTTATTTGTGCACCCAGGGGTTGTAGAGTTCTTCAAATTTTAGCGCTGTTTTCTGTGTCACCCAGAGTCTCCTCAGTACTCCTAGCTGGGTATGGGCATGGCGGTTGCGGCATAACGCTGAACTTATTTATACTTTTTCCCCTCGCACTTTAGTGTCCGATGTTGCATAAGGTAGTTTGCTCTTCGAATAATCTTGTCATCCTACTTCATAAATAGCTTTTTAGAATTCAATCACGGGGGTTCCTCAGTGGGCTTGCGACAGCTGCGGTTTGTTTACATGCGTAGCGATGAGCGCTAGTTATTATCTCCGTTTTTTTTTTTGTTTCTAAGCATCTGTCCCATACAGCGGAAATGTATTTACACTTTTCCATATTTTTAGACGAAACGCCAAGGTATTAAATTGCTTATTTTGCGGTTTTCTACCGGCGGCTTTTCCGAATCGGGCTACGATGATGGGCGTTTTTTACCACGCTTTCGGACATTAAGCGTTTCTTATTTCGCATTGTCTGGGTACTTACGTATTTCTAAGAGGCAGGGGATCTTTTTTTACACTGTTTCAACTGTTTACAGGTCCCACCGGTTGAATTACCTCTTTAGGGTTCTGTTTTGCACCGGCGGCTATCAGGTTAGTGTTAACTGTGATTGTGGTTTGTTTATACTTGGGCTATGGCATGTAGCTTTACCATAATGGCCCTAGAAAGCAGATTTCCCTTGCCAAACTCCCGGAACATCCCCTAAATAACGAGAGTATAGTGTTTAAGGAGCTATCTAGACTCGAAAGTTACCCGCACGGCGAACCTTGATTAATCTTGGTGACGGTATTCGTGACACCACGGACCCCTGGCCCCCATACTCACGCTGTAATCTAGAGTGGCTAGGAGTTTTAAAGGGAAGGTAAGAGACCACAAACGACGACCCTCGGAACCAAGGTAAAGTATCCACGGATAGGCTCCCTGTCTGTTTGTGAGGCAGGTAGCTAAGGAACCTCTCCCGGCATCAGGGTACCCCGTACGAAGTAAATTAATATATTTTGCTATATACCCCAAACGTGATTGGTATCTGAAATGTGGCCACACCGTGGTATCTTTCCCTAGTTGCCATCTTTATCTTTCCTGAACCGAATACTTCTTGTCATAGAATCATCCAGTCAAGCCGAAACTCGTGCATCGCAGTCAGTCTTCTTGATCGCAAAATATCTTGCTGCCATAATTGAAAAATTGTAAGAGGCCAAAAAAAAGGACTTGCGAAGTCCTCATCTAGCTAAATGACAAGCAACAGTCCACCAAGCTTCTACCTCAAACTTGACTGGCTGATGTGGATATAAAGGTCGCACCCCATCGGAACCTCAGCAGCTCGCCGGATGGGATCTCCGAGCCAGATCTGCTGAACCAAATGCATGCGCGTCTATTTGCGGGCTTGAACTATCAGGGTGCCACTGCCGTGAGACGCATTACCGTCGGTGGAGACGACAAGAATATTCCCACCAAGCACATGATCTTGACTTTTCACCACTCGGCACTTCAGCAACATGTAAATGCACGCTTTATCCGGCCCCTTTATTCCGAACCGACGGCGCTGTTTTTTTTGCCAGCGGATCGGGCACTGTACAAACTCTTGCCCTGGCCGAACAACTTGTAAAAAGGCTCGGCACAAGATCATCCGAGCAACAATAGTTCATCTGACACCCTCACTTGTGGGAACTGCCTTGGGCTGCAGTCGGCAAATTCCTTCACATGTGAAGAATTTTCAACTGGAGAAAGAGACCATCAACAACAATTTAACGGAAAACATCTCCTTCCAGAGGAGCGACCGACTTTAGCCTCTTTCCCATTGGAGAAGTATGCCGACGCAGGTCGCCTGGGGGTGGATCGGCGCTAGTTACCACAGGGACCCAGTTCAGTGAGTCCCTCGTAGTCCCGCCGCCCGCTGGGTTGCCTAAGATAGCCGAACCCGTCATCACATCGCCGCCTAAGGCAGCAGCAGTTGCGGTGCCAACCGCCTCCATCCGAACTGACGCCGCTGCTGCCCCTGACCTCACCCTCCTTCAGTGCATTGGAGGGTGAGAGGAAATGGACACCGGGGGCCCCGCATTGGCTCCCACCTGAACCGTATCGCCTTTGCCACCTGTCGCACTGGTAACGCCTTCCGCGGTGGGGACCCCAACAAAGGGCCCCCAAAGGGGTGCCAAATCCAGGGACCCGATCCGCCGGGCACCCCTCTGATATCTGACGAGGAAACGAATGTCGGGCCGTGCCTGCCTGCAACGCCACGCAAGGAGCGACCTCCGACTTCCAAGCATACAGAAAGGCCCAAAAAGCCCCATCGCAGAATACCGGCCCCGAAACCCAACATGTGAACACACACACACACAAAACACACACACACACACACACACACACACACACACACACACACACACACACACACACACACACACACCACACACACACACACACACACACACACACACACACACACACACACACACACACACACACACACACTCACTCACTCACGCACGCACGCACGCACGCACGCACGCACACACACACACACACACAGTTTCAGTTATCCTCCAGATACCCAACAAAATATAGATCGCTCACATCTTGCGTGTGAGTGGAAGCTTCCCTGAGTTATTTCACACGGTTGAGGTATTTGAATAACGCATTTCACAAATATTACTTTTATAGAGTAGGTACGTTTCACAAGATTATTATATAGTTTCTGGAAGTCACGTGTAGCTCTCTTAATTGGGAAGGTGCCACGCTGGTAATAAAAACGCTGTTTCTGTCCGAAGAAAAAATATTGCTTACCGCCAACTGAAAATATGATACCCGTTTAAAGGTGATCAACACTGTTTTCATATCAGCTGAAAGAATGAATCCTTACGAAATCATGTACAAAACGTCCTGTACATCCCGTATTAAGGACACAAAATTGCGAAGTTCTGGAGAAACAACTTACCTGCACCCTGCGGTCGCCTAAATTTGCGTTTTTTTGGCGTCAGCACATGTTACAATCATATTTTGCTTCATTGCGTCGAACCAAACTGCTTTAAAGCATCACAACGCCAAGAAACCGCGGGCCGTGGCCTACGAAGAGTGGGCATTCACGATTATATGAGAGGCCGGATGAAACGACGAATGCTAGTACATTACCAGCACAGGAAAGAAACGTGCTGAAGAAATATTGCGAGGAATTGGAAATAAAAATATTTACACCAATTGGGTATAATATGCGTAGTAGTCATAACATTACGTTTTGTACCCTTCCGGCCACATTGAAATGTTTGAAGACGTTTCATCGACCTTTTCGGACAAGCGCATCTTATTGGCGATGTACCTTTCCAGAAATCTCCACAGGGGCTGTGTGATCTTGAAATAGTTTCAGGAAGTCTTGTATTTAGGTTTATTGATTCAGTACTACAATTGCAGAGAAATCATTCTCGCTGGAGCTGCATATGGGATGGAGTTAAAAGTAAAAGGCGAATCTCGTATATACGCTGGTCAACGGGAACGGGAACAGGAACCGTGGATGATGCCAATTAATCCCCTTTTTTACACTTTATGGCGGTTGCTGCTTTTGGTACAAAGTGCCCGGAGACTGCCGGTGAAATTTATCGCCCACAAGTTTAAGTTGGGCTCCTTCGGCCCTGTCTGCCGGGCCGTCAAGAGTTACATTTTCTTGCGGCCGTGAAAAACCAACCCTACAAACTTCGGCTAACACTTAAACAGTGCCTGCGGGTGCCCCGAAGTGATTTGGGGCGGGGAAGCTTCAGATCTGGAGTATATCATGTTTGAGAATGGAAGTAACTAACGTCTAAACACCATGCTCCCAAGAAGGAACGTTTTCCTCTACACATCACAAATGCCCGCTGTCTTGTGCATGTGAGGCCAGAGAATAAAGCGTGATGGCCGTAAAACCCCTCGGGAGTTGTGGCCCTTATACACCAATGTTCCAAACAAATCACTAATATTAGGCGCCATATGCACAAACGCGAATTCAGAGTCGCCTGAAATGATAAACATGATGTCATATAGGAGCAAAATCATACCTAAACTATGCATGCACCTTGGGAAAACAAGAAACGTTACGTCAGTAATATTACATGCAAAATATGAAGTCAGCGAACAGTCACGTTTGCGTATCTTCTCTTCACATAGCTAATCAGGTTTGCGTGAGACGATGCAATATTTCGATTAAACGAAATATTTGCCTTTTTGTTCTTTTGGTGGCCGCTTCTGGAAGGGATGCCGAACAAGCGAGCTGGTAGTGGTTGTGGTTTGCGACACGAAAAGAAAAGCAAACGCAGCGGGAATATTTGGAGCTCGGCAGGGAGCTCACCTGCATACAACCCAGTGCAGGCGAAAGGAAGTAGAGGGGTAGTGTTATTATAAAGTACATAAAGAAAAATAGAAAAGTATAAAGGGAGATGTCACTCTTCGAAAGCTGTCAGTCAAGGCACACCAGTCAATCACTGCACTCCGGGGGACAGCCGCAGCGTGAGGCCGGTCGTCTCCAGGTAATGAAGAAGATGGGCGAAGAATTCCCGTTGCTTTGCCGCAGGGCCCCTCGGGAACAGAAGGTCCTCCATGGCGGCGCTGGGAAGGCCTCCACGCGGTTGCGCGCGGTGGAGCTCTCCTCTCAGCCAGGCAGAAGCAGAGCAGGTGCTCCAGCGGCTCCAGTTCATAATCGTTCGCACATGTAGGGGAGTTATTGCGCCCGCGGCGGTTCAGACGCCCCGCTGCTTTGCAGCAGTTGAGCAGCATGTAGAGAAGTAGGCAGTGGGCGTCTCTTCTAATGCGTGCGGGCCACGGTCGGGGCGCCAGGGTACTCACGACCCGAGGGTCGGAGTGCACCGTCTGCACCTTGGGGGCCAGGTCCGTGCGGGCCTCGTAGAACGCGGTCACCTCTTGTGAGACGGGGGTGCCCTCTTGGTGGGCCTGCCAAGCACAGGCGTGGGCGTCCTGGTTGCACTGGAACCACTGTGGCCCGGCAGCCACTGGAACCGCGGGTGGCAGCCTCCGGAGGCCACAGTGCGGACCTTGGTGGCCAGGCAGCGCTTCGAGTGGCTGCACTTGGTGGGCTGGTCGGCCGAGTGCGGCCGGAGCACGTTTGCCCTGGAGTCTGTGTGGAACACCGCCCCGGTGTATTATTGGGCCCCCTCTCGAGCAAGAGGTCGGCGGCCAGGTGTAGCGCTGCAAGCTCCGCTCGTGTGGAGTAAGTGTGAAAGGGTAGGCAGCAGCTCCGGCTGGTTCCCAGCTCAGGCGCCACGCACGCAACCGCCCCTCGCACGTGCTGTGCTCTACGTAGCCATTTGTGAAGAGATGCAGGTAGCTTCTCAGCTCGTCCTGCAGCAGGGTGGCCACCTTGTAGTGCATGGCCTGAGGTGGTGTAGTCTGCTTGTTTCCAACCCCACGGAAGGTCATGGTGATGTGCATGGCCTCCCCGGTGCCTGCTGGTGGTGGCACCAGCTTGCAACTCACGGAGCGTTATGTCCGTTGAGCAGAGGGACACCACTCTGGTTGTGTGGGGGCATCCGGTGAGGCCGCAGAAACTGGAGGCTGGGTTTGAGTGGTGCTGGCAAAGTTGTCGGCGAACAGCTATTCATGGGCCCCTTTTGTGAAGCCCAAACATATGGCGACCACGACTAGGGGACGCCGGCCGGTGGTGGTAGCCCAGCAGAGCCCTAAAGATATGACAGGGTCTGTCTGCTCTGGTCCCTGCTAGATTAAATTGAGGAATACAGTGACTTCCTGCCCTGCCTGCAACGCTGCCATGCCCGTCGGCAGCATTGGGCGTCCACCCGAAGGTACTCCGTCCAATCCTCTGGGCGCTTTCGCAAAACCTTTCTCTGTAGCTGGTTGCGGAGGGCCAGAAGCCGAAGCAGCTCCATATCCGGGAGGGGTGCATAGGTACCTCCTGAAGTATTATTGCCTTGTCGGCGCTACTCACGACTGTTGCGAGGAAGTCGACTTCCGGGTCATCGGTGCATTTGGTCTTTTGCTTGCCGAAGTCGACCCAGCTAGGGACTGCGTCAGCCTTTGTGTCGGCTCGATTGCAGTTGCTCCCGCGGGTGCCCGCTATGGGGTAATGGTCCGAACCACACGTCCAGGAGGCTGTCTCACAGGATTAAACGCACCGCTGCGTCACCAGGGTTAGGTCGATGCATGACTGCTGAACCATGCGACGACGGCCACAAGGACGGACGACACTAGGGCTGCCAGTATTGGCCACGTGCTGTCCACAGGACGTGGCGGCATCCAGTAGCTCCAGCCCCTTCGGGTGGCTTGGCGACTTCCCAGCAGGGGGATGTGCGTTGAAGTCGCCGCATAGTAGAGCGTCCGAGCCCAGGTTTGCGCGCCGCCGACACAGTGCACGGCGTCCCACGATTTTTGCAGCCTGAGGTAAACGCGGGCCGCGTTACTGTCCATTGTCCCCATGCGTGCTGTCACTGCGGCACACTCCATTGGGCTCAGCAACAAGAGCCAGGTGAACAGTAGTGTAGTGTGTGGGGTCCTGCCTAGATGGCGCCATGGTGACCATCATCATCAGTGTACAAGTTGGACACTCTAGGCGCGCTAATAAAGAAAGCTCCCGGACGGGGCGAGTTATGTTCCTGCTGGTAGCATCGTTTGTGCGTTTCTCAGGGGCTGTGTGTTCTGCCGGGGCGGTCCCTCGGCGTACCCGCTCGGCCACCCTAGACATGGTGTCAGAAGTCGCTTTAGTTCTTCGGCTGAACGCTCGTACGTAGTTCAAAACTTCAACCAGTTCAACCCCGTACGCCCATCGCGAGACAACCGACTCCGCCCCCGCCAGGACTACCCGTGCCATCGCCGCCACCGCCGCGCCGCAGCTAACTCAGCTACGTCCCAGAAGGCGAGCTCAAAGGTGCCGATAACCACACGTTGCCGGTCCAGGGAACATACCAAGCCACACTCACGTGGAAAGGCAAGTCCGTGAAGCAGAAACTGCACGTTCTGGAATCGAAAACGGTTTCCTTGTTAGGCTTCCCTACAATTCACACCCTGGGGGTATGCAGGTTCCCCGACCACGTCTCAGCCTCACAGGAGTCGTCTGGAGAGCTGCTCTTAGACTCTGGCCTTTTCGAGGGACTGGGGACGTTGTCTGACGCCTACACAATCCGTCTAAAACCCGGGACGACGCCCTTCTCACTAAGTGCCCCGAGACGTCTTCCGTTACCTCTCCATGAGCCCATCAAGAAAAAACTGGACAATATGGAATCGGAAGGAGTGGTCCACTGCATCGACGCTCCGACAGAGTGGTGCGCTGGACTGGTAGCTGTGGCAAAAAGTGATGGTGATTACAGGATCTGTGTAGATCTCTCTCAGCTTAACAAAGCCGTTCTTCGTGAACGCTACATGCTACCGACGGTGGAACAATGCCTAGGTTTGCTTCGAAATGCCAAGTTTTTTATAAGCTGGGTGCTAAGTGAAGTTTTCATCAAGTCATGCTGTCTCCACAGTCACAGTTGTACACAACGTTCATTACCCCGTTTTGTCACTATTCTTGTCTGCGGATACAATTCGGCATTACATCGGCACCCGAGTATTTCCAGAAGCAAACGTCCCGGATACTATAAGGCCAGACCGGCGTAGTGAACATGATTGATGGCATCCTTGTCTATCTCAGGACTCCTAAAGAGCATGACCAGCGCCTCTAGCAGGTCCTCGCACCGCTATTCAACGCAGGCATCACGCTCAACGGGGACAAATGTTCCTTCGGCACCAACAGTGTCAAGTTCCTAGGAGTCATAGTGAGTGCCCACGGTATTTCACCCGACCCTGACAAGGTGGCACCCATCAAGCATCTGCCTCCTCCCGAAGACCTCTCTGGCATTCGTCGGCTACTGGGACTCGTGAATCATGTGGGACGTGTCTTGCCGAATGCTTCCGACGTCACCGCACCTATTCGCGCCCTGCTTCAGAAGATCTCTAAATGGATGTGGGACCCATTGCAGCAGTCGGCTTTTGGGAAGCTGAAACAACTGCTGTGCTCCGAACGGTGCATCGCAACTTACAACACCCAGTACAAGACAACTTTTTCAGCAGATGCAAGCTCCTTTGTCCTGGGAGCAGTGCTTCTGCAAGAGCAACCATCTGGAGAGCGTCGAGCAGTTGCCTTCGCTTCAAGGTCTCTCGCATCAGCAGAAACAAGGTATAGCCAAACCAAAAAGAAACCATTGCCAGCCAGCTGGGCTGTGCAGAGATTCGACTCGTATATCCGTCGTCTGGACTTTATCCTGGAGACCGACCATCAGCCTCTCGTTGCACGTTTAGGCAACATGGACATTGACCTCTTGCCACCTCAAATCCAGCGCTTCCGTCTGCAGCTCATGAGCTACAAGTACAAGGTACTGTATGTACCCAGCAAACTCTTGGCTACAGCTGACATGCTCTCTCGAGCTCCTGTGGATGCTCCTTCATCGCTGCAGGCCGACCAGGTGGAACTATACGTGCAAGAACTCGTCCGCTCCCTTCGTGGCCTTGTCTCCAAACGGTGACGACCTGCGCCAAGCTCAAGCATCTAACGGCGAGAGCGACCTTCTCGTAGAGTACATCACCAAGGGTGGGCCCAGAGTGTCTCGGTTGCCACTTCATCTGAACAAGTATTGGCAACACAAAGGAGACCTAACTATGTGTGATGGTTTGATCCTGAAGAACACTCGCATTGTCATCCCCACCTCACTTCAGCGGTGCATGCTGGAACGGCTTCATGAAGGCCGTCAAGGGATCAACCGCTGCAAGGCAGTGGCACGAAAGTCAGTATGGAAGCCTCACATCAACAGCCAAATTGAACACACCATCTCCAGCTGTCGCAAGTGTGCTGAGACTCGGGTCCAACGTCCAGAACCAATGATGGCTATAGTCACACCGAGTCTTCTGTGGGAGGAGGTGGGGGCCGACCTCTTCCACCTGAATGGCAGGGACTACATTCTTCTGGTTGACTACAGGTCCAGATTCCTCGAGGTCATCAGCCTTGGATCAACATAAGCAGCAGCAGTAATCACCGCAATAAAGAGCGTTTTCGCCCGCAATGGTATCCCCAAGTTACTGCGCACTGACAATGGCCCCCAGTTTGCAGCCAGGGAATTCGGGGACTGCACAGGCTTACGGCTCCCCCCACGTCACGAGCAGTCGTCGGTTCCCGCAGTCAAAGGGGGAGTTTGAGCGATTTATCCGAACGGTCAAAGACCTTCTAGGAAAGTCGGAAGACCCGTACCTGGCCCTGCTGGCATACAAAGACACACCGGGCATCAATTGACATAGCCCTGCACAACTGTTAAGGGGCAGACGCCTGCAAACTCGGATACCCAAATCGAGGAACCAACTGAAGCCAGGTTGGCCGTCTCCGGTACAAGTGGACCAACGGGATTGTGCTAACAGGGAAAGAGAGGCAAAGGACTTCAACAGAAGACACGCTGCTCGTGAACTTCGTCTGCTTCAGCCAGGTGAACATGTTTCGGTCCGAGATATCAAGAGTCCAGCTGTCGTCTTGAGCCCAGCGCAGCGTCCGCGCTCGTATGTGGCAGAGACACCCAAAGGGGTGCTGCAGCGCAACCGCAGTCACCTTGTTCCTACTTCACCATCACCAGCAGTGGTCACCAGGAGTGAGCAAGCGTCCCCTTTTGCGTCATATGGTGCTACACCACCAACTGTGCAGAAGCCCACTGCGCGTGTGTCACGTTTTGGTCGAAACATTCGCGAGCTAAGAAGGCTGGACTTCTGAGGGGTCTGAAGGGGCGAGGTGGTGTGTGAGGTCCTGCCTAGGTGGAGCCACGGCGACCATCATTATCAGTGTACAAACTAGCACACTCTAGGTGCGCTAACAAAGCAAGCTCCACGCCGGGGCGGGTTATGTTCCTGCTGGTAGGATCGTGTGTATACGTGTCTCGGGGGTGTGTGCTCTGCCGGGGCGGTCCCTCGGCGCACCCGTTCGGCCACCCTCGACAAGTAGCACTATTGAGGGTAGCGCGAACATAAACCGCTACCCGCGACTTTGTCAGTGGGTGGGTTGCCTCGCGGCACAGTGTGCTCCTCCAAGACCTAAGGCCGCAACTGGTGGCGCTAAGATGACACACGTAGCGCGGCAGGCGTGGGGTGTCTGTAGATTGGCACCTCCTGAAGTGCCAGCACGTCGAAGGACTCCCGCAACAGGTGCTCAATCAGCTCAGCGCTGCGACGGCCTATGCCGTTGCAGTTCCACTGCAGGATGCGTGGCCTCTAGCAATGGTGTAGGTGGGCGGGTGTGCTCAGGACGGCTGGGCGTGTGTCGCCGCCATCCTTGCAGGGTCATCGGCGGCCAGTCGCCCCACCATGCTATGTGTCAGGGGAAGGAGGACGAGCATCAGCTGCTCTGAAACGGGGGCTGCAAGCGAAACGAATGGGGCTGCGGGCGAGGTGAGCAGCGGGGTAGTGGGGCGCCTGGCTTCTTTTCGATGGGCTTCAGACCGGGGCTGCAGCCGTCCCTGCGGCGTCTGTGGACCAAGCCGGGACTGTTGCTGCGTGCTGCGCCGCCTGACCATTTCAGCGTAGCTGAGCAGTGCCGGTCGAGCCAACGCCTTAGCCTCAGCACATGGCACTAGCTCCCGCGCCTAGGCCATATCCGTGGCCCCACAGCGCTCGTGCTGCCAGCGTGGGCAACGGTGGTCCATCACACTGTGGTGGCAACTACAGTTAGAGCATCGGGCAGCACCTGCTGTGCACTGTTGTTAAGTGTGTCCTCCCCCACAACGTGCACGCCTCACAGCACTCTTGCAGCCGCCCGTCACATGGTGAAGTCTCCCACATCGGCAACACTGGATAGGTGTGGGCGGCATACTCTAACAGGGAGCCGCAGCTTGTAGACAGTGACGAAGTGGTGTGGGACCGGTCCCGCAAAGTGCGCCACCACTGCACTGTTGCGCTGCATGGACACTTCATTTATCACCAGATCAGAAATAATGTTGTCCATTATCTCGTTAGTCGTGAGTTGCACATCCACGGCGAAGATCTGGCCACGACTTGTGCTGCGTTCGACGGATCTGTAGGCTCGTACGGATTACCGCATATTTCCATTATTGCCAGCAGAAAAGAAAGACGCTCAATAGTCTCAGCATCACCAGCAACCCCGTTTAAGCGGGTGTTCATCCTTACTTGAAAGATATCATCGACAACGGCCCATTCACGGGCTACTTTCTCCCTCCATACGACAAGAAGGAGAAAGAGCAGTCAGTGGGGATGACAGGCAGGTGCCGACAGCAGTCTAGTGTATCGGCCCCCTGGCAACAAGCTTCCGCTCATTGCAACTGTGTGCATTAGAGATCTTCTGCGTCCGCTGGCCCTCCACGTCGTCCGAAGGAGGTCTAGAGTTGAATCACACTTCCGTGGCACCCATGTGGCCGCAAAATCCACCGGTGTGACCATGCACAGCGCCGCATTACAATCTTCCACCTCGCCCACAATAGCGGACGCGGCCGCCGCTTTGTCACGCAGCTCAGGTGCACGCTGCGTAAAGCGCACAAGCTCATCGGCAAGCGCGGCGCCACTCGGCGAGGTAGCGGGGACACCATTCTAGGAGGCAGCGGGGTGATGATGAAACTATCCTGAAGCAGCGGCTCTTGCAACATGTCCAGTTGAAATGGCAAGGTGCCGGTGATGCGCAGGTGAACTCACGTGCCAGCGTGACTTGGCTTTTGCGTTTTGCCGATCTGCGCATCCTGGGATATTGTCACCCTTGCGGAGCATCGCCGGTATGGTTGCGGCGCTTGGGTGTGGAGGCGCGCGCATTAGGGCCATCTCTGGGTCCACTGTTTAAATGTCACCTGCCCTATCCTTGGCGTGCTCTTGTTCTTTTCCCGAAGTGTCGGCGGGTCTCGGTCGTGTTTTTCCCGTGGAGTCCAAGCCTGCACTGTTGTTGCGACACGTAACCAGGGAGGGCGTAGCGGTCGATGATTCAGCGCCAAGAGGGGGAGGCCTCCTGCTTCGAGCTTGAAGCAGCTCAGTGGCGCGTGCATGGCCGGACAGGATATTGCTGCACCCGGCTAATAGAATTTCTGGGCTGCGTGCACATTCAATGCTGCGTGTTCGGCGGTGTCGGATCAGTTTGCGACGCAGCTCAGCCTGCATAATATCGCTGTTACCGACAGGCTGTCTTGAAGCAGGCTGTGGCTGGGCGAGCTTGCTCCTTCCGTGGGCATGACGATGCACCGAAGATGAGCTTCTTTTGAACAAGCGGGTATAATAGTCACAGCGTGCGTAAGTAACAAAACGAGGTCTCAAAACGAAAAATGTTTTCCTTTTTTTTCAAAATTATTGGCGAAGCTTAGTAATACTAGCGACCCGTTAACGATTCCCGCATACATTGCGTCCGAACAAGCGGGAATATTAGGACGCATTGTAAGCGGGAACTGTTAAGAAGACGTCGCTAGTATGACGCAGCTTCGCGAATTGTTTTGAAAAAAAGGAAGCGAATTTTCGTTTTGAGTCCACGTTTCTTACTGATGGACGCTGTGCCTATTTACCCTTTCGTTTCTTTGTTAAAGCCTGTTCTTTCTTCTGTGATTCGTACCACCCCTTTGCTGTGAAACGTTTCATTTACTACCTTCATTGTGATGCCCGACCACCTCAAGTGATTTTTCTTGATTTTTCTGGATCTTGATTTTTTTATTTAATGTAACGCCACGTCGTAATGTAGTGTTTTGTAGCACGGCGTCAGCCTTGGTCCAGCCCACCAGATTCAGTCGGTTTTGAGTTGTGATGTGAAGGTCTGATAACGTTTTGGTCATGTTCACCCGCTATCGCCTTTGTGAACCTGAGAAAAGTTCAGTCAAATGAGGTGAGCCAATACTGGCACCTATTTAGTTTGTACAAAAGTATGGAAAAAGAACTGGACCACAATGGTCCTATTGTCAATGCTTTGGAGTCACCTGGTATGTTTTCATTGCCTCCAGTGTATTTTTTAAGCAATATACACGTGGCATTAGGTGTGCGTCCGAGCAGCGGCAAATTTCAAATTTTAAGTCCGCTGTGGAAAGATCCATTGATTGCTAATTATAAGGGTATAACTCACTTATTTATTTATCTACCTATTTATTTTACCCTCCGGGCCAAGGGCATTACAGAGGGGAGTGGGGGTTGATGTATGATGTCGGGGGAGCAATACAACAAAGAAATAAAACAAAGTGCAGCAGCAACAACAACTAAACAGGTACAATTAACATCTGTTACATTGTTAGTAATGCAGTGCGGAAGCGTTCTGATCTCGAATGCCAGCAATTGGTCCGGGAGATGGTACCATTCGTTTTCCATTCCATTTTTTCCGGTCTCATCAGTACTGGCACGTCAAGAAGGGTGGTGGCCAGTAGTACGATCTGATATGACTATACCCTCAACGAGGCAGAGGATTAAGCACAATGTTTGCTCCGTTGCGAATACAATAAATATATTCATTCTCTACTCCTGCACTCAATTCTTCACGTCAACAGCTTCCTGGGTCCGCCGCATTAGTACAACCGCAATGATTGTTTTTGCAACCCGTAAGTGAAACTAAGTAAAGAAATGAAAGCTGTAGAATAAAACGCTTCCTATGGAATCGATGCGCGTCAATTCATTGAAACTAATACTTAGGAAAACTCATCGCATCGTACGGTTAATAGGTCAAATCGAACAATTGAACAGCGGGGATAGTGCGGTTGATGCTGACGCGAGAGGGGAACAGGTCATAAATGGCCGGGCCTACGTCTAAGTGTTCGTTAATAAGTTCTTAGACTGAATACATGATTACAAGTAATAGTTAACATATCCGACATGGCCTCACTAAATTCCCACTTATGTGATTCGCCCACACAATTGCCCCCGTAGAGTAACGTTGGAAGAACATCTTTCTATGTAGTATGCTTACAACCATAATTGGAATGAGCTGCATGCTCTTGTTTTGAACTGTGAGACTTCAGTCGTCGTTTATAGGAAGATGTAGGAATTTGTAGAGGGCGTAGGGAACGCACAGGGGGTGTACCTACGCCAGTTAAACACGGAAACGGTGTTCTTGTAGAAATGAACGTCTATTAGAGAGAATCTCTGCTTTATAAAAAACTTCAGAGAATGCACCAACGCAGAAATAGGTGTCAAGAAAAAATGCCGCACAAAAAATGCCACACTGTTGCTCTCCGAGCATTCATATCCCAACGTCTTTCTATCTAGAACGCTGGAATTGTGTTATAAACACTCACGATCGCAGGACGCTATACTCCAGTGACTGAAATTCCAAACAGCGCAAAAAGTCTGGACAAGGAAACGACGATACCAGGGGCTGATTAACCCGTGTCGTCGTTTCCTTGTCCGATCTTTTTGCGATGTTTTGAATTTAAGTATGCACCAACTAGCCCAAACCACTGTTCCAAATCCAATGACGACAAAGGAAAACGCTTCTTTTGTCGAATACAGTAGTGTATACAGCATAGAAAATTAGGAACAATACGCACGAGCTTCGGTTAGAACACAGAATACATAGCCGAGGATGCGGTCTAACATTGTAAGCCCAACACGACTAATAAAAAGAGGGGACATGGTCCGCTGCATATTTAAGTTCATATAAAACAGCGAATGAGGGCAAGCGGTTTTCTTTCATACCGTACATTTCCTATTTTGAACTACTAGTTACAATTCAACATTTTGTTGTTATTAAGTCGATCTATGTAAACTAAGCTGTCTTTTACTCGGTATGATTTTATGAGATACAAAAATCTCAATAAATGTTTCTCGTTTTTGAAACGAAAAATTCTATTCAGCCAATCTTCACTTTCAACTCGGCTTTATTTTGCTTCCCTGTCATTCTCTACAAAATTTTGAAAATTTCGCCGCACTTTGTTCTTCCGTTTTCTTTATGAACAAAATGTTTGAAACCTATTTTTATCTTGTTTTAGCTATTAGTGGTGTCACACAAACTTTAAAGGAAATTAAGCTCTTTGTTGCTTGAACTCAAACAACGCTTGCCCTGATCAGAGCACGAATGCCTAGAAGACCCCATAATGATAACGTACTTGCACACCCGCGGATATAACTGACGCTTGACATCGTTCGTATTGTCCTATTGGTCGGACATTCACAAGCTGGGCAGCCATGACGTCGAAGTAGAAGTTCGTTGCCGTCGCCTGGCTGTGTGCGCTAACATTGTGTTAGCGCCCACAGCCATGCAGATTGAGTGAACATCAAAGCGCCCCGGACGAAGTCCCCCTTTTTTAAACGAGTAGAGTTAGCGCATGCTACTAACAGTGGCTCCTGAACGAGGCGCCCCCCGCGTGGGTACCAGGACCAGCTACCATGATGCATTGGACCTCTCGACCCAAATTGGGCCTTTTGTCTCGTTGTAGCTATTGACTCGGCTGTCACGTGACTATTGACCCCCTGGTCTTGTTGAACCTCTTGACTCATTGGACCACTTGAACCAAGATTCCGACTGAAGAGGTTCAATGAGGGAAGAGGTCCAGCGCGTCAAAAGGTCCAGTATTGGATATCTTCACTCGTTGTACCTCTTCTATCTTTGTACCTCTTGACTCCTCGTGGACCTCTTGACGTGGCTGAGGCGAGTCAAAAGGTCCAACAAGTAGAGAGGTCTAAGCTGAAACAAATCACCCCTACCAAACATTGCCACGTTTGGGCTTCAAGGCACGGTGTTATTACGAAAAGTTGAAAGTATAACGCAACTGTGTATATAAGTTTTGTGTGAATATAAGTGTGTATCAGTTGAAATTATAACTCATCTGTGTAATAAAGTTTTTATGTGTATAAGTGCGTATAGGTTGTGTATATATTGCCGCGAGCATGTCTTGCCTTTTTTTACCTGCGCCTGGCCGCGCCAGGCTATTTGAGCTATTTGAGCTGGGCCTAGGTTTCTTCTGTTGATTGTGCGCCGCGCCGGGCGACCTTCTTTATATAAAGATGGTTTCGCCTTTTTGGTGCTTTTGCCTATCAAACGTCTCTTTGGTAAGCATTGTTTCTGATCCAGTTCGATTATTCGGGATATAATAACACTGAAAACAATATGCTCTGCGGGAAAACACCGCTATAGTTTAAACGACGGCGCTCGACCATGCACGTTACTTTGTTCGGCGCTTCTTCAGCGTTTGTGTTCACTTGATTGTTGCGGACATGTCATTTCATTTTATTATCATTCAACCGTTTAATAAATGGTTCCTATAACTGTGCGTTTCCGTTTTAATAAACATTCCTCATCACTCCTTGCTCAGGTAAAGTAATTAGCATAGCGCTCAAAGAGTATTTAATTGACACGGTGTGTCGGCGTTGGGAACTTGCTAGAGAGAAGCTGAAATATTTTACTTTACAGGGAAGAAGAAACGCGTATATCGTGCTACGCGTTGAGAGAAGAATAATTCGGTTTGGGGATTACAGCATTCGGGATCCTTTCAGAGGAGCCCCAATCACTAGTCATGACTAAAAAAACACAATGCACGAGAAACAAGACTGGTCAAAGTTACGCAAGGAAGTACTGACGATTAAGAGTACTGACATACTAAAAGGGAAGACTATACGTAAGATGCTGAAGTGAATTTTACATAAATTTGGTATTTATGTGTCATAGAATGCGTAGACTGGAACACTGACCCTAAATTCTAAAAGTCCAAAATATGTCCTCAACCAGTCGCTACCTGTAACCAGGAGCCGTAATGAGCAATATAACAGCGCAATGTGGAAGACAGCCTGTCTACTTTTCCCCAGTAACCATAAAGTAGTCGTATAGTACAGGATCATCAAAATAGCCAGAACAGTCAGTAACCATCCCAAGCAGCCAATAATGCAAAGAAGACCCCCATAACTCATAGGATTACTGACACAAATTATCCGTGTTACTTTTTTTCGCTGCTATGAGTACCTATTAGCCAATATTAGACGGTTCACAGAAGCCTAACCAATCATTTACAATGTCGTTTCTTTGCGTCAGTTTCGGTTTCACAAAACGAACCACGAGTGGCCGCCATGACAAAAAATACCACTCGTCTTACCATTCTTGACGCACCCCTTCGGGCCTTGACGCGCGCTTTAGCGACCGCACGCGCTCGCCCGAACTGGCCGATGTCATCACCATCTCCGCGTGCCCTGGCAGCACGACGTCGGCCCCAAAACCATGACGTGTACACACGGTGTAGCAGTGCGCCCTACCCGCAGCCAGCGCCTCGGTTACGTCACGGGAGCGCCGATAACGGCAGTTTGGGGCAAGTAGCAGATGATGTCATGCTTTCCCGCTGTGGGCTGTCTCGTGCGGGCAGAGATAAAAATGGATTTAAAATATGTTATACGGAAGGTCAACTGTTGGAACTTCGTGGGAGATGCCTCCTGACAAAAAGGAAATAATTTACACAGCTATCTCAGCTTTGAAAGTTTGTGTCCTTAATCTTTTAAACAACCAGGTATTACTACGACATTTTATTTGATCCCGCCACTTTATAAAAGGAGCTGAAGGGGTGAATGCATTCGGAACATCTGAGGGGAAATTATAAACGGGGAACACAAAAAAAGCAAGGTTCGTTGGACTCCTTGACCCATTCTATCTTTTGACGCGTTTTGACTCATTGTACCTCTTGAATCGGATGTCACGTGAAAATTGGACCTCTTGTGTCGTTGGCCTCTTGACTCATTGGACCTCTTGACCAGAAGCGCTACGAGGCACATCCTCTCGCGGTCTGAGTACACCACCACCATCCGAACCGAAGCTTGTCTTGCGTATTTTCCCCTCAACTCCATGTGGACCCACCTGCTGATAGCGAGAAGGTATCCTCCATCTGGCGCGTCGGAATCATAAAAAATAGAATTAAATAATTACTAAAAACAATAGCCACCCTTATAAATCTCTCAATATCTTGTTGTGGATGAAATAAAAAGTGATCCGACATGTATTTACTTTCTTGTTATTGTCACAACTGGACTATGGCAGTGTTGTCTATATGACAGACACTAAAATATACCTGAGAATGATCTGCTTTGTGATGCACCTACGGCTTCGCCTTTCACTTTTGACTCATCAAGGCTTGTGAGTGGGCTAGTTGGTGTTTTAGCATCTTGAAGTGCAGAGGTGCGCTGCCTGACACGAAACGTAGGACAGGTGCCTCAACTTGTCTGTTTTTGTGGCATCAACCCTGTCCTACGTTTCGTGTCAGGCAGCGCACCTCCGCACTTCAAGTCACTTGTGGCCTTGCGTAGTAGCCTGCTTTAAATCATTTACTTCTTTGTGACAAATGGAATCCAGAGCAAATCAAACATACGTATATTCGTTCTGTGCTTTTCAAGCATCATGAATAAATCACCTTATTTTAATTTGGTTTTACAATAAATTTCTACTGGAACTCTCCTAAATGGTGTGTCGATCTTTGTCAACGCGGTGATAAAATTCACCAATGAGCGTTATCGTTATTACAACCGCCACCACGGCTTTACACTAAAGCGGTATCCACTACTGTTGGCAGAATACATAGGTATAACGTCCTTTTTTCATAAAATATACATATATTAGGAGTAATTATTAGATTCTACCTCATATAGGGTGAAACCTCTCGTACATCGAAAAAAAAAACGATTTGCAGAAACAAATACATTCGGCAAAACATCCTTAGCCAAGTTCGTGGCGCAGGACGAACACACTGACAAGTGCAACTCTTCTACCCTCGCTTGCACTAACTATGGAGGCCTCCACGCAGCTTACTCCAGAAAATACTAGAAATTTCAACTATAAAAGAAACTGATCTACATAAATGTGACAGAGAACATATCCTTCCTATTAGCACGAAAGTGGTTCGCGTATTTCTCTCTGGGGAAGTACGCGAACGAAGGTCGCCGGGGGGGAACGGCGTCTGGTTAACACAGGCAGCCAGTTCAGCGAGGTTGACTTGGTCCTTCCCCTACCGCCGCTGAGTTGCCTCAGGCTGGCAACCCTTCGTCACACCGCCTCCTAAGGCCGCACCGCTTGTGGTGCCGACCACTTCCGTCCGGAGTGAAGCCGCTCGCGCCTTTGCCTTCCTCTCCTCTAGAGCGTTTAAGGGTACCGAGGAGATGGACTTCGGGGGCCCCGCATCGGGTTACACCGCCACCGCACCGCCCATTCACCTCTGGCGTCCCTTAAATCCTAGGCGATGGCGGGTCGAACGAAGAGACATCGAAGGGGGACTAGTCCGGGGGGCCCAGCCCGTCGGGCGCTGCTCTGATATCTGACGAGGACATAGATTTTGGGCCATTCCTGCCTGCAACGCCATTCAAGGAGCGGCCTCCGACTTCCAAGCTTACAGGAAGGCCCAAAAAGCCCAATCCCAAAGTAAGATCCCCGAAAAACAACACACACACACAGACCAGTCAATAATAAATGTAAATAATGGGAACAGAAAACATCATTGAATGAAACTGCAGATGCCTCCTTTAAAGTCTTGATGATATGTATAAAATGTGGTATGCCTAATCAACCAAGTGTCTTGTGGTACCAGAAACACACCTCAATTCCAAACAAACAAATTTCCTAAATAGGTACATCGTATAATGAAAGGACAGGGTTGGCTGCATACCCACCCACCCAATTGACTGACGGCTCAACAACCACGGTGTTCTCTATTAACCATTAAATCGTTCTATATATATACATTGTCATGAAGCCAAAGACGACGCTGTTGTCTTGATAGAAAACCAGTGTATTGGAGTGAACTTGTGTTTCCCTAGAAACTGACATAATACATGGGCAGGAAGCAACGGTCATTAAAGTGATGTGAGCAGGCAAGTGTTGACGGATCAATTACTGCGGCGTGTGACCTACGGGCACTTATCTCTAGACGAGAGTGTTTCTAAAACTGTCTAATTGCATGCAGGTCACTGTATATCAAAGAATAATATAGGCTAATGAGGTTAGTTCGAAACACTTTCACCATCAAAGAAGACAACACATTTTCATTAGGAATTGAACGCGCTCTTCACTTGGTCCACGGATAATACAGATAACAGTCATAGCGCCGGAACAGCAAAACTTAAATGAGCAAACTCAATGCATTGTTCTAGGCAATAAATATCACACTTCATTTGAGGGGGGACAAATATTTTGCACAATAATAATAAGTCTAGCGAGGCTTTTTGTGGTGCGGTGAAATCTATCGGACTGTTGAGATTTTCTTTATAATATTTGCATCAAAAAGGGTAAATATTGTGCTTAATAACGTGCAAGGTTTTATGCTTGCCCTATAAAATATATCGAGTGGAGTAGAGGACTGTAATAACAATTGAGTCACACCCCAGGTGATTGTTACAAAAGAGAAAAAATGGTAATCGGTAAAAACACGCCGAAGCGGTTGTAAAACACTGGTCTTCGTGAAGGACTTTAGTTGTATATTTTCCATTGGAAAATGAAGTAAAATATGTTTGCATAAGGATGTAAGCTTTTGTATGGGTTATAATTGGAGAAACTTCATGCTGATAATAACAAATGACACTTGAGAGGGCGTTACACAGGAGAAAGAGATGTTGAGGGAATAAGCCTGTTGGGCCTAAGGTGCGCCAAATAAATGTTCTTGAAACGGCTTCATATTCCTTCTGATTTGCCAAGTGAAATATAAGGCATACGTTTTACCTATAAGGACGGAAACATTCGTATATTTGTATGAATGACTGCTGGTTACTCTTATCTATAAATTACGTTCCCGACGAGTGTAATAGGAGCAAAATGTATTAATTTCTGAGTGAAGCTGCACATGGTCATTAGGCGCGTCTTTAAATGTTCGTGTTGGCATCCGATTTCTCTGAAGGAGTAAATATGTTGGCAATGAGACACGACATTTTACGTGTTTTGTTAAGGAGAGCGCGGGGTGTTAATACCACGTGACTTCCAAGGAACTGCAATACAACTAAGTATAAACGGGCGGACAAAGAGCATTGCCGGGGAATGGTTGCCAATGTGAAAGTTTGTGACAGAGGATGGGATTTATTTTATTACTTCAAAGAAAAGAGGGCAGCCCTAATGTGTTACGAATTAAGAAGGGAGATTTTGTGCACGTTACGGAAAGGAGACCAGTATGTGGTCATTACCAGTGAAATTAGAAAATAAGGGAGTGTAACGGCAGAGAAAACTAGAAGCGCTGAAACAAAGCTCGCTCCGGTGCATTAATGTGGCACAGAAAGGTTCGTGAAGTGGATCTGATTATCGGTTATGTTGGTCACTTGAAAGTGAAGCGTAATATTTCGCCTCATAGGACGCCAGATTTCATATACAAGGTATCGGGGCTTCTTGTAAGAAATAAGTGGAATCAAAGGGAAGTGCAACCGCAAATAATTTAAGCTGCAGAAGAAGAATACGCTTTGGTGCTATTCAAGACGCAGAAATATTTGCAAAATGGGCTCTTATTCTTTCATATTCAACAAGTAAAAGTGAACAATAAGTAGTTAGGTAGGTTAGATGCAGGATTTTGGTGCGTGTATTACGGGATCTTTGTGGCTACTAAATAAATAACTCTCAAGGTAGAGTGGGCTAGAACAAAATACAGTGTAAGAGCAAAAACGTGCCGGTGCACTTGATGTGGCACTGAAAAATTTCGGAGGAGTTGCCTTCATTTTATATATGTTACATCAAAGTTAAGAATACCTGTTTTGTTTGCTCAGACGATAGGATTTGTAGGTACCTTGTGAAAGGAATCTGGTTGATTTTGTAACACCTCCGTAGTCCCTCGTCGGCCTTTGTAAATATTGGAAACAAAGAGTAGGGAGGACTAAAAGGTCCAGGGGTTTGGAGAAGTGGAACATATCTCAAGGATGTTTTCATTTATTATATTGGTTACAGAAAAGTGAATCTGAAATTATTCGCTTTTTTTGGGGGCATGGGTTGTCGGTTCTATAGCAAATTCTCTCAGTGGAGTAAATTATTGTGGTTCTATGAGCGAACCAGGATGTGAGGTCGCTGCGGTAGTACTCTGTCAATCACCGGTGCCTCTGCCTGGAGGGTTAGCAACAGCCGAGGCGGTCTCGCCTGGTATTGGGAAGGTGCTGGGTTCGAATCCTGGTGCCGCCGGGCACCCAACGGTTTTATTAACAGATACAGGCGTCACTGGGCTGGTGCGGACCCCTGAAAGAGGAATCCAAGTCTGGAAAGCTGCCTTTACACTATCGAGGGCCCCTGACCCTTGTCCATCTGGCGGGGCCCCTGGCCATCATGCCGCGTTGCGCCATTGCCGGGGGTGAGATAGTCCGGCGGCATGTCTTGTCACAGGCGGGGGTGGCGAGTTGAGCGTCCATCGTGGCTGAGGACAGGCACCATGTGAATTCGTGTTCCTTGGTGGCGCCAGGCACCTACCCGTAAAATAGGTACAAGCGGCTCCCCGGCCTGGCGCTTGGCCGTTGTGTGGAACTACAACGCCTGGGAAGTCCACCCGGCTTGCACGGAAAATCGCCCCTATGGAAAGACGCGGCTGCAAACACGCAGGAACGTTTCGGCGGGAGTAACTATGACTCTCTTGTAGCTTGTCCTATGGGCTGGGTGTTGGTCGCGCGCCCCTGTACCCAAGCGAGAACAGAGCCAGGATTGCAATGAGATAACCCAAAGGCCAGGGTCCATAACGGGGCCCTGTAATCCAGCGTGGGAGGAGGCCGGGGTGCCAATGTGCAGCATATATGACACTCTTTTAGGTTACCTGTTATTCCTTTCCCCGGGGAAGCTAGCGTGTCCCTGTAATCAAGCTACTATGAGGTCTGAGTGTCAATATGCAGGTGTCTCGACCTCGACGTGGTCCCGCCGCAGAAACGCTGACGCATCGCCAGGTCAGTTTTGAAGATGTGTCAGTAGGCTGAGACACTCACAGCCACAGGCTGAGTCTCCAACACGCCCGAGGGCTCGAGTCTGGAGCAAACCTGGGGGCGGGGGGCACCCTGTTCATTTGCATGACTGTCTTAGGCAAACAATGTATTACGCTGAAAATAACAACCGAAGGGCCGTAGCCCCAGCCCTATTTGACTGGTGCAACGCCGAGGTGGTCCCGCACCGAGGTGGTCTTGCCTCGTTGCAGCTGCTGCTCTCTATATAGTGTCCAGGTGGTCAGAATTGGTTGTCGTGAATGGCGCCGAACTGCAAAGGGTTCAGTGTGAGGCGACGAAGCGTGCGCAGACAGTGTGGGTACCGAATCCGAAACGAAATGCATAAGTCGCGGCAATAAGTGACCTACGGGGTGAGCCTCACGGACAGGGTTAGCAGCCCTATACAAAACTGCAGTACTACGTGATCGCATGTCTTAAAACGAGTCGTTCCAGTCATAGTGACGTTGAATTATCCATATTTACTTCTCGGACTCGCTGAACTTCATTCACACACAATCGGCTCTTTAAAGTACGCTGCGCTCACCCACTTGACCACAACGGTGCCCTGCAGTTTATAGAGAAGCCTTGTCATCGTGCACTTCCTTATACCCCCCAAAACCCCGACCTGTTGCCTTGCTAGAAATAGTGTTTCATGACATGTACCATGTCACAGCGAAGAAGTAACGTTACGCCTTCATCAGCGAGCTCCTCCTATAAAAATTATCTTCCACTATGGTCGGTGCCTAAAGCCATCCGCGCCAGCCACTCGGCCTTGCACCTCCCTTATCGAGGACTTCATGCTTTGCACCAGCGCCCGAGCATTCACACTACCGCCCGTGACGATACCACGACTACTGCTGCCACGCTCTACTCCGCGAACGACAGCTCATTGGCAACGATAATGAACGACGGCCCTTCACGCCAAAGCAGCCTGTTGACCACTGTGCCTGGCTGCATCTCACCCCCATAGGTCGGCTTACTCACTCGTGAGTACACTCATTTGTACTCATTTGTACTCAAACTTACGAGTGAGTACGATTATGATTGAGTACACACCGAGAAAGAAAAGGGGAGTATGATGACGAGTGAGTACAGGGGTAAGTCCACTACTCGTGAGTACAGTACTCATGAGCACACTACTCATGATTATGAGAACTCATGAGTACAGTATTCATGAGTATGAGTACTCATGAGTCTGAGTACTAATGAGTATGAGTACTCATGAGTACACAGTACTTATGAGTACAATACTCATGAATACTGGTTTTGCGAGTGCTTGCACTCTTGAGTATATGCACTCGTGAGTACAGTAGTGCAAAGAAATTTCATCACGAGCTCGAGTCCGGACGCGTGTGTACGAGTCGCAAACATTTAGCGGTGCCGCTTTGCAGCCTAACAGTCAAGGATGGCAAAATTAGACAGCGAAAACTGCACCTCCCACCTTTCCCGGTCCCTATTTGGCACTGTAGGCGTTTCTCCGCAGTCGCTCGCAAAGGGGTCACGGTGAAGAGGGAAAAACGAGGGGGTGAGGGCCCAGCGGGAAACGCGGCCGCGGTTGCTCTTCTCCGGCACTTGATTACTGCCACAGTTATTTTTGTTGACGCGGCTTGTGAACGCGTGGCGTCTTCATTGCGCTTGCTCCCTTCCAGCGGTTTTAGGGGAGAGGCGGTGGAGGCTGCTAACACTGTACGCACTAGGCGTACTGAAGTCCCTTTTTTTCGGTCTTCAGAAGTTTACGTAGAGGCACGTCACGCTGTGTAGTCGTTTCGTGAGCAGAACGGCTCATTTCAACACTGGCAGTTAATTTACGTAACTCGCGTCAAACCGATTGTGTGGTTTGTAACGTTTGTCTCAGCAAAATTGTCCCCACCATTCCGCTGTGCGTATTGAAGCGACAATTTGGCTGATATACGTGCGCCCGTATGGGTTTTTTAAGTTCCCGTTTTGAAACATTTTGCTCAGGTTCACTAGTAATACAGTCTCGTGTAGTGCTATTTACAAGTGGGCCTATAGCCCCACCATACAGGCGCGGCGGGGGAATTTGCCCCGGCAATGGAAATAAAATATCCGAGTACACCTAAGCACGTTTGTGAGTTGTGAATCGGATATCATAATATCCAGTTGAACGCGTGCGACGCCTTGTTTAGCCTCGCATATTTTGTTTAGGCTCGCATAATTAGTTAAAGATTTTAATTTTTTCTGTTTAGCCTTTCATTCGAGCCACGACCTAGCTAAGAGGTTGCAGTCGACAGGATCCGGATTTGAGGCCATGAGAGAACGAACGGACGAAGAGACGAACAACGTGGATGAGCCGCACCACGACTACGAGAGTGTGGCACGCAGACGTGAGGCACCGACGGACTCCATGTCAGTGGTGGTCGACACACCGCTGTCTTCGACGGAACGCTACGTCGTATGCTCTGCGAAGAAACAGCAGTTCATGAGCGCACTACGATTACGAAGGCTACCCTGCTCTGGCCGTAAGGACGACATCGTCTTGCGTCTTCTAGAGGACAACGATGAACGTCGCGATCTCTCCAAACGAACAAATGTGCCAACGCTACTTCAGGCTGCCTCCGACACCAAACGGCAGAGGACCCTGCAAGCGGCGCTGTTTGAGAGCAGGAGGCTGCGTGAGGAGGAGAAGGAGCACGAGGAGGAAAAACTTTCTTAATGTACAAGACAGTTAAAGAGAAGAAGAGGCGGTTAGGCCTTTCTTGCGTGGTTGGTATTCCTCAGTCTGGGATCACATTGGTCCATCTTGCCCACTGGCGCGGTCTTGCTCTTGCCCACTGGATGAGAGCCCGCTGAGACTCTAGGTCCGAGCAGCCGGACAGGGCCGCCTCCCAGCCCTCCCTCGTTGGCTTCACTGTGACTTTTAACCCTGGATTATACTGGCAGGCCCATACCATATGATACGTGTAGGCCCACTGACCGCGGAAGTTACACGAACCCGAGAAGGACGGGTTGATGTGTTTGAGCATTGCGGGGCTGTAGAATGAGCCCGTCTGCAACCGGCGAAGTGGGCGCTCCTCAGTTCTATCTAGGCCCTTGGCGGGCAACTGGCAACCCTCCTACCGTGGCGCAGGTATGTTGTGACCTCAGAGAATGTGGTTAGCGGGTAAGGTACAAGTGTACGGTCCGAGCCTGGGAAGTCAGTGGAACTCCGGGAGAGAGACGTTCGTGCGGCTGTGTGCACAGTCTGGTTCCCCTCTACTCCCTGGTGGCCAGGTACTCATTGAAGTTGTTTTATGGTGTCGGATATTTCTGGATTGGCATTTGTGAGAATTGTGAGGGTTTTTTTTTTTCTTTCTAGGAGTGCTATCTGACCCCTGATGAAATTTCGGCAAGCTTGTTGCGAGTGAGACATTATGTGCGTTGCGTCAGAGTGAGTGGCGGCCAAACGCTATAGCCGTCTCTTCAGCAAACTCAATTTTACTCGTTTTCACCGATAGTCCATTCACCTGTATTACCTCATGCAGGACCGCATCCGTACTGATGCCCTCCGGTGCGGGCCCCGCTGCGTCTACATAATACACGCCTTTACGGGTGCCATATTGTTTTGTTATGGCTGTTGCTCGGGCTTGCCTTCTTCCTGAGTTTCGGGCAGGATGCATATTACGGGGCAGAGGTTTAACGATTAGTTTGCGGCGCCAAGGGAAGGGATGTCCGCTCTGTCTACAGTGGTAGCGGGTAGAGTGGTGCGGAGGCCTTCAAGGACCTCCCTGCCAGTAGTTGTCATTGACAGTCGCATGATTTGACTCATGTACTGAGCCTCTCTGAGCTCAGTGATCGTATTGTGCATCCCGAGCTGTGTTAAACCTTCGGTGAACGTGTAAGAAGGGAGTAATTACAAATGCAATAACGTCATGGCCTTTAACAAACTTAAATCCACGTGTGAACAAATCAGCCGCATGATCGGCCGAGTATCAGGCAAACACGGGGGCCTCCAGGAATGCGAGACGCTCCGCCTAGAGCAGGCCTTCGTCATCAGCCGCATAACATACGCAGTGCCCTAACTCAAGGTACGACAAAACGATCTTAAGAAACTTGACAATATGATCAGGTCAGTTGTCAAGAGTGCGTGATGAACGAGAAAGTATTCAGAGACAACTGGCGAGAGCCGGCCGCAGGTTTCCTGCGGTGCCTGGACTGCACAAGGTCCGGACACAGGCAGAATGCACGACGGCACGCACATGAACGAGACAACGCATGCAAAATTGTGATTGCGTGCTCACCGGACGTCTCGCAGGTAATCGCCACAATTACGGAAACGCATCGAAGGTCAGTGCATTTCTGGCGATATAACGAACACACGTTGCTCTGCTACATCGCTCGCGAGCTACATCGCCCATGCGCAGGTCATTCCAGCAACGAGCAACGAGACGCGCTACGTACGCAGCGTGCACGAGCCAGAAGGTGCACGTTCCTGGCACCCGCTATTCCGGTACAGACCTACACAAACGGAACGCTGAGAGCACGGAACGCAACGGAGCCAGTACGTACATTTTTCGCTCGTGCTATCCCGGCGCCGGTCAACGCAACCAACGACATCACATCCGGATTGATGGATATGTCCACTACAAGCGAAAAAGACGCATGGCGGCCGAAATGCACCATACGTGGCGAACAACCGCACACCAATTATAGGGGAGTTTCCTAGATAAAACGAGACGCACAGCGCACGAAACGCACCATGGGCGACGAACGACATCCCACTTGAACCAGTGGAGCTGACCACGGAGAACAAAATGCCCAGCGCACGGAACGCCACCAAGCCAGCACACATAAAGGAAACTACTATTCGCAACATCCTCCGCTCCCACTGCTGCTATCCGGACTTGGCCAGCGAATGATACAACCGCAGAAATCACCTGGCCATAAGCAACAATAGAACCAGCACGCGCAGTTCAACCCTACCGGAACGTACGAGCTCTCCACACCCGCTGCTCCAGCCCGATATCCAGCCGACGAACGACATAACACTCGTGCAGGTAGGTCCGTCAACGAGCAACGACACGGCCAGCGCATGCGGCATGTGCGAGCTAGAACGTACAATATCCCCGGCACCCACGCTCCGACCGAGACTCACATGACAAACACCATTTCGTACAAGAGGACACAACCGCGAGCAACCGGACTCGGGACAAACGGAGCCTGCTTGTATGGGCGAGATAGCGATGATAGCATTCTCGAAACAACGGGCAAAAGACGAGTGCTTGAGCGACGACACGGTTATGGCAAGAACGGAAACAAATGAACCCGATCGAGACGAAGGCATCGAATGTCCTAACGATGAAGTCACGCCTGCGACGCCAAGGAATGTGGGACCGAACGGACGGCATGAACAATGCCTGCTTCCCCACCTCAACGGTTTGCGAAACAACCACTGCGAATGCGAGCACGGAGTCGCAACGACCTTGACCGATCAGCCATGCCACCCTACGAAAACAGCATGCTACCGCACACTAAACAAAAAGCCAAAGGGCTCCCGCACCATAGGCAACACGCACGACAATTCAAGCAACGTCCTCAAAGCGCCAAACTGTGCCATCCCTACACAAGGCAGCTCGCCACCGGACAAACCGCACGTCTACGCCCCCAAATGCATCAAGCACGCGACGAGCTACACGAACACAATCGCCGACGGAAGCGACGCGGCTAAGGCAACGCCGTAAACGCCGTCAAGTTCAGGTCTGACGAAGGCCATCCCACGGCACACACACAGTAAAATCAAGCAGATTTGAAATTCACCAAAACTCAACGAGACGAACACCTTCTTAACAAAGTTGCTAGTACCCGGAACAATAAAAAACAAACGCACGCATCGATCATCTGTGAATAGGCGGGCAGTGATATGGATATGAACGGGCGTCAATCTACGCGAACATTTTATTGTGCCTGCGGTCGTGCACAATTCAGATTTCGAGCACGATTACGAGAGTATCAGTGCGCCCGGAAACGAAAACGGATGACATAAGCTGCCACCCAAAGACACGCACAAAATCACAGTTTACTGCCACGGCCGCACCGACATGTCCCGGGCAACCCTGAGCCCAACCTGGCCTATATTTGATTGTTTTATTCCTGAAACAAGAGGAGACGCCAGACCCAACGCGAGTGCTTACGTTCCGTTTCGCTCTCTCACATGTACGTGCCTTCGCGCAGTAAGTCGCCCTACGACAGCGCACCGCGTCAGATGTTTTCTTCCTCTGTCCTGATATATATGTAACCTGTGTTTTTCTAATCAATTAAACATATTCTTTTTGTATTTATTGTTCCATTCGAGATACGACCTAGCTAACAGTGCAGATAAGTTGATTATTGGGGAGTAATACAAATTGAATGCTCATGAGTACAGATTGAGTACTCATGAGTGCAGAATGAGTAGTACTCATGAGTGCAAAATGTGTAGTACTCGTGAGTGTAGAATGAGTAGTACTCATGAGTACAGATTGAGTACTCATGAGTACAGAGTGAGTACTCATGAGTACAGGTTGAGTACGAATACTCGTGAGGACAAATGAGTTTCAGTATTAGTGAGTATGATTACAAATCAGTATTTGATGAGTGAATACGAGTGATGTTGTGAACAGACGAGCTTCTTGAGTGTGAGTTTGATTAAGTACAGCGTGAATGAAAAAAAACTGTGATTGAGTTTGAGTGAGTTCTTTCTGTTTTGCCGACCTATGCTCACCCCTAATGAAGCACAAGGCTGGCCCCTGAAGGGAACAACGACCGCTTTTTAAGTCGTTCGGCCGCAATCTAAGGGGGATCCTTGGTTCTCGAGTTCCTGGTCCCGTCGGATCGCATAAACAAAGATGTGTAGCCCGTGCCACACAACAACATCCGCGCCTCTTATAATTTGTGACCCCGACATGACATGCGGTGGTGTTGGATCTCTTTGTACGTCATGTTGCACTGCTGACTCGCCGGGCCACGCATCGATGATGATGATGGTAGGATTTCCTTTGTGATTTTGTTTTGGGCGTTCTGCAGAAGATCTGAAAGAGTGATGTTGTACAGGCCATTACGTGGGCCTGTAGAATGTCGTAGGCCCGCTCACCATGTTATAGGAGCTCACAACTTAGGTAACGTGAAAGCAAGGCACTGGGGCCTCAGTAGTGCTCAGCCTGTGAATCGAGGCAGGAAATGCGAAAGTGCCCCTTAATTTTAAGGAATCGAGCTACGGGGTAGTGTCTCTTGAAGGACGGAAAGGGCTGCATTGGGAAGGTGAGAGAGGCATCGTTCTGCCAAAGCCCGCGTCACTAGTCGTAAGGAGCTGTGATGTCGGTGGACAGGGTGTGACTTCTTTCAATTACTGATTGTGCGTAGGTTCAAACCGAACAGGAAGCGGAGAAGACAAGCCACCAAGAAGGCACATAATGTTCGACTTCCCGCAAGGCGAAGCTGACGCGCCAGTCCACAAACCACTCCTGATGATTCTACGATGTCGTTGTTGATGGCAATAACAGGAAAAATGTAGATGAGGTTGTCGCAACCACGTATTCATCCCAATAAAGTGAAACGTAAATATTTCGCCTATTTAGAAGCAACGTTTTGTAACATTCCCTAAATAATAGGTGGGTGCTGTAAAACAATTCAGGGACGCCCAATGTGACTGCCACCGAAGAGAGAAAAAATGGGGGCAGAAGATAAAGTCGGCATGCGCCAATGGGGTGAAAACCGGTTTGAGATTCTCTTTTTTGACACATATTTCCACAGAAAAATTATCTTGGCTACCAGGACGCGAGGGTCTGCACGTGCTCTATCAACGTGAAGGGAGGCTGTTAATAATAAGCAAGTGAAACCCCACGATGGTTCAAAAGAATAAATAGAGAGGGAGACGAGCCATACGCGGCGTGGTATTGGCAGCGGCGCCTAAATTGTTTAAAGGTCTTCCCGAATATATGCTATTTCGGTGGAGTAGATATAGAGGGCAAGCATGATTTTTTAAAATGCAGTATTTTGCATTTTTCTTTGCGAACAGCTGGGTGCTACAATATTCAAAATTGTTCCGCAGGAGCGTGATAGTAGAGGCTTCTCATGAGTCAGACAAAAACAAAACTGGAGACTTTGGTGCGGAACTCAAGTAATGTTCACTTGTCATAATATTTTTGATATATGACACGTCATAATGAACAACAATATTTTGCTTATTTTACCCAAATGTTTTGTATGTGCTCCTTAAAAAATCTGCATGCTTTTAGTATTACAACATACATTATTGAGGAGTGTACAGAGAAGAAAAAAAGGCAGAGGACAAGGATGCTCCATGAACTTGGTGCAACACTGTAATGTAAATAGAGGGTTTCTTTATTATGCCGTAAATGTGCAGGAAAAATATTTTCTATTTGACGAGCGGTTTCGAGCGTGTTCTTGTAAAGGGAACTGGGTTCTACTAAGAGGATATAAAAGACATCCTGGTACAGCGCAATAGATTAGAAACGAAAGAGACGCAGATAGTCAATGTGCAGGGGCGTTGGTGTGCAGACGTATGATGTTGTAGAGATGGTTCAAGGTTCCTGTTTTATTAGTCACATAAAAGTAAGGGTGAAACATTGTGATCATAGAGACGCGAGTGTTTGTACCTGTTCTACGAACATGAACTGGTTTGTGTTAAAACAAATATTTGAAACATCAGCGGCGTGTATATAAAGAAAAACATAAGTAGGCAGACGTATATTATCTTGCCGGGGTTGGTGGTGTGGTGCTGAAACGTTTGTGAATTTGATTTAAATATTCTTTTATTTTGATCGCCTAAAATACCACCATAAAACTTAAGCTGGTCAAGAATAAACGTTTGTGTTTTCCGGAAATAGGATGTGTTTGCATTGAATATGAACTATGTAACGCTCCGGGGATTGTAAAAGGAGACGGAAATGAGGGAGAGGGAAATGCGCAAAGGTGAAGCTATTGAGGCATGGAGTGTTCGTGAATAGGGATCACATTTGCTGTATCATTAGTCACATAAAGTGGGGATAATATATTCTGACTAAAAGGGCGATTTCCACGTGTTTCCTGAAAGGCAGGTTGAGGCTGCAATAACAAAGTATTGCCCGCGAATCTGCTCTTATCGTCGCAAATGTCAACAAAAGACGATAGTTTTTCTCGGCATTTGCAAAGTAAGTAAATGCCTCCCTTTGCCTTCCAGTTCAGCTCTCATGTTGTTCCTCTTTCATTGCGCTCATCACAAGGCACACACGCTATAGGTTTGCTCAAGTCAATTTAAATTTACCCCGTTACATGGCTCCAGGCCGGGTTCCTCGATGCCACCGCTGCCACACGGGGAGACGCGCGTGTATGGAGACGCCTTACTTCAACGTTGAGAGAACCGTGTTGTCCTAGTCGACATGCATTCCGAGCAGAACGTGAAACCTATCTACTGAAACATTTCGTAACTGTTGCAACTTGATTTCTTTAAATGCCGCCATAAGGTATAGGGGGGTGGCCGACATCAGGCGAAGGAGTTATTTTATTCTGCACTGGATGTCGTATTTCTGTTCGCAAATATCAAGCATCCAAGAATTTTTTTATAAACGCATGCTAAAAATATTTCTTGGGAATTGATTTTCTGTCCTATATTTGCGTAATATCTTTTCGTTCTGAAACCATGTTGACCAGTATGAACATATAAACCGCACTTAGACATTTACATTTGGCTGTGAGTATATAAGACAATTACGAAGACTTGGTTTCACTTTAGACAGGCAGCTGAATAGAGTCACAGGCAGACAGACAGCCAAAATGACTGTCAAAATTTCTAGGTTTAAGTAGCCCAAAAAGACCATCGCCTTTAAAAAGGGTAATCTATGTGGAGTGCAAGAGAAAGAAATAAACAGGCAGAGGAAAATGCGTCAGTGTGACGGAGGGGCACTAAAATGTTCGAGAAGAGGATTCAGATTTTGTTTTAGATTCATTATATGTCATTGAAGCGCCACCGCAATTGCATGATAAGACGCAATGTTTTGTACTTTTTCTACGCATGAGAGCTTGGTAATATAAAAGCAAATAAGTGACACCCCATGCTACCGTAAAAAGAGAAAAATAGAGGAACAAAGAAATACCCGTAAGCTAATTTGTGTGGCAGTGGAATATTCGTGATTCTGGTTTTATTTTGTAGGACATTTCTCTCATGCAGTCAAGCGGAAATCTTTTGCTTATAAGGATGTAAATTCATGTACGTGTTCTAAGAACGGGACCCTAGTGCAGTTATTATCAAGAGGGTAATATATTTAATTGACACCCAAGTGTAGTGTAACAGAATAGAGAAATTTGTAAATACAAGGAAAACGCGCACGGGTATTGGAGGGGCAACAATAGTTGTGAAGCTGGATCAAACATTATTTCATTTGTATTGCATAAACTTGAAGCGAAGATGGCTTCCTTCTTTAAACGCAATGTTTCGTACTTTTTTGGTAAGTAGAATCTTGGTGCTGTATTAGCAAATAATTTTAAGAATGAGGGTAATATGAATGCATTTGTTGAGTCCGGGAAAATCACGTGCTGGAGACCCATTTACGGAACCAAAATATTTCTGAGGTTTCACATTTTATTGATTTTACTCGAAACAAAGTGAACCATTATTATTCTGCTCATTGCAAACCGAGCTTTACTACGTGTTTTATGAACGCGACTGGGTGAAAGTGTAACCAAACATGTGACATAAGAGAAAACAGAGGCAGACGAAGAAATGGTGAAAGAAGTTTTGTGTGGCACGGACATGTTCGTGAATTGGAATGCAATTTCAGTTTATATACCTGTCTGAACTGAAACATAGGTATTTCTTTATGTCTAGAGGTGAGTTTTTGTAAGCGAGTTACTCACGGAATCTTGGTTCTTTTAGTGCGGCACTTTCATGCGCCAAAGCAGCCACGTAATTTTTTTCAGTCTTAGGCACGGTTCTTATACGTTAAGGCAATACCCAACGTCCTAGTACACGTTCCGCTTCGCTGGTGCAATAAGGGCACATTTTGATGACATAAGTGTATTGTAGTGTAGCGTGTGTGTATAGGTTTAAACTTTCCTGTTGGCATAGCACTGGGCCAATATACCATAGAAAGACCTCATAAATATTTTGACTGATTCAGCCATGCTCGAGACCAAGTTTCTCGATATTTCTTTTAATGCCGTCTTTACTGAGCTTTGAGTCACCTGTTACATAGGACAAATCTTTTCCTCTTTGTTGAAGCGTCATTTACCAATAATATTAGTTGCTTGTTTTACTGTGGGGTCCATATTTTATCTAAACTTGAATTTCTTGAGATGTGTTCGAGCCTTCAATGTGTTTCCATAGTGCAGAATATCAGGTGTCTGAGTACATGGGGACTGTAGCGAAAGAGCACCAGCGTCTGGCTTCCGATAAGGTGATGGAGTCGATTAGCGAGGCAGTCCTTGCACCTCCGATCCTTCTCTTCCTCTTCGTCTCCTGTCGCGCCCTGCCTGCGCTTCTTTATTTCTCAACTCACTCCCGCCGCCGCCCAGTTCGTTAGGAGCTAGCTGGCAGCGGCACGGGCAACGAGTGCTTGCTGGGTTGTTGGGTCAAAGTGACATATCTAAAATTGAAGACTACGAATGTTCGTATGGTCACCCTGGATAACAAGGTGTGCTCACGGTTTTCGGCCAGAAGGCAGCCGCCAGGATCGAAAGGAAACAGATGATGCGGGCAACCAAGTGCCCAGAGAACACACAGCGAATGCAGTATCACTGTCGCTGTGCTCCTATCCTGTCCGGCCTCCACGAATCGATCGATGCGCTGAAGTAACAATGCTGTTTCATAGGTGGACAAGGAGACTTTACTTTGGTCGGGCGCGTAAGCGTAGCAGAAAGGCGCGTCCAGCATGGAGTCGTGCTCGCCAAAGAAGGGGTCGCCACCATCGAAACAACCGTTCTGTGTCACCGCGTGGATTCGTCGCCAACGGGATAGTATGAGAGCAGCCGCTGCTCGGCTCTGGAGTCGAACCTCGCTCACGGAGCGCCGGAGTAGCATCTGCTTCGTTATCCCCTGAAGCGGGTCTACCTTCCCCACGAATCGCGTTTTCGTTGCAGGACTCAACGAAACAGTCGGCGAACCGTAGCAGGGCTGCTGAAATGTTGCAGAAACGAGAGCTGCTTCCCCAACAAAACGATCGCAACAGGGTCGCAGGGACGCCTTCAAAGCGGGAGTTGCATCGGTGATTCCGAGGTCATGGCAAGGCCGGTGAGAGGTCTCTGGACCGGAAGTCGAGTCGTCGATGCGAGGGTTGTGGGAGAGCTGTATTGACGTCTCCGAAGTGAGAATTGCGTCTGTAACACCATCATCATTCTGGGGCCACTTCGACATCTCCAAAGCAGAAGTCTCGTTGGCTAGGCAAGATTCACGGAACGGCTGCTGAGCCGTCTCAGAAACGATAGCCGCGTCAGCGACGCCGAGGTCCGGGGAGTGTCCTTGAGAGTTCCCCGATACTGCAGTCAGGGAAACAGCGGGACTGCGCAGTTGTGGAGCCTCTCTCCCTGGCTTAGCACCTCGGTGTCCTACTTGGCGTTCTGAAAGGCCGAAGCGCCTCCGTCGCCATTCTCATGTTCTTCTACCCGCGTGCCAGTCATTTCCCGGACTGGCGGCACGTCACCCGGGACCATTGGCCGACGGGCTTCCTTGGGAGCGAGCAAATAGTCAGGGTTGCGATGCGGGTGGTGGACAGGGCCGCCTGAGGTTGAAGGACGGGGCTTGCGGGAGAGTCTTGGCTTGCAGAGAAGCGTACACGCGTTCTCAGGGCGCAAATACGCTTGTCGTAATCGATGGCTTTTAAAACGTCAGCATCAAATTCTTCATCCTTCAGGTTCTCCTGAACTTGAGCGTCGAGTTGGTGAAGGCTCACCTGGTCATGCAAAATAAGGTCGAGGACATTTTGTCTGTCAAGGGACGTTGCTACCTGGCTCCGCAGCAAGGCGTCGATGACTGTCACGGTCCCGGAGATAATCGCTCGCAGGACATCTCGGCGAATACGAAGTGCGTCCATGGCATTAGACGATGAAGCAAGACACTGGGGTTTCGAATACCTAGGGGACAAGGGCGGCCTTGGGCACAAGCCGAAAGGGGCGGCGGCCGAGGGCAAGGCTTCCAGGATGAAGCAGTACGAAGGTATCCAAGCATCGCGTGCCTCGGAGCCGCTGCGCCGTCGAACGTAGTTCCGCTCTTGCACCAGTTCCCGGGTTTCACTGCACCAGAAAATGTGTAGCGAAAGAGAAGAGCACCAGCGTGTGGCTTCCGATACGGTGATGGAGTCGATTAGCGAGGCAGTCCGCGCACCTCCGATCCTCCTCTTCTTCTTCCCTCCTGTCGCCCCCTGCCTTCGCTCCTTTATTTCTCAACAGGGACCTCACAATGTCCGTCCGCGTCCGTGCGGACAGCATTTAAAATCTTAAAAAAATCACACATGAACCGGCAGGATTCGAGCCAGTGTCTGGTAGACCAGACAGAGTTAGTGTCAGTATTCTTGCAGTGGGCTGCAACCATGAGTGAGTACCCGAGAGTAAGACGGCTTACTTTTTCACCTGTTACGGTGCGGAGTACATTAGAACCTCCATTGTTTCGTCGCGTCCATCCGTGCGCGCACCACCATCAAGCGAAAATGTTGGCGGAAACTACCTCAAAGGGAAGAGGAAAACTCCAAAATACTCGAAAACAAACATACATATAAACTAGCAGCGGTGTAGTGAGGCTGTGATGAAGTTGCAGTACGCAGTGACTCCATGGAACTACGCTAGACGGCGCTACGCGTGAACACGAGATGGCCCCGCGGTGCACCGCGTATATAAGCGGGTTCTTGAAATCACACATTCTTGGCCCGCCATAGGCGTAAAAGAACGTAAGAAGCGTCACGCTGCTGCTCAACGTCTACAAAGACAACGAACTTCCCTAATACGAATCATCCTCATCTAAGAACGCAACTCTCACGGCTCAATGGGAATGACAGTCGGTGCGAAAATCGGATATCACTCGTGGGAGCAATTTTGATGGCATTAGGAGTACCCGTAATCTGCACCCTTGCCATCATCGACAGAGTAGATATGCTGCAATTTTTTACTGTGTTCTACATTCGCTTCTTTTTTGGGCAGAAGCCGTCGATGTACCTTCTCCTGTTCCTACAGAACGCTGCACTCTCAGACGTGTGGTTTGATCGTCGCTTTGCAGTGTTGTTTTGGAAATTATAAGTCAGAGGCGGATAGATAAGCATTTGCTGGCATCATCTCGTCTTCGCCATCTACTCTTGTATTTTTAAAGCATTGTCCTGAGAGTTTTGTGGTCTCTCTTGCGATTGTTTTCTTGAATTTTTGCCCGCTTCCTGTACGAGTTCGTGCACTAGCTCCTTCCCCATATTCTTTTTTTTGGCGCAGTTCAAAAGTTGTTGATGGTCGGACATTTTATAGGAACACTCGCTTGTCCAATAAGTGGTTTTCGAACCTTAGTACTGAAATACCTATTAGGTTAAAGCAACCCACCAGGCGCTATGACAATGAATGTTAACAAACCTTGCGAGATGGCTGTGTTCTGGTTTAATGGTACAACTGCCTTTGACGTGTGCACAGCACTGCTCCCCAACCGAGAATGCTTGGATTTGTATACAGCTCGGTGTAAGTGTTCTCGTCAAAATGGCGAAGTACGTCCAGCCTCTCCAATCTCATCTTAATGTCATTTGATACCGCGGACTGTTCAGGTATCCAAGTGAACTGAACGCCGTATTGAGTGAAGTGAATTATACGGTCAGCCTTTGTTGAAAAGTTAGTGGCAAACTGTTTGTAGCTATCGCAGATACCCAGAAGAAGCGCATGGCTTTTTGTCCATTTACATTCGGAATAAATTGACGAAGCCTGTTGAGTAAGTGCCGTGGCAGACGCCATCGTAGCTGTCCTCACGGCATTGAAATTTCAGTTATTCGTATCTGGAGTGCCACTTCTCCGGCTCAAAGTACAACTGCACCAATTCGATGGCATCAATAGCTCTATACAGACACACCAATTGCACTTCGGATCAACACTGTTCAACATCCTTTGAAAAGTGTCTGGAGCGGAACAAATTCCAAATTGTTGCACCAACCTTTTACAGTCTGTGTATTGTACCGGAGCATGTTTTATCGCAATCACGTTTATCTACCGCAATTTGTCACTACCCGCTGCGAAGATAAACTAAACAGAAATACATAGCAAGGCGCACACGATCTAACAAATCGTCGATCCTTGTAAAAGGGTAAACGTCTTTTTTTTCTAACTTTATTTCGCTTTCTTAGTGTAGGCAAAAGTGAAGCTTACCGTCTTTCTTCTCAACGACAACCACAGATGATCCAAATACGCTTCTCGATTGCTGTGTTGTGTCACCTTGCATCATTTTCTTGAGTTTTGATAAGAAGCTTCATTTAGGGAGCTGAAACAATGCAAAGATATGCGTGCATTATTCGCTCGTTATCGTTGGTTATGATGTTTTGTTTCGCCATCTGGGTCTTCCGCACCTTTGCCAAAACAGCGAAGGAGTCTTTGAAGGAGTAAATAAAATTTAAATCTTTAGGTTGGGAACGGCCAGGTAACAGATCATGTCTACTTTGGTGACTATTCACGCTTTGATGATGTGCTGATAACACAGCCAAGGTGCTGGTATCGTGGTCGTTGTGGACGGCATCAAAGTAGGTGACTGCGGTCTTGCATGGTAAATGCCACTGCTGGTAATCCGTCACGACAGGTTCCGCATCACCTGTTTAAAACAGAGCATTCCACAAGGAGCCCACAATTGCCGGGAGAGTGGAATTCTCGAGGTGCACACGCACATCGCTATAAAAGTCTGGCCACCTATTGTGTATATCTTCCTTGCCTTTAAATATAACTTTCGGCAGCTGAGATACAAGTACCCAATTCATTGCAGCAAAATCGGGGCACCATCGATCAAAATAAAATCTCAGAAAAAACTGTTTTTATTTTTTTTTCTGAGGCGTATCATCAACTTCATTCACGTGGGTATGTTCACATCGTAAGCGGATCTTGCGGGCGAGTCTCGGCCCCCCATCCCAGGCGGTGGCTGTTCTGAACATAGCCGATACGCACCTGAGGGTATGACTGCGGTTTGTCTAGAAGAGACAGGACGGCTTCGGGTCGACTATAAAACCGTGATCTCGATGCAGCTTGGTGCGCTGTACGGCCCGCAGTGGTAGCAGAGGGGCCTGTTACATGTCTTACGCCACAATTTCCTTTGGTCTTGAAGGCCTTTGGGTTCATAGCACAAAGCCGGCTACAAATTACGCTTGAACGGCTGTGGTGCCGCAAAAAGCAACTCGGGTACTGCTGATGAAGCTGGCATGCGCAGCACATCGGTGTAGGTCTGTTGTTCAAATGCTGGACCCGCCGAGAGGCCAACAGTCCTTTCACTTGCAACCCTACGTGGAACGTTATCGTGTGGGCACTGGCTTCATTGCCTGCCACGCTACGTCACAGATAACATTATTACCCCCAAAGCCTGTTGGCCGGTGGTCGCCTTCCTGAAGCGCCTGCCGCTCATCCTGCATTTTACTGCGTGCAAGGTCCCGGGAACAATTTCGTCGTTAAAAGAATACGTGTAAACGACCAGGCTTGCAGAATACCCGTACTCTCATTGCGCGCTGCTGCAATGAGCGTTTCAGTATTGAAGCTTTGTTAATGAAATCGGCTACGTTTGTTGGAGCGCTGTGCACCACTCCAAGAAAGACCTTTTCTGTCATTACTCTCGGTAGGTGGCGCTTTTTCTTTTCTTCGCTCATAGAGATCCGCACGCTAAACAATCGCGACGTGTCCTCGAAAAATATGGCGATCTCTCACGAGGTTTGTGGTCTTTGCCCTGACAAGTTAGTTTTTGTTTTTCTTTCGTCTCGCTACTACATTGCGAACTAGGCAATCGGCGCCAGAGTTCTTGAAAAATAGAGAACTTTCACGAATCTCATACCAGTTTCTTTTGAATCTTCGAGGGCGAACTAAACATGCCTGAACCTGAGGCGTCTCTAATGGGTTTATTGCCCCACTCATTGAGCGCCCCTGCGGAATTGATGCGGTTCAACCGGTGCCCACGTAGTCAAAGATGTCACCATGGAAAGAGCGAGGCGTGTGTTGTGTGGAAAAGAAGGGGCGCAATTGCACCGAGAATTTGCCTGATTTGCGATGCGTTCTTGGCAGTCATCCTCCATGAGGGTGTTACGATCTGGTTGAATTGTGGCTGTAGGCATTGCACACGACGACTCGCTTTGTGAGCGGGCATCGCCTCCAGGAACTAGTGCACCGGTCGGCAAGTTGGTCCAGACGGGTTGTACCCAGCACCTCTGCCACTAAATGCCACATGTAATTGCTGTGTGGAAACCACCGCGGCTACGCATTATTGATTAGTAAAAGAAAACAAGCGCGATCATAAATGGCGGACCGATAAGTCTGAACTTGTGATCAATTTTTCCCTTCAGTTACAATGGTTTGGTTCGTAGAACATACCCAGCGTTTATTTATCATTTGTGTAAACACCCGGATCATAACAGCGGCAATATTTTGTTGGTTAGGATGCCGAGGCTTTTGTACGTGTTTTATAAGCGGGAGTTGTTTGACGTAATAACAATTAGGTGACTCTCAGTTAGAGTTTAATGAAATAGATATTTAAAGAGGGTGAAAAAGAAAGTTGGTCGTTGCGATGGCGCAGCGCTAAATTGTTTGTAAAGCGCTTCCAAACTTCATCTATATTTCCTATTTAAAAGGGAAGTGCCCAATGTCTCTTAAACGAGGCACAAGATATTCCACGTGTTCAATCAACGAAATGAGTGGTGTTAGCAACAGAGAAGTGACCATTTAGTTAGAAATCCAAGATTATGTTTCGCAAAAATCGGCTCTGGTAAAAAATGAGGATAAAAATGGGTCAAAACATTCCTACGTCAAGTTTGTCTTCTACGACTGAAAAAAAAAACTTCATAGGAAAACAAAAAGCTCGTTCTTGAACACTGCGCTGATCATCCTAACATTACAATTCAAGGGCATATCTTTGGCCCCAACGGCTGTGTTTTTTTGCCATGACGGGTCTCTTCTGAAAATTGTGAAATTATTGTCCTTTAAAGACAAGCACTGTAACCAATTCTTCAGCAGTCACCTTAAATATACAGATTACACCGTTTCGGAACACTTCCCCGAGGAAGTTGCCCTTGGTCGTACGAACATGACTTAATGGGGAAATTTCCCAATACGAAGTCAGTGTAAATTTAATATTGACAACCTAGTTTCGATGGCAACAGTTGCGATTTCCGTCCCACAACAAAGAATCTTGAAGCAACCAGCCTTGAAGCAAGAATCTTGAAGCAACTATCTGATAGCAAATGCCAAATTTGAAAACACGTCTTAGAGACCAATCCATTAGGCCGCAATCGTTCTTGCGTTCTAAATACTTTGCCTGTTTCAGAAGCGATGATTATATTCGCGATCCATCAACTACATTTTCCTGTTACATCATCCATACCCACTAAACATGGCTAAACGCGCATCTAACTTATATTGAAGTGGTTCCTCCGCTCAAAGGTTTCGACAATATCCGTGAGGGTCAAACAAGTAATGTGTTCTTTGATGGTGGTCTTATCGCAACTATGCCCCAGTTGTGATGTACTGCAGTTACCTTCTGGACTAATACTTTCTAGACCAATTGAAATATTCTGTATTTGTTTAATGTCTCTTTTCAACCATTGATGATTAGTCTGTGGTTCCGTCCAACTGCTAGTGACCAGCTCTTTCGAGCTTTTTTTATGACATCTTCTTCGCAATAAAAGATATCACCAGAATTACACGTCTTGTTCTTTTGCAAAGTACAGCTTTCTTCCATGAAGTGGTCATATATCGCCCCTACCTGTTGATTCTTAGCTATGAATCACAGGTTCTGAACACACATCACTTTGGATTGTTAAAACCTGTCACGAATCTAATTTGCTTTACTGATCGTTGGGCGAGCAATCCCGAGTTATTCTTTTTCACGCATCCTAATCTTTTTTTTGCTTTGGTAATATAATCAGGGGCTCAATGAGCACCCAGTGTTCCGTCTCAAATTTTAGGTTGCAGCCCAAAAAAAAAAAAATTTCCGCTTAGCACATGCTGATTATACTCCTTAGAGAACGGGAACCTAAAAGCTTTGTGAAAACTTCCCGAATAGATTTCGCACTCGCTGTACTAATTTGTAACGCAAAATATTTAAGGAGGAACCTTACCGGTTAAACAATATCTGCATACCACTATTACAGTAAGTGAGCGTCGCCTCTATCTTTGTTTTACCGTCACTTGAAAACGCCAAACAAAAAGCTCCTGTTTCGTTCAGCAAAATCCTTCAGGCAGTATTCTGGGTGGCACAAATAAAGCACCACTTCTAAAGACGATGGCAAGCTGACTGTTTAAAATAAATATAAGTTCTCCTCAAGATCACCGCCTTGAATGCTAGAAACCAAAACAAAATCATTTTCGAAGCCAATTATTGTAGTACAGTGCAACCATACCTCTTTGCTCGATAGCTCAAGCTGCCATGCGCTCAATGATAGAGCTGCCGGCCCTATCAATGCTGTACTGTTTTTAACGCGATAGCGTTATATAGCTCATTAATCAAGTCCTCCGTGGCTCCTAGCCGCCCGGTATAGGCCGTCTTCAGTATTAGGCACAGAAATACGGCTGAGTCAGCAAGATTCGGGGACGTCGCTGAAACTTTAACGCGTCGCTACAGGGACAGAAGCTTGGAAACGAAAACCATAATACAACGTGGGATTCGAAATAAAGGACGCGTGTTCTGGCCGCGCCCACAACGTACGTCATCAATCCAGTGTGAGTTTCCTTTAAACGATCAAAAATACCAACTTTTGATAATTCCTGCCAAGGGTCTACTGGGCTACGAGTCATGCTGTAGTGAAAGCCTCTGGGAGCATTTCCGCCACTATAAGATTTTTGACGTGTGCCGAAATCGGGACAGACTGTCGTTTGTGCTTTCAGCTCCAATCGGAAACACGACCCACGCCTTCAGAAATTTAACTATTGTCCTCAGACTCAGCTGCGCAACGCCTTACCCATGAAGCCACTACGCTTTGTTTTCCACCGGAACCCATTCCTACACCAGCAGTGGGTTTCCTAACTGAAACAGGGGAAAAACAGTTAAATCAGACGTCTCAGAAATCAACAAAGGCATGGAATATAAGCCGAAAATAGCTAAAATAAAGCCCACTGTAAAGCGTCTAATTCCATCACGTTTTCAAAATACTTTTCAACGTTCCCGTGGGTATGAGTTCACTGCAAGCTAGGTTTGGTTAACGCAGATGGCATCGTGAAGCCAAGTTAAAATTCGCCCTAAACATACTTACGAACTTTTTGTCAAAGAACAGCCATGTAAGATTGCTCGTGGGGGATCGAGACAAGCGTGTAGTTCTAACAAACAATAACCGAAAACCGAAATTTTTAACAAATATTACCCACAAGCAAAACATCCAAGCTAGAGAAGAGCAAAAAAGAGAAAAAGAAACGATAAGACTCGTGCAACCGCCGATCATAACCAGAATTTTCCAGGGACTACCATACCACAGATTTACCCGCACCAAAGAAAGTGAAATAAGCACCACCTTTATGACAGCTTATACCGCAGTTCTCAATTTCACGGTTTTCACTATTTAGATGAACTAACAAAGGCTGGACCATCAGGGTAACAGAAGAACAGCATAGAATCGTCTAGAATGCGACGGCCATAAATCGATGGAGGGAGACATAATACTCGGAATCAAAGAATGGACTAGGTAAGCGCAGGACAACGTGGGTGGAGGTCAATGCAGGAAAAGCCTCCACACTGCAGTCTTCTTAGCAAAGGCTTGTTGGTGATAATAAAGGTGAATAGGTACTTAAGTTGTGCCTTTGTAACGCATTTCAAGAAATTAGCGAAACCCATTTCGTAGTTTCAAAAAAGGTGATTTAAAAGTAAAATCGGGAGGTGCCGTCTTACCCAGTTTTAAACAAAACGGGTGCCCCAAACAAGCACCCCACATCGAAAAGAAACGAGAGGCACCTCCCACCCGAACGGATTCAAAAGAAACAAATTAACGCCATTTTACACATGACACCGATCGTGTGACCCCGCATGAAAACTCTCCTCTGCCAATAATATAGATAGAATCCTACACAAGAAGGGGTGGTATGGAAGGCTCAAGTTCATTCGGTAAAAGTTTCCATATAATGAGACCACGCTATACCCTTATTCCGGGGTGTACGAAAGCAGTAGTCCCCAATTGTCGTAGTTCTCTGCTCTGGCCATCTCTGCAATACTGGCCATTTCTGCCCTACTCTGCATATCCCTCCAACATACAAGAACAAGGAAGTGGAACTGTGAGCCATCCTCTTGGCGATTCAAATAGCGACAATATAAAATGAATTAGTAACAATATTACACACTAACAAAGGGCATTGTACAGTTTTCTGTAGTCAGTATACCAACCGCCTAGGTAAGATATTCCCATCCATAATGAACAAACTTAACCATGTCATCGGCAAACTGGCTTCAGTGGTCCGGAAGCGAACTGCGCACTATGCAAGGGGCCCACAAACTCGAATACTATGCTCCTGGTGACAATGACTACCCAACTACCCTTTTCGGAAAATATTAGGAACGAATCCTCATCTTATGCCTGCGGACACAATCTTTCCCCTTATACACCGACATCCCAATGCAGAAGTGTCACAAACTTCGTGGATGAAAAAACAACACAGTTAGCCGAAAATCCATGTGCGTTAAGGCGTTCTGTGGCAACATCAGACAAAAATCTCTAATCGTGCGAAAATAGTTGTAACATCCACACTCTGGCTCGCGGTCCAGCCATTTTCAATGGTATGTATGGACAGGGGAGAGCAACTGAAACATAACATATTCAACTTCTTCGAGGCATGGTAGTCAGGTTTGCCCAGGTCATAACCACAATATTAGCGCGAGCTAATTGAGGCGGCAAGGGAAGGAGGTGTGCATCTAGTGATGTAGACGGAGGTTACACCTTTAAGCCTTGTGTAATTTCAATACCACATTTTCGACAGCATACCCATATATATAAATACGGTTTTTAAGATACGTGAAGAGAGAGACACGAGAAAAACATTAAAAAATTTACTGATGTTTCAGTAAGCGGACATGCTTTCTTGAGCGAATACACACACATATCTTTGAAAATGCAAAATGCTAGAGCGCGGCCAAGACATTACAGATTAAACATTTTTATCGCTGACACCTAATCCGCCTTGCCTTTGCAACCTTTCACATTGACATTTTAAGCCACAGAAGGGCAAAGAGCGTTTGTCTCACTTGGGACCCCGGGATGGAATACCCTGAATCCTAGTCTTTCTCTTTTCAAAAACATTTCGTGCAAGTGAAGCAAAGCTTGTAAATGCAGCAGCTTCGTATAAACACGCTCGTTGAAGTCCAAATATCACTATCGCGCAATACATGTTAGGACACAAATGTAGATGTTTTCTGCTTTTACACAAAATAATAAAAGTAAAGAAAGCAATGGGGATCACCGTTTTGCCAAGCGCTAACTGAACGGCTCTGGCTGGTCAGTCGTGCCCGACCGTGATACTTGGAACGCATTTTACTGTATGAAATTGATCACACTGTTTTTAACGCATGCTTTAGAGTATAAACAGGTGGTCCCATTCCTGAACCCTATGCTGTAGCCTTTCATTCAGAAATGAATGGCTGCACCGATACGGATTTGGAAGCAACATCATTCCTTCTATTTCTGTGTTAAGTAAGCGCAGAAAAACTTAATACATAGGTGGCACACGTGAAAAAAGCTACCAGTCGGAATTCGAATTTTTTTTTGTGGTGATAAGACACTACATATTTTCTTGTTGGTGCCATGCTTTTTAGCATGACTGGCCCCTGCCTAACTAATTACCCACAGAGGTTACAGCTGCCCTCTTTTTAGGAAGGTGTGCACCCCGAATGCCAAAAGAAACTATAAACCTAGATATTAGACCGTAACCTGTCGAAATACGATGCACTGGTAGTGAAATTTATCTGTCGCTAGTTTACTCCCGTCCCTGTCACGACGACTTTGAAACCCTCAATTGAAACTTCATTGACTCAAGGGCCGTAGTTTGAGTTCAAGAAAGTGACCAAGGCTTGATACTCTCATTAACGTCGAGATTTTGCACAGAATGGCAAGAAATGTAGAAACAGGGACCCCACCTTGATACCTAAGGGGACATATCTATATTTGCAGTATCTGGACTGGCTTAGATTCTGAGAAAAACGGTCGTGTATAATGTTATTTGTGGTTTACGTGAGTACCTCTCATCAAAGTACAAATGCGCAAACAATGTTTTCAACTAGACACTGTTGGCATAAATATTCTGTAACTGTCGTCACATCAAGATAAGGTTCCAGGAGATACTGAGAATTAAAACCATTCTATAATCTTATGATAGAAACCCGCTTTTCCCGAGAAGCTTTTCATTGGTGAAGATGACAATTTGAGAACGGTTGAGCAAGTACCCGGTCAGTTGGTTAGGATTTAGCATCATGGCTGTGTTTCCTAGGAAGCGGTACCAGCCGTGACAGCATCAATAAAACGGGAATTATTTGCTGTGAAGTTTTATGTTGTGGATAAAAGCGCTGTCGATTTTTTTACTTCGTGCTTTTGCCGCACGGCAATTGAGAGGCTGTTTAAAGATGGGAGGCGAGAGGAAAGTAGGACGTCAAGAGTAGGAGAAGAAAGTAGGAAGAGAGGCGCTGCCAAGAGCAAAGATGGTCACGAAACCGATAGGTTTTCAAGTCTACAGATATGCATGCAGTCCAGTGGCGTGCAGAAAGTCTATCACGACATGTAGTATTTATCTTCCTGCACCCAGCGCTCGTAGTCATTCGGTCTATCCACCGGAGACCAACCTTTCCGAGGGCATCGTCTTGAGCGGTCCTTGTTCACGTGCACGTCCACAAAAGATACTTGGCATTAGCTACAACCGCCTGAGATAGACACTTGGAACAAGTTCCTGGGTCTTCTTCTGAGTGCCCCCAAGTCCGAATGACTGAAGGTGTGAGGGCCACCCAAGCACGAAGCCTTCTCAGAGAAACTTGCTTCACTCGGGAAAGATTAGGGGGCAGGAAGCAGACACATGAAGGAATTAGGGCACGTATGTCCCTTCTCAGAAAATATTTCCGAGATAAAAGACGGGAGCGCAGGTTACAAGTAAGGGGGCTATGGAAGGATTTAGGGGGTAAGAAGAGTGGGAAATATGGTCCGCTCATTGGTTCAGTATAATCTGACCGTGCACCTGTACCCCATGTACACAGATACTTAGTCTGAAGTTCTGTGGAGGCTGTGAATCTGCTGGAAGATCAGAGGGGTTTTTACTTGCTTCAGATGCTTCACAGCACTGAGCGAGTCTCTTTATATATGCACCCCCGTGACGTTATGAAGTGCACTTGTAGAATTGACTGCGCCTGGAGCTCCAGTAGGAGCGGGTCTTTAGTGTTGTTGGTGTAACAGCGCGAGCCTTCCGTTTCCGGATGTGTGGCACTGACAAAAGCAGGCCGTCTTCTATCCAGCAGAAGAGCTGCGTCTGTGTAGAGTACGCAGTTGCCTTCAGGGACTGTAGTATGGGAGGTTGGCGCTGGCTGGTCACGACGATGAAGCTTTCTCGTCTTATTCGTTGCCATTGTCGTGTACCGCCACGGGGAGGGATCGTCCAAGGTTGAAGTGACGAGGGAACGCATGACAAAATTGTATATGAAGCGCGGCGACCCTGGGAATATACACTCTTGAGCTTCCTTCTAATTCCACGCTGGTTTATAAGCTCCGTAATACTATTGAGCGTGGAGTGTTTCTATAAGGTGAGTATCGGGGTAAGACGAGGAAGTGCTGTGAAGGTGCGCATGGCTTCTGTTTATAGTCACAAGGTGCTCCCATTGTGTCGTAGTAAGTCTGTCAAATTATTCCTCGTAGAGTAGGCGGGGCTACAGAACAGCACGTTCGAGTTGTCTATCCACCACTGTGCGGGCTCATCAGCTACGCGTTAGAATCCGGGGATCAAGTGCCAGGTTGTTGAGGAGTCCTTCCTTGTCTTTCGAAGGTAATGAATACCTGAATGTGACTGGATAAGAAGTCCGAGCACCCACACCTCTTCTTTGGCTTGTATGGCAGCTAAAGCTATTATAAGTTTAAAGTTAACCATTGAGGCTATATTTCTTCCAGAATTATTAGCCACTTCAACGTAGCACCACTTCTCAGCTGAAATTTTTAATGCGACTGATACCGCAAAGGCATGAAAAACATTCAGGGCTTGGTGGAAATGATGGCACTGTAAACTGAGGTGGCGGTTTTTGGACGACAGTATGACATCATCCGCGCAGATGAGAAATCTCACGAAAGGGATGTCTTGTAACTTCCACGCTAAGGGTGCAAATGAGCTGTTGAAGAGCAGTGGTACTAGCATAGAACGTTGTGGTACCATATGACACGATATAAACAGGCTGACCGGCTTGCCATTAATTCGTGCAGAAAACGTTATTTTGCAGAGGAAGCAGTGCACTACTTTGGATATATGAAGTAGCATCCCCAAGGACTCTATGTTTTTGAGTATTTTCTTGTGATCCACGTTTTCATACGCCATGGAAATGTTGGTGGCAACTACAGTCCGCACAAGATGGCTGTGGGGTGAAACATGCAAGATATCTTCAGCCAGAGTAGAGTTCATCCTCAGTACCTAGGTGCAGTCTGAAGTCAATTTGAGCAGGATGGTATTTCCTGTTGTGCTCAAGCCAGCAGGATAATCGAATTGCGACTATTCGCTCAAATAAGTTCTCGAATTTCTCGCTCATTGAACCAAAATATTTTCTGCACAACCGCAGCATACAGATCAGGTCCACACTGCCAAACACTGTGTTGTGGTGCAAAGCGCAATCACCAATCTTCTGATCGAATTTCTCGCTCTTTGAACAGAAATATATTCTGTGCAACCACAGCATACAGATAAGGTCGATCAACGAATCCGTTGTTAAAAACAGATTAAGCCTTCTTCGAATATTGAGTATAGTGAAGTGGTTTGTATCGAAATGCCCCCAATCTTATAACCGAAGGATGTAATAACTCGGTACCGACGGCCGATGATGTTTTAACGACGAACAACTCTACATCCAGGCTACACAGACATCCTCAATTCTTCGAAAGCACATGTTGTATTGAAGCAAATGTCTATGCCGAGCACGTTACAAAAGTGTTTTCTTTCGAAACCTGCGCTGTAATAATTTGTGGGTTCTAAGTGTAATAGGCAGCAGCGAAAACATTTCTGACGTCAGGAACGCCATTTTGATCTGATGCGGTGCTTATAATATATCCTTCCATTTCTGAACGCGCATTTAGGTATTGCACAGGCTGTTTTTAAGATCAAATGCTTATGCTTCGAGGGAACGATTCCATTCGCTGAGGTCGAAGCATGGCCGCGAATGTGCTAACGTATTTTTTTGAGGCAAGACGTTGGCTCCTGACCGTTACCTACGGAGAAGATGCCCATGAAACAAGACACCGTAAAAGCACGGCTCGGCGTATGACCGGCCATGTAAAATTTCGAAGACCGCTTTGATCAAGACTGCGGTTACGGCCACACTCCCAAAACGTCTTTTTAACAGCAGCCACACGAATTTTTTGTCCAGAATTAGCCCCTATAGGAGTTCTGAATGCTGTATTAAAACACTACCCGTTTTCGGATTCGGTTGCGGATCACGCCATGTGGTGACACTTCTTCATAGGCGGCCATTCAGAGCTTTGTCTTTCGAGCTGTGCTTGTGGCCATAGAACGGCCTCGCGGTGCCACTCAGAGTTGTCGTGTTTAATAAACTGAGATTAGTGTTCCTTGGCTGGGTGTATCGCTATAATCTCGTGCAGGGTGAGCCCACACATTGTTCATTTATGTCACCTCTTCAACTTCTTTTTTCTATTTAATGTGTATCTAGATGGCGGCCACTCGCTCCCCATGACAATAGGTCCCTTATCATGGGGTTGATGAATTCCACAGGAGTAGTGAACTTCAATGTTTGCTTCTTTGTAATAGACATTTTTTCTGTGAAAACTTTTTCTGCTAACCCAGCATTGCACCGACGAATAGGTCCATACAAAACCAATGGCTAACACTACAGTCAGGACAACAAATTCATTGTTACTACAGGAAAAAGTAGCCGAGTTACTTAAACTAACAACATTTCAAACTGTACAATTTACTGTGATCAATGTTTCCTTAGTAGTAGTATCAGCCAGCCACCATAATACCACCCTGAGCGAACGTTTTACTTGTACCATGGGGGCTACCACAGGTATCACGCAAAACATTGTGGTGTTCTGGTTAATATTTTATTCTTTTTTTGAAGGAGTACTTGCTTTCTCGCTCATATTTTGAAGTCTAGAAACGGGAACAGTAAAAAAAAGATTCCCAGATATATCTAACACACACAAAAAAAATTAAATTTCCCTTCACTGGCAAATAATGATCTGTGGTTAAAGAAGGTGTACCTAGGCAAGAAAGCTCTAATACGCAACATATTTCATTCACGTTTAGTCCGGACCTTTTACCCAATTTCCGGCACATCCGGTCGGCAGCTATTTTCCCAGTTTCTAAAGTCGCGATGAGAACCATAAACTCAGCAAAAAAAGAATAACAGGAGATATATTTTTTGCATTGTGCTTTCAACTCATTCACAAAATATTTCAGCAGCGTGTAAAACCGCCCGAAAGATTGTACTGGGTGCAGGCCAGCGTTTTTACTGCAGCATTTTAAAAGCAACCAATTTTTCTTCCTGTTTCTTTTAATTTTTCTATCGCTACTTGTTGCTTCCTCCTAGAAGCTTGGAGGTACTAGCTCGTCCCATATAGCTTTTAACCCCACTCCGTGCGTGCAGAATGGCTCCAATTTTTGCTGCGAGCCCTCAGATTACCCAGAAGCCGTTGAATGAGGTTGCGGAGGTACAGTGGGTTTCCTTGCTCTTATTCCCTATGATTCCATTGCTGTGCGTGCTTCGAAACAGAACTATAAAAAATGAAAACATCTCGATGCCTGAAAAAGTCTTTGGTCACCATTTCATTCTCTTTCGACAAAATGTGTAGCTGACAGAGTAATGATACGTACGATGCTGTCTCCATCGCCGTCGTCCTCACCGTAACGCGTTTCTGTTGAATCTTAGCAGTAACTCATGCAGGCACGCAGGTGTATTTCTCACTGAAGTTATCAACGCTATCCATATGTGCGCCCCCGGTAAACGCACACGATGAGTCAGCGACCATGCGCCTCAGCGAATAGCGGGCATGTGAAAACGATTTCGAATCTAGAGCGACTGGGATGAATATTGTGAAGAACTCTAGGTTAATAGAGAAAACGTAATGAAGCAAAGTTCACCTACCCATCAAGAGATGGCGCATCATGCATAAAAAGGATGCGGGGGATCAGTAAAAAAAGAAAATTTTAACCTTTACTTCAAAGACCGGCAATGTCTGACAGCGGACCGCTACGGCTGATAACTATCTCTAAATGGTTAATGTTATTCATAGTGTCGCATTGATCTTGAGCCGCCGGCTCATAATTGCGCTTTTCGGTATTAGCAGCTGTGGTGTCGAGGGCTTTTCCGCACGTAGAAAACATAAATGGGCGACCAAGGTAGGGCTTAAGAAACAGAAACAACAGAAAGACACGATGTACAAAAAGGAAAGCGCGCTGTGGTGCTGCGAATTGTGTGTGTCTGAGCGCCCTTCAGTGTAAACGAAATGGGGGGAATCAAACCATTCAGAACGTACAACTAGGATGCACGCTGTTAAATCTTTCTTCCGCTAGTACTAAATCAGCTTAGAAGGGTGTAACTTGATCAGTTTTGCACTGCGTTCAGAGGAATATTGTCCTTGCTTAAAAATAATATTTTTCTCAGTACAGGCGTAATTTTGTGAGCATTCAGTGCAAAATCATTCAACTTCCCTAGAGAAACGTTTCGTACATGCGGAATAATCGGATTAGGGATTTAATACGAATTATGCCGCTCCCAAGCACACCGAAAGTAGATGTTAGTATAAAAATCCAACGAATGACAATATTGTGCGCAATAAAAACGTTTGGCACAAGTTTGCGGCTTTTATCTTCAATGATAGGCAAAAGGACGCTCCGTAGGTTTTTTGTATACTCAATAAATACGGCATTCATACAGACAATATTTTGGCGGTTCCAGTAATGTTAGAGACGTAAAATCAGTGTCAGTTTTTTGGTAATAATGCACTATTTTATTCCCGTGTGTTTCTCAAAAATATTCCGTGTTTTGTTGCGGCTTTGTGTCATTCTAGGAACGTATTCCATATTCCCATATTTCCGTATATACAGATCTTGTCAGCAGGTTTGTGTTGGTATATTTTTATTTATTCTAAATTCATTCTCTGCGCCCCCGAAATGAATGCAGTGAATAACTATTGTTATATTGAGCGAACCAATGTGCTTGGTTTTGTGTGTTTTTGCAGCCATCACAGCAACCATCCAGAATTCATTGGGACAGGAATCCTTGGCAAAACAAGGGCTTTAACATTTTTATCGTAGGACTGCAAATGGAATCAAAACCATTAATTATGCTCAAACATTACAAGGTGGGGCTGCAAAAACTTTGTAGTGAACAATGCTCCAAAAAAGGATCACTCTGTGCTCAGTAAAAAAATACGGCTGCATGTCTACGTAAGTGCCTTGCCGTAGAAGACGTTTCACGCATGTTTGTAGCAAATTTTGTGGTCCCTATAGAAGACAAGTCCTTATTTAAAGTATCACCAGGAAGTCATTCTGAATTCTGAAGCAACTCAACGGCTCCGCTGAAGCCCTCTTTTTCTGCAGTACCGCTGTTCTGGCTGACAGCTCTAGCGCAAGGCGTTGCGTTTCCGGTTACTGAGACAACACATCACTATTGGCCAGCTGATTTCTTCAAAAATACTGCACGCTGGTTTCGTAATGGAGTAAATTAAAACACAGGCTACACTCCTCTTTGACTATAGTCCAAACACGCTGCTGATATACGGCGTGAAGACATTTAGTAGCCCAGAAAATTTTATTGAAGTGGGATCTTGTTGGTTATATTTTTAGTTAATATAAGTTTGGTGCACAATGCCAATAATTTCTTTGGCAGGTATTCATTGCGTCACGAACATATCTTACCTTGCTCAAAAATTATCATACAAAATATTACTATAACAGAGTTCCTAAAATAGCGAAGGCTTTCGAACCTTTGTAACACAAAACTTCGGATATGATATCCACAAAGTAGGCGCAACATAACATGGCTGAAAATAACTATTGTAGATGAACACTTACACTGCAGTACTGAAATAAAAAGCCATGCCTGTGGTAAATAATGTGGTTCTAACTACTCAGAGCACGCTCACCGGTACAGCGTAGCGCAATTACCTTCAACAGGCCATCGGGAACGTGTACGGAGAGACCGAGGAACGGACCGCCTATAGTGGAGATTCATTAGCCAGAACAGCAAATATATCTCGATGATGACTGTGTGCAGGAGGAGACTAAGCACTGGCGCAGGATATTGTACTGATGAATATGTACCGACAAACAGGTAGCGCTAGCATTGCCCGTAGGTGCCTTGCAGTGTCCCGCTTGACCCTTTTAACCCGGATTTTTTATTAAAAAAACAGTTTTCGTCTGCGTGTTCTCCTAAATTTTTGGTACAATAGGCCTGCAAAAATAAAGAACGCTGGTAGTGCACGTATTACTTTATTGATATGAGACAATATAATGGAACATGTAAAGTTACAAATTTTATCTTCAGCAGAAACATCTTTTGCATGTTTTTCTAATGTTCTTACCACTAGAGCCTTCAAGCTAGGATATGAGCATCGTAGTGCACGAATTCATCTATTTGCAAGCTTAGGAAAAAAGAAGGACCTCCTTTTTTCAACGTAATGGTTAGAATTATGTCTTCCCCGGAGCTTTATTGTAGCGTCCCGCTCCGCTAAAATGCACCAACCCTGACGTTTATGGAAATGGGCACCATTGAAGAACAATTCCGCAGAAAACGAGTTTTAGCTTTTCTTGTCAATGCGATAACGGAAGATTTTATGGGTTGTCGGTCAAATGAAACCACCAGGGCCGAAAGGAATAAAATATGATAAACAACAATAAGACTTAACTTCAACTTGGGGGGGGGGGGAGTTAACCAGCTGATCACAGACCTGTTTATGTTACCATGATTCAATGCCTTTTTCTCTACATGTGGCCACGTTTGATGCCACAATGTTTATGGCAGTCCTTGAGAAAATCTAAGGAAGTGAAGTTGTATTTTAAACAGAAAATTTCTCTGTGGATAACGGATAAATCATTGAAAGATTCAATACATCTAATACAAATATCAGTCAAGCGAACAGGAGTTTAAGGAGCACCAATTCTCCCGGACCTAAACGTGGGGAACCATTGATTGAGTCGGAAATCTTTGGGCGGTATTGATGAGTTTTATTGCAGAAAACAACAACCTGCCTGCAATGTGAGCTGTGGGGTACTCGTACCTTGGTAAATCAAAGAAGACGCGCATTTCATCAAAAATTCTTGTAAGACGTTAGACAATCGTCTAATGTGTATTCGTTATGAAGAAGGCCGAGCACCCGTTTGTGCACTGCACCTCAGTGTTATGAACATTTCATTTCATTTCATTGATTAATACTGTTAGCCCAGAAGTGGGCCGTTACAGGGTGGAAAGACAAAAAGTTTTACTCGAAAGCAGGTTATCAAGTTGAAACAATATTTCTGGGGGCTGTAGCGAGAAACAGCTCAAATTATACATAAAAATGGAACACTCACGGAAAGCAATACACGCGGTCAGAGCTGGACAATGACTCAACGCTTTCAGACAACGCTTTGCGACGCCAGGAAGGCGGAACCAATAGAACAAGCATAGGCGTTATCATGCGAGTAACAAAAAGCACTCAGACATAAAACATTAAAAAAAGAATGACATTCAGCCACAATATTATTCACAGAAAAAACCGTTTCAGATTACCTTCAAATGACGCAAGCGAAGAGCATCTGATTACAAATGTTACAAACGTAAAAATAAATGCCATTTACGAAAGTGGGGAGTGTTGAACATAAACTTTATGTCCTAAGATGTTTCGAGTAAACCGTATAGACAAACCGTTCTTGTGTAGGGTGATAGCTTGATGTTGTTTTGTTTGTAGCGTAGCGGAAGAAAGAGTGAACGCAGAACAGGCTTTTGGCTTCTTGTAACGAAGACGAAATATTTTTGGTCTTACATTTTCACGAGGATGCGTAAGCGGAAAATTGGAGTGTAACTAGCGAAAAATATGTGTGGAACTGCGAGGTTGCAGCGCACTGAAAGAGAGAGAACACACGTTTGAAGCTTTAGGTGCAGAATGAATGAATGAATGAATTTATTGCAGAAAGGAGGCCATAAATCGCAGAAGTTAGGGAACGGAGGAGAGGATTGGAAAAGACAGTACTAAGTAGTTGTAGTACATCTAAGTAATGTTCACGCTTCACTGCACCTATAACTGTTGCTGTGTCCCAAGGACCCGTTGGAGAAACGCACACACACTGACAATCCCCTGAGAGGAGGGGGGTCCGACATAGTTCTTGATATCATAATACGGTTGGTGCGTGTCACGTAAAATCATCAAGCGGATTGGACACACAGAAAAAAACCTTTTTATTGATGGTTACGGAATTAGAGCACATAGCATAGACGGTAAATAGTCATGGAAGCGTTCTCCTGGTATGAGTTCGCGTTTAAGTGTTTAAGTGTGACCCAGCTTCAAGTTACAGTAGGCGCGTCTCGTAACGTCTCGTATAGGCTTGCATGATGTGGGCCCAGGCGACGCCAACAGCACAGGGAGCGTATCCCTAGATGCGATGTAGAACTGATATCGCAGCTTAGCCCGAGCGTCGCCACGTGTAGCCCAGCCGGCTCCCGTTTCTGGAGTTGCCGACGGTGCGTCGCTGCGGGGACGCCTTCCACGACCTTAGCCTGGAGCTTTGTCAGTAGGCGTGAGGCGTCGTCTGACCTGTTGATGCTGGTACCCTGCTCTTTCCCGTCTTCGTTCTCCTTCACACGCTACACTGTTTCCTCTTTTTCTTCACGTCTCGAGGTTCATTTTATGTTTATCTATCTTCATTTCATAAACCTATGCTGGCGCATGCCCCTAGGGGGTTTTTAGCTCATACCCCTTCGGGAGTTTGCTCATGACAGTGTGGCAAGATGGATGCGCACCAGTGTTCATTTGTGACTGGTGAACTTGAAAAGGTATCGGTCACCCATTACCATCTTCTAGACCCCATTTCACAGGGTAAGGTCTGATATTTTCTAAGATTTCGGTGTTGTCCCTAACCTACTCCACATGCTCTAACGCCGACGTCAGAACCGTGGCACTTGCCAGCAAATGTGCACGGCCGTCTGAGACGGCTGCACATGGCCAAATTGGGTTGAACAAGGTGGGTGTATCGTTTCTGCCACAGTGTGGGCACCGGAGAGAGGGGGACGCCTTGTGTTCACCCGCTTCGAAATCACATCAGGAGTATAGGCGAGTTGGCATAAACTTTGTTGGCGAAGACTTCACCGGTTCAAGGAAGGGTCTTTAGTGGGGCAAGAAAACCAGGGGGTGAGGCTTCGGCTACCCGGTGCCGGCTGAGGCCTCTATCTTCACGTAGTTTTTGTTGCCAGTGTTGTTCATACATGTTGAGTTGGTCAGATTGTGCTGACATGGTGTCCATAACCGTGCGAGAATTTAGTAGACACTCCCGGGAAGCGTTGTGCGCCGTTCGGTTGCTGTCCGCACCACACGTGTGCGCAGGTGTCAAAACATGCGTATCGTGATTCCTTCAAACGACAGGTCACGAACTAAATAGGGAATGTTCGTGGCCGTAAGGCATAAAGGTCATATTCAGTTGCCGGAGGGCAACATGCGAGTCAGTCATGATTTGGCAATTCTTTGTCTGGATCGTTTAACAATGGGTCTGGATGCTTTGAACTGCGCCTCAAATTCTAAAGAGTTCCAGTTCACCTGAGAGGCCGCATGTGTTCAAAATGTGGAGAGAACCACCGAGTTTTGGAACCTATCGGCAAGTCCAAGCAACAGAAGCTGTTATGTCTTTGATAGCTGCATCGGTGAATCCGTCAACTTCATCGTGGGCTTTGTCATTGGCCAGGGTGCGGATGTACTGCTACCTAGCTGCTCGTTGACGTCGGGGATCGGGTCGTCGTCAAATAGGGCCAAATGCTGGTCTCTCCCAAAGCGGGATGGATATAGAAAAGACTGCAGGGTCGAAATTGCTGTTCACTGCGTCACATTCACAAACATCTCGTCCCTGCGGAATGCATTTGAGGTGCTCCTGGAACTGCAGCTTGACTTCTTCTTCTAGAATGGTGATCGGAGGAAGTGGCACAGCTTGTTCCAGCACGTCCGTCCAAGTGTGTCGTGTTAGTCTGGTTATGGTACGAATGAGGTGTTTCTGTAATATCGTTAGTTCACTGAGATGCCCTTAGCGGAATTCATGTACGGGAAATACATAAGGCAGTCTGCCGTGCGCAACAGCGCGGGCAAGCTTGAGACAGGTGTTTTGGTGTGAGCCACCGTATTTATTGGATATATGGGTAATCATGTGCATGGGGGAGCGCCATGTTGTCCAAAGATGACGGATCCATGTAGTGGGCCTGCTGCAGCTGCTATTCAGGAGGCCAAGTAGTTTGGTGGTACCATTTTTCGATTAAAGAGAGAGATAGAGAAAAGCAAAAGGAAAGGTCGAGCGCTTATTCAGGCTTACAGCCCGGATTGCTACTCGGCACTGGGGAAGGGGCGTGCAGGGGATGAAAGAGAAAGCAGGCAAAACGAGGGTAAAGAAGCAGGGCCGCACACACGCTTTAGTCCCTTTGCGGGCACTATATTCTTTCGGCTAAGCCTGTTCGGAGAACGCAGAATCCGTCAGAGAACGCAAAAAGGCTTTTGTTGCCATCTTCGAAGTCGATTCTGGGTGTCGGTGTTCTAGCATAGTCTCTAGTGTAAATTGTTGATTCTCCAATCGGTTGAGCTCGGCCTCCAAAACATGTCTTTCTAATGAATACTGCAGGTAACGACAAAGCACGTGTTCGATTGTCTCTTCAACCTCGCAGGCGTCGCACTGCGCACAAGTGGCCATACCGATAAGGAAACATTAGGCCTTTGTGAAAGCCACTCCCAACCACAGTCTACAAAGAGAAATAGATTGTGATCGAGACAGCCCACACGGAAGACGGCGTTGCAGTAGAGGGTCCTGGTTATGGAGCCGCGGATGTAAAAAGTCCAGGGTACTCCATTGAGTAATGGAGGTCCTCTGCGCGAGCTGACGAAGCAGCCTAGCGGCATTTGTCCTTGCAAGCGGAAGCAAGATAGTCCTTTCACTGTCATGGCCAGTCCGGGCAGCTGCATCAGTCGAAACATTGCCTGTGATTCCACATTGACTTGGCAGCGAATTAAATGCAATGGTATGGCGTTTTATCACAGCCTGGCCAAGTACTTTCCGAATCCCCGAAGATGATGATGATGATTATGGTGGTGGTGATGATGATGGTTGGCGTTTAATGGGGCAAGGCCAAACAGGGCAACGAGCGCCAGAGAAGAAGTTATTTAATGAAGAGAAGTGATTACCACAAAACACTAGGTATAAAAACGTGCAAACTGGACATAGTAATATAATAAAGATAATGGTGATGGCTGGTGTACAGGGCCAGATTTGATTATGCGTGTTAAGAAATGAGGTTTAAAAACTTAATGTCTAAAAAATACTTAACCATGTGTTTCACGGGAATCATGGCATCGTCACCGAGAAACAACGATGGGTGTAGGGGAATATGTTGTCTGTAGAGTTCTCTGAATTGTTTGTGGCGTGTGGTGTGAAGTGCATTGAATGAGCATGTGAACTACGGATAGGGCCTCTCCGCACCTTTACACTAGGGTCTTGAAGATCCCGTCAGCAGATACGAGTGCGTTGCGTGGGTGTGCCCTATCCGTAGCCCAGCCAAGGCGACTTCTGTGTGTCTGTTGCGTGCGTCAGTGGCGTATGATCCCAAGCGTGGTTTTATAACGTGTAACTTGTTATCTGTCTGTTCACTCCAGTGTGTTTGCCATGTTCTACGGAAGTGTTGTTTTCTGTGTGGCTTGACGTCTGTATAAGGTACGGTTGTTATCTTTACAGTGTTCCTGAGAGCAGCAGCAGCGGCCCTCTCATCTGGCAACTCGTTCCCAGCCATCCCAACGTGTCCTGGGACCCAGCAGAGGAGCAAGCTCAACCTTCTGTGCTTCCACAGCCATGATAGTGCTGAATACATGATTACCTATGTGGGTTTCGGGTGGCTTGGGGGATGATAGTGCACGAACAACTCTCAAGGAATCTGTATAGATCGTGGAATTGGGAGTTTGATTTTCAAGAGTGTGTCGTACAATCAGTAAAATTTCATACGCTTCTGCTGAAAAAATTGTTGTGTAGACGTTCATGGTTCTAGCTGCATTGAAATTCGGACTATGGGCAGTGCACGACACCATAGTGGAGGTTTTAGAAGCGTCACTATAAAATTCTGCAAATGTGTATTTAAACTACAAAGACAGGAAATGCTGCTGTATTGCAGCTCGTGGTACCCTATTGTTGTCAAGTTTCATAAAAGAAAGGACGGAGGACACAGCACGAACTTTCCAAGGAGGTAAAATATCTGAAAAGGATGATCTGTACACAGCTAAAAACGAAGCGCTTATATCCGAGGCTCGCTCTCTCACTCTAAGTGAAAAGGGCTGAGGAACGGATGGGCGATTTACAAACAGCAGAGATGTGGATGTATCGTTAAAGACAGGATAAAAAAGATGGTTATTCAGCGATGAAATTTTAAAAGCATAAAGCATGTCCATGTACGTTCGTTGCATTCCCAAGGCTCCACTTATTACGCTCGACATACAGACTCTCGGCAGGGCTATTGCGAAAAGCACCCAATGCGAGACAAAGCCCCACGTGTAGCACTGGGTCAAGCATTCGCAACACTGTTTTAGTCGCCCACCCATTCAACACACTGCCATAGTCTATACGAGACCCAACCAAAGCAGTATACAAGTGCAGCAGGAGTTCTTTGTCAGCCCCATACGATTGGGGGGAGAGAACCTTCAGGATATTCATTGTTTTCAGACATTTATGCTTAAGTTTCTTGATGCGTGGAATGAATGTGAGTTCCTGGTCAATCACAACACCTAAAAACCTGTGCTTCTTGTTGACAGGAAGCGACACACCATTAGGAGTAATGTCTGGGCCCTGATGGACCCCGCGCTTCCTAGGGAACACTACGCAGGAGCTTTTTGCAGGATTAAATTAAAAAACATTCTTGTCTGCCCAGCCGGCAAGCTTCTTGACACCAAGCTGGACTTGACGTTCGCACATTCGTATATTACATGATTTGAAAGATATCTGCACGTCTCCTACATGCATGCAAGAGGAGATTGTAGGTGCCAATGCCTTTTCAGAGACTTCATCTTAACTATGAAAAGAGTGCAGCTTAACACACCGACCATGCGGCACGCCATTTTCTTGGACGTGAACCTTTGAGAGTGTACAACCAAATCTTACTCAAAACATTCGCTCTGACAGGTAACTAACAAGGGTTTCAACATGTTACCCAAAATACGAAATGACTTGACTTCGAAGAAAACAGCTAAATTGTACTGCTTATGCACGAAGGCATCGTTGATGTATAAGTCAAGTGCTACCAGTTGATCTTTCGTCGATCGCCCCACCCTGAAGCCTGCCCAACAGCTCTCGAGAACACCGTTGTACTCAAGGAAGTACACGAGCCTGCGATTGATCCTCTTCTGGAAGAGCTTGCACAGGCAGCTCGTCAGGGCTATTGGACGGTAACTTGAGAGGGACGACGTGTCTTTTCCCGCTTTCAAGAAAGCCACTGCTATGGCCTCCCTTCAAGACTTTGGAATGTGCCCCGAAGGCCTTGTTTTAATATATAGACGTAGAAGTGTTTCACGTGTGTCTGTGTGTAAGTGTTGTAACATTGTGTGTGTGTGTATGCCTGGAGCGGGGGGGTTATACGTGCTCAAAGCAGCCCTCAGCTCATGCAGTAAAAACTCTGAGTTATAAGAAGATGTTGACCTATTGTTATCTAGTATAGGCTTCTTTTCGGCCGTTTGTTTGTGTCTAATGAAAGTGTTTGCGTAGTGTGATGAACTAAAAACGATTTGGAAGTGTTGTGCTAGCGTGTCATCCTGGTCTTCAAGTGTGTCCCTGTTGTGCTGACCAGAGGCAGGCTGTGTGTTTGTTGTCCCTTGAGTTTGCGTATTCGTGTCCATATTTTTCGTGTGTCTGTGTAGGAGTAAATTGATGTTATGAATGTACGCCAAGTATCGCGTTTTGCGTCACGGCGCACACGTTTTAGAAACGCCTTGGCCCGTTAGAGCAAGAGGAGGTTTCCCGAAGGGGGTACCGACGAAGGATACCCCACGCCTTGTTCTGCGCCTCTCGCGCCCGCCTACAGTCCTCATTCCACGACGGCCTCGGCAGGTTGCGCGGGGCACCAGAGGCGTGGGAAATGGACTTTTTGGCGGCGTCGAGGATGTGCACCGTGAGAAGTTGGGAAACTTCTTCAATGTGTAGGTGTTTAATGGTTGGGTTGTGTAGCTTAGAAATGTCTGTAAATGTATTCCAGTTTGCTTTTGATTTAATAAACCTTTTATGGGAAATGGAGTGCTCGCGCCTATACCTATATACGTTAATGATGTGGGAAAATGGCCACAACTATATGGGTCCATGCCTAGACCCAACTCAAGACATGGAAAAAGAATTGCAGAACCAATAGCCAAGTCAAGATGTGAGTATATCTTGCGTCCTATGTTATAGTGTGTAGGTTGTTTACTGTTGAAAAGGCATGCTCCTGAAGATGTAATGAATTTCTCTATCAGGTGACCTCGGGCATCCGTGCGACAAGAGCCCCAAAGAGAATTGTGTGCATTAAGGTCTTCTGTTCGGAAGTATGGTTCGGGCAGCTGATCGACCAGCGCCTCAAAGTCAGAGCTCAAAAGTGCAAGATCAGGAGGAATATACATAAAGTATACCGTTATCAACCGATTAAAGGTTATTGTGCGGACGGCTACAGCCTCAAGGATGGTGGTTCAAGGTGACAGGGTGGCATGCTAAGGATTTGCGGAGAACATGGCCACACCACCAGAAGAGTGTGTGCAGCCATCCCTGTCCTTTCTGTATACCAGGTATTGTGTATACCAGGTATTGAAGATATTTGTGTGCTTGGAATTGAAATGTGCTTACTGGACACACAATAAACTTGACTGATTGGCATGCAGAATCTCATACCTGTCGTCAAGATTATTCAGAAGGCCTCTGCAGTTCCATTGAACAATATTTTCTCTTCCTATTATGATGCGTTAGAGCTACTGGAGTATAACTATTTATGTAGTGCCTTTCGGGGCTTGCACTCTTGGTAGGGGTTTCTTTACCTTCTCTGGAGGTTTAGATGGAGAGACCCGCTCCGTCTGCTGCAAAGCAGACAGGAAAGATCCCACATTCACCTCATCATCAGATTTAGATGGGGAACCCGGCGTACCGGACCCCCCGAACGTGGTACCCTTTGCGGTGCCCTTCGTTTTGGCCGTGACCGCCTAGGGCGTCAGGAGCGCCCCGGGTGGCACAGGTGGTGTGGCGGAGGTGGGAACGGTTGCGGTTTCCTCCGTCTCCATCTCCTCCGCTTCCTCGCGTGTGCTTCGGGTCGGTGGAGAGGAGGACACAGGGAGTGCAGCAGCATCCCCAATGATTGTGTATACTACCACAGCTGGTGGTGCAGTGGCGGGTTGGGCTGCCAGAGGCAACCCAGGGGAGGGGAGCGAGGCGGGACCAGTTCCGACACGCGGTAGGGAGTTCCCGCCTAAACCAACCGCCTCTCCACTCCCCGACGAGCTGTGTCGGCGTCCCTCCCCATTGGAAAAGAGGTGAACCTCTTCCACACCTCTGGGAAGGTGACGTTTTCCGTCATTTTGAGGTTTATTATGTTCGTTTCCATCTGGAACATTTCACACGTGCGGGAGTACGCAGCATGAGGTTGATGACAGTTGCTGCACAATAATTGTTTAGCCTGGCAGTTATGTGTCTCATGATCTTGAGATAAACATTTTGCACATGTTTTGGTGGTGGTGGTGCCATTCCCGAACCGTTGGCACTTGAAACAGCGCCGCGGGTTTGGGATGTACGGCCGAACAGAACAATGAATGAAACCTGCTTTGATGGATTCGGGGAGTGTGGAACGGTCAAACGTCAAGATTATATGCTATGTTATGATTTGCATATCATATCGCCGGATGGTGATGCGCCTCACTGCTGTCACGCCCTGGCCTTTGATACCTTCTAGCAGATCGGCTTCCGTCTCATTTATGAGATCTGGCTCAGAAATCACACCCTGAGAGCTATTGAGGCTATGGTGCGGTGTGACTGATGTCCAGATCTGTGATGCAGTTCTGGGTCAGGAGGCTTTTGGCTTGCTGGTGAGTGTTCACCTCGACATATGACTTTGCCGGTTCTCAGTTTCATGGCTTGGAAAGTCTGGCCCAGGATGTCTTCAAGGAATTTGGTGATAAGAAACACTGACTTGGAGGAGATTGGATTTGACTTGTCAAGAGATTCAAAAATAAAAAAGCGCGGATAGTTAACTGGCTTTTCGGGTGCAATTGTTGGCAAGGGTGAGAGTGAAGCTTCAGTGCGGCCCCTTTTTGGGGGCCGATCACGTTTGGGGGGTATGGGAAATGCCATATAATACATTGGAAAGCACGGAGACGGGGGTACTTTCTTCGTCAGCCTTACCCTGATAGCTGAAGAGGTCCTGGAGCTCCCTGCCTGGTGAATCGGCCGAAAGCCCATCCGCCGGAACATGACCTGGTGTCCGACTGCCACCGTTATTGGTTTCTGTCCTTCACCATACAACACAACGCCATGGTTTGATCCAGCTTACGTTTTGGGGCTCGTGGACTGCGGTGTCGCCAACACGGTCACCAAGATTACTCAAGTTGCCCCGTGCGGGGAAGTTGGTGCAAAGGACCGTCGCGCCGGGCTGCTAGGACGCTTTGCTGTGCGCCTTGGGAGTCGGTAAAAAAAGGCCATTTTTGAGGAGACACTTCCATACTTCCATGATGTATTGCAGAGCTTCACGGACGGCTGCAAGTACAGTAGCCGTCGAGGTCGTCACATGGGCGACACGGAATCGAATTTTGGTTGATTCTGATGGTATAACCACCGTACCTGCCGAGCTCAAGGACGTCATGGAACCATGTGTGTATGCATGCTTCCGGTCGTGGTGTTGTTCGTGCAGTAACCGCATAGAATACTGTCTGAGAACCAGTGGTAGCAAGTCGGCTTTCTTTCCAGTGCCCGGAACATGCAGATGAATATCGGGGGTTGCCAGGCCCCACAACGGGGTGGATAGTGTTACCGCATGCATTTACATTGACAATACTTCGGCCATGTGCGCTGCGACAATGGCTACAAATGGACCACGTGGACGACTTCGATGAAGCTGCGCAAACTGGTGACATGGTAGTGTCGTGAAGAGCCTTATGTATAGGCATAGCGTCTCAGTTGTCAAATAAGTTGCCATTGGAGGGTCTTGGGCAATGTATATTGTTCCCACTGTTGGATCACATCGCGGAAAACCAAGGCAGGTGTGGAGAGCCTGCCCCTGGATTCCCTGGATCGGCCGAAGTTTAGTGGAGCATGTACTGGATATCGCTGGCAAGCTGTAATGCAAAACTCCCCAGAAAAGCGCCTGGTACAGCTACAGCGTTCCTCTGACCGACGTGCCCCACGTCTTTCCAGCGAGAAATCTGAAAATGTGGGCCATGACAGTGAGTGTTTCCTTTAACAAAGACCCATGTGCGCTCCATAAGATGTCCCTGTCGATGACCACGCCAGAAATTTGTTATTTCTGTAGTAAGGTATCCACTTTCCATTGATGGTGATTGCATACCGGGACGTGTTCGCGGGTGTATGCAACCACCACGCACTTGCCACGTGAAATGCTCAGTTCTTGATTTCGGAGGTATGCTTTCGTCACATTGGCCGCATTTTGAAGTCGTGGTCGCAGCTGAGGTCGATTCACACCCGAAGCCCACAGACAGATGTCATCGGCGCAAATGGATACACAGACAGTCTTCGGTAAAGCGTGTACAATCCCGATTAAAGCGAGGTTGAAAAGGGTTGGACTCGCTACTCCACCTTGAGGAACACCGCGTTGAATGGTGTGCTGCGAAGTTGGGCCATTTTCTGTCATTACAAAGAATGATCTTCCGGACAAGAAGCAGCGTATCTATTTGTAAGTTCTGCCACGGAGTCCAAAGTGCTAAAGGGCGCCTAGCACGGCCTCGTGAAACACATTATCATAGGCACCTTTGCGTCAAAAAAGAGTGCTGCTGAGAGACGTTTGCGGCTTTTTTGTGGTATACAAACGTTACTAAATCTACCACACAGTCAATAGAAGAACGCCCTCGTAGAAAATAAGCCACAGCCTACGTATTTGCGTTGTGGTATTTGAGGTACCACTGCAGCCGCGTGAGGATCATCCTTTCCATGATCTTCCCAGGCAGCTTGCTAGGCCAATAGCACGGTACGACCCTAAGTCAAAGGGAGATTTGCCAGGCTTAAGCAATAGAACGAGTTGGCTTGTTTTCCACTGTGGGGGTACGATAACATCTGTCCATGTCTGATTAAATAAATCCAGAAGCGTTTCTCGAGCTCCAGGTCCAAGGTGGCATAAGGTGGAGTACGTTACTCCATCATGACTCGGAGAAGAACGACGCCTGCAGGCTGCCAGGACTGCCTCCAATTCTTCAATTGAAAAGAGAACATTCATACGTTCATCACGGGAATTACGGGCTTGCATGTTCCTCCCAGATGGAACGCTATCGGTTGTAGCAGCCACCCTCACGCAGAAATGCTCTGCGACTTGCAACTTCCGACGCTTTTTTTGGAGTGCGAATGCCTTGAGCGGGCACCGCTTCTGCACAGGCGCTGTCATTCCACGCACTGTTCTCCATATAGAGGACAGAGGCTTCCGAGGGTCGAGGTACTCACAAAACGATTTCAACTTCTGTTCCTGAGTCTGTGCAATGCATCGCTGTATTTTCTTCTGAGTGCATCTGGGACCCTTTAGGTCGTGCACGGATTTTGTCGCTTGTACCGCCGCTCGGCATGCCGTCTAATTGCACACAGGCGTTCAAGTCCGATGTCAAAATACGTGACTCTTGGAGGTAGCGAGGTATATCTCCTAGATGACTGGGTTGCATAACCGATGGCAACCTCAAGGCTTGTGGAAAGTCCATCTCAGCAGGCGTCCTCCATCAGGGATTCGAATTTTGGCCAGTCAATATAAGTGGTCACAGTGGGCGAGAAAAGGTGATGAAATCTCATATTCTGGACGTATGTCGGAATATGGTTGGTGCCGTGAGTTGCAATATCAGTAAACCAGCGTAGACGGCTAGCCAAACGGGCCGAAACCAAGGTAAAATTGAGAGAGCTCCCGCGTGATGTTCCATGTTGAAATGAAGGGCTGCCGTCATTCAGCATGCAAAGACCATATTTAAACGCCAACGATGCCATTCTTCGGCCCCTGAGGTTTATCTTGGAGCTTCCCCAGAATAGGTGGTGGGCCTTGACTGTCCGGCTATCAAAGCATCGAATCCTCTACCTGTGGTAAACGCCGCAAAGTAATGGTTTTCGTCCGCCGAGAACTCACCTATACAGTGCACTAATTACGCCAGATGACACCAATAAATATGTATGCCTAACTGTAAAGAAACAGAATCTCTCCTTCACGATTCTTGCGGCGTACATTTCCCCATCAACTAATATTAGAGTATCTCTTCAGAACAACACCGGGCCCTTGATTCAAGAATCGTATTGGCGATATTGACGTGGACGACGGGGTCAGGGTTGGTCGAACGTTCTCCGTCGACGCTGAGAAAGTCGGTCTTGTGGGGGGATATTTGCAGCTGGAATGGGGAGAGGGTGCGCTCCAAGCTAAAGACAGCAGAATGGAGTTCAGCTTGCACAGATCCTTTTCAGTCATAATCAGCACCCTCGGTTCACACATCTATATCATCAACATAGAAGGCAATACAGGCGCTAAGTCCATTTAAAGGGTGCGCGCTGCACGATTCTTGACCAGATTCAAGACTAAAGGTCCGAGATCTGATCCTTGGGAAACCTTTGTGTCAAGGTAGTGGGCAGTCGGCGTTGCTTGCTTTGGGTTAGGGCGAATGTGTCTGTGCGTTAAGAAGCCGTGAATCCAGAGAACTCTTTGTGCTGTGCTGCAGCAACGAGAATCCACACCTAGCTTCTTTTCTTGTGAGTTTTGTGGCCAGAAACGTCGCCAGTTGAGACCGGTGACGAACGAGTGGTAGAGGGTCCTGCACTCAGACGGGAGGTAGATGTGTTTCTTTCAGATGAAGGAAAATGAGCAGTTAGTCCTGCGATATCTGAATGAAATTTGTGTGGTTGAATCCTCAGTTCGGCTGGTTTGAGACGGCTTAACACAGTGACTTCTTTGGCGTCTTGTTAAGAATATGACAGCCGTCATACAAGGGTGCAAAAATGTCTTTACAGCGTTTTGCCTAAAAACGTGTTTCTGAATTGTTAGTTTATTATCTGCAAAAATGTTACTGTTCGAAGACGGAAGCGGGGCATTGTTCAGGTTTTGAATGCAGTGCTCCTAGTATTTAAGGTACTGTTGAGGTTTGACCGCAGATGCAAGGGTACGAACAAGTCACCAACAAGCCGCCGGGCCTTACGTAAACAAGTTGAACAATTGAACAGCCCATAGCCCTCCAAAACAAAAAACAAAATGCAAGCCAAGAATCACTGTGTGGTGAGCCGAACTATGTGCTCTCGATAGAGGCGCTCAGTGAAGGCAGTTTAGACCCTGCGATGGAGCCGGACAACAGAAAAGTTGCGTGGTTGGTTGGTTGAGATAGTGTGCTCTGATGCGGCAGGTGCACTACTTAGCCAGAGATTAAGGAAAGTGTAAAGTGTACATTCAAGTTTCCTGAATCATTCATTCACTTGCTCTACATTGCCTGGTAACCGTACCGGAGCATCCGAAGCGGAAGTCTTCGTGGAAAAGAATATTTTAACGTCAGTTTCTGAACTTATGTCCACAATGGGTCCGCTTTGGGCGAAGCGGTTCAGCGGTCAATCAACGAAGAAGCTAGTGATAGAACGAAGGCACGGGAAGCTGAACGTCAACGGAAACGACGAACTGAAAACTTTAGAAGGGGATGCTGAATTTTCCGTGGGAAAGCTGTGGCGGGAAGCGCCACGCGCCTTGCAGCTCAACCAGCCCCGTCCGCAGCGCCTCTGATGCTGATTGTGGCAGGATGCCCCTAGGGATTGGCAAACCAAAGAATCCATCACGATATAGGTTCGTATACGCGCGCTTGCAAAAGTCCGATCCCTTCGTGCTCGTCGTAGACTTCAACGTTGACATACGAAGGACGAGTGGTTGGTAGAGTACATGGGGACCCTCCACGGCCTGAACTGCGTCTCCGCCACCTCTAACAACAACAAGCAACCCACCACCATCCAGGGCAGTTGCATCGACCTCGTGTTTACCAGTTACTCCAACGCACGACCGCTCCTCAAACAGCGCTTGACGGTCCACTTTAGCGACCATAAAGCAGTCCTCTCCGTCCAATACAACGACGGCACCAACGAATAAAAGAAATATAATAATGAACACAATACCTTCACCTGTCCTTCCTGTGTCCCAAATTCATGAAAGAGTAAATACGAATAATAAAGACGAAACCCTCCTCACATCCAAACGGTAACCACAAACTACCCAATTACTCAACGTTCAAGCAATACAACCGCCCCCATGCGACGCATTTACTTTAGTTCCCCCCGTGGGAAGATGCGGGCGGGCGTCTTTTTATTTTTCTCCTCGTTCGCAGCAAGAGACAAGGTACCGGTTGGGAACGCCGATGTAGCGAAGCTATAGATCCATCATGTTTCCACCCCAACAACAAGCCCTGCGGCGAGCGAAGAGCTTGCAAAGAAATAGAGTGAATGCCCAGCAACACAAATTGAGTATCACGATCTGGTGAGGTTTTCTATCACTTTGCATTTCTGATAATGCGCGCACTGTCTCCAGATTGCAATTTAGAGGCTTCAACGGAAGGTGTGCTTGTGTTTGTAGGACGCACTGCTTCGCCCCTTTGATGATTCCCGGAACGTATTGCGCTGCCGCACAGGTTGAACATGCGGATGCGGTACCGGGGGACTTGTATAACGGTGGCTTTTTTTAGCACCTTCGGATGCTGCAACTTTCGCACTGCGGGCGAGCTCTGCTATGTAGGCTTGTGATCAGAGCCAGATGGTGCCGGAGTGTGTGACTGTCTGCTCGATCTGCAGCCTTGCAGGCAGTTGGTATCTATCCTCTCGGAATGATGGTGTTTGTATTGGTCTTGGTTTAGCAGATGGAAACAAATATTATTTATTTTTGGTGCGCAGACAAGAATGGGTATGACTCTCTGATCTCACATGTGGCTACACCCTACGAGGTGAAACCGCATCCTGGTATCCCTTCTTTTCTCTCGCAAGAAAATTTTGTGACATTAACAATCATTCCGCAAATCAATTATTCGATAATGTTGTAAGTGAAACACATGTTTGAAAAGTCGCTTTTTTATATGTATTTCTACCCGCTCTTTTGCTTTCTCTAATGCTATCACCATTGTGAGCTGTTTAGCTCCGCCTGATATGAGGGATTCGAAACTGAAGAAAAAAAGCTCCTCTCCAGCTTCCGAAAATGAGGGCAACGCCACAGGTCTCTCAAAATTATATGAGGTAATGTTGGCCAATTTACAAACTTACGGTGTTGTCTTGGCTCTTGTGCAGCAACTACAGTGATTTTTATATCCCTCTTGTGCCTTTCTTGGGCTTGCGTTTTTATTTTTCCGGTTGTGAAGAGCGCATTTTAATTATAGTATCAGCCCGCGTTACGGTTCTCCGCGATCTTGACCAGTTCTCTCAGTCGCGTTGCAGTAACCAGATCTTTAAAACTCGGTAGCTTTACTGTGGTAACGTTTCGATGCGAGCCAGTTGGTAGGCCATCATATAAATTCAGTTTAACGCCAATACAACTACTGCAAAGAAGGATTTTGATAGGATACAGGCGCCCCACCTTTCCAAAATATGAAAGATGAAAACCTTACCTTCTTCCTTCACGTGTTTCTCCCGATATCACATACACAGTCATCCATGACCTATCGATGACGCTAGTAAGGGTGAATCGGTTTAGGGTTGAAACTGATGCATTGTTCTGTAGGAAAGGGATCCGTGGACTCGGTATGCGCTTGTGGCTCTGCTACATTTACTGAGTGGGCGTAAGGCCTGGCCGGAATTCGGAGAGTGGCGTAGACAGGCGACCACCGAGGCGCTCGGTCGTGTTCCATCCCTGTGACACGCGGCACTGCTGACGCTGGCCAGGCAGAGCTGATGATGATCTGGCAGTCATGATGACGATGACGATGGTGTCACTACAGTGCTCAGCTTGAGTGCTGTAGGCGCTCAACACAAACGGTAGAGATCGTTGTCTTTGGCTGGCGTCGCAGCCAGTTCGTGTACGTCAAGCGGGTCGGTAGGTGTTTCCTGCGTTTTTGGTGAAATGATATTTACATCGGCTATGCGACTTGGAGTTTCAGCGGGGGAATTGGCCAACCACTGATGTGCTGGAGGTTGTCCGTGAACTCTGAGAGGAACGCCAGTTGACGCACCACGCTTGGAGTGTACAGGGTGTCAGGGTGGTTTAAGGTGAACGTGAGCGGCTTGTGTCGGTGAAGATCGTAAAATTTTCTTCGTCGAGACGATGTTTGAAGTGACGAACAACGAGGTACTTTACTTCAGACCGTGGTTACTGGAAGATTACGGTGATGCCCCAATTTTATCATGTGCTTGAACTCCCCGCACGGGCGACTTTGAACTTGTCAGGCGCGAGACGTCGTGGTAGAAAGAAAACCGGAGGGCCAGTGGTGATGATGTGGTGACGATGATGCTGCTACGATTCTCTGCTGTCGACAACGTTAAGTTTGTGCTACGTTTTATTCATCCGTCCTCCTAAAATTCGGTATCTGCTCTTATTAGTGACCTTGATGCCACACCAAAAAAATTGTGCATGGAAAATAAAAACGTGACAATTATGGCAGAAGCAAATAACAATCTAGCGGACGTTATTTTTAATGCATAGGCCACCTACATGGACTGTTTTACATGCTTTGTAATGAACAAATATTACCTCACCCACTCGTAAGGCCGCCAATAAAACCGAAAAATGTTGAATTGATTTCATTCATACCGGCGTTTAAAGCGGCAACGTGATGCAGAGAATGGGTCGCGCCGTAGTGGACGGCTCCGGAATTATTTTGACCAGATGGTGACCTTTTCGCGCGCCAAAATCTCATACACATTAGGATTTTCGCTTTTTTCCTCCATCAGAAAAGCGGCCGCTGCAGCAGGAAATCGTACCACCACCTATACAATCTGTTGTCGAACTTCCCATCTATTTCAAAAACTGGTTTAGTAAAAGCTATAGTAGCGATATTTTCCTAATCTTGTTACTTATGAAAAATAAACCACGTTTTCCCGAGGTATGTTACTTCCAATCAGTGTTCAATGAAGGAAAATTTAGAGAAACCAGCGGTGGTACTGATTGGCCTCTGTTCAGTTACGTGCGTGATCGAGTCAAAGATCTTCATTCTTTCTGGTCACCTTTGTTGAACGTTGTTAAAATTTGCACGACAAGCTTACAATGTAGAAAGAAATGCAAGTTCCCACGTAAACAGGAGAGGACGAAAGGCCCCAGAGACATACGCAAAAAAGGTCATGTGTGCAAGAAAATAAAAGTAAACCCTTTACAAAAAACCAGTTTTGCGCTATAGTAACTATCACAGTGTTCTGAACACCTTAATAGGAGAGGTTAATAAAAGTTATACAAAAACACCCTTTTTTCAAGCTAAACTTCATTAGAAGCATGACAGAAAAATTTTCTTGGAGATTTTCTCCAATAACTTCTTGGAGATATTTGTGACAATACTATCGCATATCTAAAATCAAATTCAATAACACCTGGTATCACCAGCCTGTTGACGTTGCCAGATCCTCTGTGAAATTGCACACAACATTGCACACAAAACTTGCGTGCAGGACAATTTGCGCCTGCCAACGAGAAAATTTTTCCTTCCAACGAGAAAAATATAGAACTGACAATTTATATCCTTAAAATACAAGCCTAGGCTTACATCGTACTAACTCTGTCCTCATCGTCTTCGAAGGATCCAAGGTACCACACTATGTGTACTACAGGGGTGCGGAATAGCGTTGCTTCATTCACAAGAACAGGCATGAAATCTGTGACAGCAGTGGCCATCTAGGACATCACTCGGACGTTTGCCCAGCGCCCAACAACAAAGTGTGCAAGATCTGCGGCCCCGAGGCTCCGGCGGACCAACACGATTGCGCACCCAAGTGTGCACTGTGTGGCCGCGATCATCCTACTGGAGATAACAAGTGCCGCAAGCGTTTCCAAACTCCATACCGTCAAGAGAAGCGGTAATAGGAGAAAAGACTACAACAGCGACTGCAGCAAGAGCAAGGACCTTGTCATCGCTGAGGACATCAGTGTCCCTCCAACGGCATTTCGGCGTCCCTGCTCAAGAACAACGGGACCGCAGCGAATCACCGCGGACGAGACGACTCGTTCCCGGAACTCTCGCAACGTGAGCATCAGATCTCACGGGATGGGAGCCATGGGGCAGGATCTCATGACGTCTCCTCTAGTAGTCGACACCGCTCGCGATGCACATCGCAGAGGAGCACCCTCGGCAACCTGGGGCCAAACAACCAAGGACGGCAGTCGCCGTCCAGGTCGCGAAACAGACGTCAAGCAACCGGCAATTCTCAATTAAACAAGGGGAGCTGGGCGGATACGGTCAACCAAGGCAAACAAACTCAGAAAAGTAATGCTTCCACACCCAACGCCTTCAAATCCCACCACTGAGATCATTCGTCCGAGACAACAAAAATCAAGTACATGCTCGAAGAGCCAATAGCTGAAAATGCTATCCTGAAAGCGAAAATCCCCAAATTAAAACCGACAACCGACAGACCCGGTCAGTCCGGCAGCGCTGCTCGCTACTGTCAATTCACGAACCCCGCATACGCGTTCCTCTGCCGTAAAGATGGACACTGCGGACTCCGCTCCCTCAAAACGTAAACCCCAACCGATAACCTCAGGCCACAGGCACGAGGCCGAATAAAAACGTTGACGACGGCATGCTCCTTACGTTCGGAGAAACCATACCCCAAACTCTTGCTGAAACTCTCAGCGCCTGATTTGGAACGATGCAGAATAAGTTCGGCGAAAACGCTGATTTCAAGATTGCAGCCTGAAAACTCTAATAACAGCACTAGATAATGGAATCCCTCGAGCCGGACGGGAAGTGGGACCGTGTCCCATCAAGTCCACTAAAACCAATTCCCGCGCCCCTCTGGCGGACATCCCCAAAATTGAAATGATCCTGTCCAATAGCTCGTCCAACCAAAAAAGCAAAGCCAACACCTTGATGGTGGGGCAATGAATTGTCGAGGATTCAAATGAAAACGTGCTACTTGAGAACTATTCATCAAAAGCAAGAATTCGGATGAAATACTTGATATGGACTGTCTTCAAGAGAGAGGCGTTTTCGCGGGATTGTCAAACTAAAATTCTTTCAATCACCTAGAAGCTGATGCCTCTGATGTAACAGACAAACAAAACCCACAGTCAGCACCCTCGTTAGGCGAAACCTCCCGGCAGTGCGGCCAGAAACCGGGGTAGAGGCGGCGTCCACGGCTTACATCCTTGTAGAAATTATCCCATACCAGAAACACCAATGCCCAGAGCACTGTTTACTCGTATGTGTATAGCTCCCAAAAAAGGTCATACATTTTGTAAAGTCTTCCGGAGAGCAGTTTAAATAGAAAGAAGGAACATACTGTTGATTATCGGTGACTTTTATGCACACCATACGGAATGGGACTACAAGCGGGACCAATAAAGGGGCGCAATCTATGGCTTGATGACCAGAGAGAGGTCTCAGCTTGCCGAATGATCCGCGGGATCCCACCAGTATTGGAGATTGTGTTTGTTAAGGCAAGATAAGTCAGGCAGCAGGGTTCAGGTGTCATGGCTGACCGAAACGGGTGTCTGACTTTATTGACAGGATTATGTACACGATGATGATGCTTGGTATATTGATAGAACATACCCCACACGGGGGATTCAACACACTCCCACCGCCGCAATATGCGCCTGCCACAGACGATTACGGACAATTCGGGCAGCGAGAGCAATCTTGCTGGCTGTCCGGAACCTTTCTGCCTTCCGCGAGATCACCAATGAACAAGCAATAAATCCGCCGTGCTAACTTCTTCGTTCAGCCCGTGATATAGATGCTTTTATACGATCGTGAAGGCGTGTCACCTCTTCCGATTCCAGCGGTGCTGTAGCCGGCGTCTATACCTCACAAGCGCGGACCCTGGCGAACATGATGTGCGGCTGAACCACACATTGTGCTGAGCTTCTGTCATGTACGAATAGCGAATACACCCTGAAACAGCTGTCGACGAGTTGGCTGTTCGGCGGTGTGTCATTTTGCCTGAGTTGAATGAAGCTCGCTGATTGGTCTGTCATCTGCCAACACTTGCCCTGTTTTCTTTTCGGCGGATTCCGATCCGGACGACGTTATTCTGTTTTACTCGTAAACGGAAAAAAGCAATGCTGCCTTTTCTCGATCAGGAGTCGCTATTGTCTCACGTTGATCAGCAGCGATGAGCTGTGGTTGCTGCGGTGTTTCAACTCGAATTTTGTGCAACGTCTTATGCTGGCGGACTGGTCCGATCTCCCAAACTTCGTCGATTACATCTAGTCGGGTTTTGGGGAGATGCGGGAAGGGTTTGCCGTTCATGAAGTCTGGAACAGAGATGTACTCAATGTTCGCAGAGGCTGCTCAATGCGTCTTTCCCCAGGAGCTCGCGCTACGTTCGATTCTATAGGAGGCGTTTCTGTTTTCCCAAGCTCCATGCTTGATGGTAAGTTGTCGCCATCCCCGTTGTGGCGACTGGGCATGTTTTCGATGAACGAGTATAAGAACTCTCTCGGGGTGTTGAGGAAGACGGTCATTTCGCAAAACGATGTAGAGTTTATGTCTAAAGGCTGCTTGTTTTTTAGGCACTGTAACCAATGTTGGACGTAAGCGTTTGATCTGAACAAGCGGATGGTGTATATATCCGCCTCTGTACCTCCTGCTCAATTTCCTCTTCAACAAGGTGGATATATCAGAATCCAAATCCATTAGATCTCGTCTGATTTGTTGCAGGTTCTCCAAGTTAGCCTTCAGCTTTGTCACGTCCCAAGATTCTGAAATCAACAGCTGGTGGGTACTGGTCAAAATTCCCCTAAAGTCGCTACGGATATGGTTCCGCCATGAACGCAGAGCGTCCACCTCACCAGCTTGCTTTTTGGAAGCGGTGTTCCTGGTGCCAAGCATGGTGAACTGGACGGGACGGGGCGTGTCTGCGTCGGTAGACGAGATACGGTCGGTTTTCGTCGGTGCACCGTGAATGGCCGCGCCCGGTGTCGGTCGGGTCTGGTTGGCCACATGTCCCTAGAGGTCGGCGGGAGGAACGCGACTTTTGGCGGCGTTTCCTTCGATGGAGTCGGTGGTCAAATGCGGTCGCTGTCAGCCTTGGTTACAGGTGGCTCAGGGGGAGTCGGCGGTAAAGGGTTGTGGGTCTCACATGGCTGCACCCACTGGCATCCCTGCTGCTCTCCACTTCGGCCCCTGGTCTTCTTCCCTGGTTTGTCGCTGCCAAATGGTAAGGCAAGAGAAGACGGGCAGCAGGGTTCGGTCTCATGGCTGACCAAAACGGGGTTCTGACCTTTAATGACAGGATTACGTACAAGATCATGATGCTTGGGAATCTGATAGCACATACCCCACACGGGGGATTCAACTGTGTTATTTAGGACACAACCCCTGACTTGACCGTTGCCAAAAACACGCCTACAGAAGCAACCTGGCAGAACACACAGGACATAAGGAGCATTCGTAGCACATGCTCCTGTCTAGATTTTTAGCGCAGTGGGAAAATCGCCACGTACTTGCCGTTGCAGCTAGAGTGTTGTGGGATTGATTCCGGGCGCCGCCTAACTATTTCTTTTTATAGTTAACGGCGCTGACAGGAGCCAAAACGCTGACGGGGCTGAAGAGACGTGCGTGCGCAGTAGAGTGCGCATGGCGGACAAGAAGGACAAAGTCGAAGGGAGGAACACAGCCCCGAGCATGAGATGCTTCGCATCTAATAAATGTAGGCACACGCATTGAGCCACTGCCAGTGTCAGGCTGACGTTCCTGCCATCTTTCCAAAAAATTGCCAGTGCGCCCAACTGATCAGTTACAGAAAATATTTAGCTGCCCGTTTCTTTTGGATGCGTTGTGGGTTTAGTTAACAAGATCAGTATCATTTCGGTATTTAAAACAACCATTTGCACTATTACTGCGCCCATAACCCCTCAATCAGCGGAAGCAGCTTGTTGGACGTTCGCTCGCTCAACCGAGTCCAGCCTCAATAACACCAAATAGCTTGGGACGGTAGTGTGGTGGGGCGCATATTTTAACACTTTCAACTGCTGAGAAGTTCTTTAGAGCAAGTACCCTTTACTTGCCAGTAGCCTATTTGTTGCAATAGCAGATTTTGACCCAGGAACTTCCCAAAACTGCTATGCACAGGAACATAAAATAAGGAGCAATCACGTACAACCAAATATGCCAGCGGTGGCAAAAACTTGTTGTTGCATTTGCGAAAAACGTGCGAGAACAAATAACGGCGCCACAGGGGGCATCATTACTAGCTAAGATTCGCACCAAAGACAGCGCCAGTATTTGCCGCTTCCTGCTCGGGTTCCCAAAAGAAAAAGTGTTACACTAGCTAGAAGAGCATTCCAACAGGAGACCAGTGCGGGTTGCGGGAGGAAGCAAAAAATAACAGCGTGAAGCTTACTGTCTGCAAGATATTCTTGCACACAGAAATTGGCATGCTTTCATTTCCGCCACTTTCGTCACATCGCGGCACCCAAACATTGCTTCCTTTTAATCGCGCAAAAATCGTGTGGCCTTCGAGCACCAAGGTGCTTACTGCTTGTCGACTGCAATTCAATATACCCGACCCCGTTTTATGTAGCTCTCTCCGAAGAATATTTCACACACATTTCACCACACTTATAAGACTCAAACTTTTAGCATATTCGTATATATGAACGTTTAACCCGCGGGCTAAAAAATGAATGTCATTTCAAGAAGACTTCCGGCGGCGGCGCGACGTGAGTTTCAATGTCTGATGGAAACAAACGTTTGGTTTTTGGTACGTAGGTGTCCTCTGTGACCATAATGGTCGTTGCGGTTTCACGATTGTGCCTTGGAATTTTTTTCCTTAAGCATGTTGAATATAGCGTTTGTACAACAGTTGATGAAGTAGTACTGCATACTAACGCATTTATAGTATTTTACCTTCATTTAACACTTATTAAAAAGTTCCACAGAGTTGCCTTTGAAGCCGTTTGGTTCTGGCCACCAAGTAATAAAGTAGCCAAGAAAACAAATTATTTTTAAGCCTATAGCAACCAAAGTCCTGCATGCTTGACCACGTTTTCGCACGCTTGGGCTCGTACTTGGGAGCCATACAAAGCACTTCGTGAAGTGGTCAGTGCTTCGTAATTATTCAGTTTTATAAGTAAGGAAGTGGACCCTTGAGGAGCATATCTAGAGCTCACGACACATTTAAACGCCTATGTATTGGCGGCTATATGTGGGTAGAATTCAAAAGGACAGCGTGTGCATTTGTAAGGTATGGCAGCTACAACACTAACTGTGGGCGTAATCTTTGTCATTGGAAATAATCGGCTTGCACAAAGAAGTAAAAATGAAGGTAGAGTCTGTGAGAGCGTTCAGTGTTCTAGAGGTGACCGCGAATCTGGTCCTTGTGAAGGGGATGACCGTTTGAACAGTTGCGTGTATTGCCTGATGTTTTATGACACAGCCGAGCCCAACGACGCTGCGGGTACATTACCTTGCCTCATGCAGTTATTGGCATTGGAACCATGTCATGACACAAACAGTCACATTATTGCTGTGGGTGCCCCGGCAGTACAAATGTCTTGCCTCGCTTTGTCCACTGCGGTAACTTTGCTGAAAACTCCGAAGTTTGATCATGTGTCGACCATGACAGGAAACAAATTCCATCACGTTGGCGTGGGAAGAGGTGTACGGCAAGTTTTGGAGAGGCGCAAAGAGCCGGCAACAGAACTTCTCATCAACGTTAATGTTGATACTCTCCCCATCTCGGGAAGCTCGACAGGATATTTATTGGTTTTTTCTTGACTTTGCAAACAAATTGGAAGGTGCTTCAACTTTTGTTATTAGTAGAGTAGAAAACCGGCATAGTTGGTACAGACTCATTTCCACAGCGAAAAACCAAGCGAACAGTAGGGGAGGAATACACTGACCAGCAATCCAAAATGTCTTCAAAAACGTTGCAGAACCACACGTTTGTACAAAGCACAGAGGAAGCAGCTCACTGGGTATAGTCTGCTAGCTGCCGTTTCTATAGATCTCGTTAAGCGCTGGTCCAGTGGGTTCTTCCCATTTGTCCCGTTATTTTCTGCGCTGTGAATTTGAGTTTGTTTTCAGTCCATATTTAGGTGAGAGTAAACGAACTGACACGAAAACGTTCATGCTTAAGTTTGTTGAAGAATTGCCTACTTGCTAATTGTGGCCTTTTTGGAATGGCGACCATCCCTGTACGGCTGAATTTCCTAGGCTGTGATGCGGTGGCAAAAGCTTTCTTGCTATGCATTGAGCATATTACACACTATCACATGGGCTTGAAGTGCACATGGAAAGGCTGTTACAGAAGTAAAAGTATTTGCTTTCCTGACACAAAAACTGAATTCCGATTCAACCACACTTTTCTGCAAAAGAGTGAGGCATCACCTCTCTGAGCATCGTAATGTAGCCGTACTTCCTATAGATCACATGACAGATCTGCCTGTGGGCTACAGGAGCCTTCTCTGCGTCGGTGTTGTGAAAATTTTATTCTGCTGTGGTTCTATGGTCTAAAGAAAGCGAGGCTAGACCGGAAAGTGTGCATACCACTATGAATATCAATGTTGGGCTTGCAGAATTTCTCAAATTTGAGTTAACACAACAATCTCTCAAAACAGCCAAGCTTAACAGGTTAAAAGCAACATTAGTTTGTTTTTTCATGGGATGGAGGACCTGTGTTCTTATCGTCACATCTTCCTGCTTACATATTTGAACACTTGGCTATCACAGTGAATCACATCGCTGTAAAAAATACAGGTTACGTTGTGTCAAATCAACTGAGGTTCAATATGCTGTACGGGTTTACCGCTTCACTACACTATATGGGTCTCTACTGGCATATTCATGTGTCGCATAATGTAAATCGGCTCTGTTTAAGACACTTCTAGCACCAGAAGAATAATAATTCAAGTTATGCTTACAATAAAACAACACACAGGTGCCCTAAATATCAGGTCTGAATGCGAGAGTTCCCACTGAGTTAAATCTTTAGCGTACAAAACCTTAATACGACCAATTATCGAATATGCTAAATTGTGTGGGACCCGTACACTTCCGGATGTCATTCGAACTGGACAAGATTCAGCAGCTTGCGGCAAGATTTATTTTCAACAAATATAGGCGCTGCCCACTCCCCCACCGAATTATGTGAACCTTGCTGAACTTCCTTCTTTAGAATTAAGTACTGAATATGACCGATTGAAGTTCTTTTTCCTTATTATTCATGGCCATGTTAAAATTGACAAAAATGAGTACTTTCGCATAACTCCCGACGAATATTTTCGCAGTCGTCACAGCATGTATATCCCGCCTCCGACTGTTCGTAATGACTGTTTTAAATACAGTTTCTTTCCTAGAGCAATAAAGCAATGGAATATGTAACAGACGCCGCAGTAAGGACGTCATCTATAAATGAATTTCTCAAAATTGTGAAAGGCACACACGTTCGCCGCTAAAGGACCTAACCTAAAGTGAACCATGTCATCACCTGTGTTTGTAACGCTTGTTATTGCTGCCTCAATGTTGCATTTCCAAAGTATTTTGTGTTTGCATTTCCTGAGATGTACTTTGTTTCTTCCTGTATTCAAGTGTATTGTACCCTTCCACTCCTGTAATAGCCCAACAATGGGCTGAAAGTATCGATAAATGAATAAAATAATAAATAAATAAATAAACTCAGCTCTGAGAGACTAGAAAAACAAGCACCATCGTTCGAGGGGTAGCAGGGAAAGGTGGACAGGCCAACGGTTTTTATTACAGCCCAGAACCGCGGGGCATTGTGAGGCTATCGTCGAGGGCGGCAGTTTGAGAAAGTTAAGCTACGAAGTATTGTTGCTTTTGATGCAGAAAGAACAAACGCTGCCTGGTTGCCGGTAGGTCTGTTGTGGTTATCAAAACCTTGCAATCTGCCATAAACGCACCTTGTATTAAGAGAAGAAAGTTCCTGCAGCGCAGAGACCTCTACTTTTCCCCTTACCCGTCGTCGATATTTGGGATGCACGTTATATCGCAAACAGTCGAACTTGCAAGTTGTCCATCTCAAGTTGTGTGCAGAAGTTTGTGAAGCTTTTTATTTAAGACAACCTGTTTTTTTCTTCCTATGCATACCAAAGAGCTGCTTGCATTTAAATTCTCTTTTTAAAGACAAGAGTCTTCCTTTGGTTACTTAAATCAAGGCAATTTGGTCTGTATGTCTGATTGTCTGTTTGTATGTCTGTACCTCTGTCTGTGACTAGATTCAGCCACCCAGCCAAAGTGAAATGGAGTCTGCGCAATAGTCACCTATACTCAAAGCAAAATTTAAACGACCAAATCCGGTTTATATGTACATTGCACTTTTTTAGGGCAGACAAATAATATACAAGCGATATTTACAGCAATTGTTTATTAAAATATGTATGTTTGATTTTTGGAAAATTAAATAATAAATTCAGTGCAGAAAAAAATGAACTCCGTCGCCTCATGTCGCCCGCACCACTATAGCATCTACCGGCATTTTAGAAATCACGTAGCAACAGTTAAGAAACGTTTGACTGGATAGGATCCATGTTCCGCTTGGAATGCACGTGGACTAGGGCAACGCGGTTATATAACTCTTGGAGAAGAGTGCCTCGATTCAGGCGCGTCTCCGCCGTACTGCAGCGGTGGCATCAAGCCACCCGGCCTGTAGCTGTGAAACGCGGTAAATTTAAACTGACTTGAAGAAATCTTCAGCGTGTTTACCTTGGGAGCAGCGCGACACAAGAGCAACAACATGACAGGTGAGCGGGAAAGCGAATGGAGGCATTTACTTGGCAAATGTCGACAAATACTACCGTCTATGTTGAAATTTACGACCAACAGAGCAGATACGCGGCCAGTTGTTTGTGTAACGGCTTGTGCTTCCTCGGTCACTGACAGGAATATTGTTCTATGCAAGTAGTATTACTACCTCTTCTTTTAACTAAGTAGGTTTCTATGTCCGGCTGTAATTTCATGGTTAAAACAGCGGTTTAGCTTTTGTTCAATAATCATGCTATTTGGAGATGGTGACAGGGTCCACCAAGGAAGCAAGACAGAAGTCTTCGGAAAGGAGCAGCCACACTTTGCTTGACTGGAGTTGGGTGTGCTGTCGCACACTACAGACATTTCATTTTTGATTTTACCTCAGTTTTTACACGTGTCGAAACAACAGGCGCGTATTTGCATGTTGAAGTTACAGTGTTATGAGTTTTGCTGTTGCCTTGAAAAATAAATGTGCTGTTCGAGGTAGTTCGAAAGTGTAGTCGCTGTTTTGGTTTGTTCAGCCTTTATTATCTGCAGCACCTTAAAATTTCCTACATATCACCTAATTAAAAAGTACTTACAAATCTTCCCTAATAGCATTCCCCATGCATAACATTTTAAAGGTTTATGTTGCTTAGAACTGTTTTACACTCTCCCACCTATTATAACTTGTTTTGGTTTTCTAGACATGGTAATAATATATGTGTGTCTCCCCTGAAAAATGAATTGATGACATATTATCATAAAACTACAAGAAAGCACACGAAGCCTAAACGCTTCCAGGAAACTCTGGTCCTCCGGTCTGGTGAAGATTTTGGACGTGGTAAAAACACGAAAAGCGTGCGAGGCGAATTAGGAGCTCTGACGACGAATATTTGCCCCGGCTACTGCCGCCACAGTTCTTCTTCATTAGTACACCCGCAGCAGTCGATATTATTACAGCTGTTATCGGATGTTTACTGGGTGACACGTGCCTCGACCCTCTTGCTAATTCTGGAAAATGTACACCGCCAGGCATCTCGTTTATATGAAGTACTGCCCCAAACTTCTTTTCTTGATCTCCTTAGGTGCATTGTGTATGCCTGTTTTGCTGTTCAGAACAATGAAGCGCTCCTTATATTTTGATCTGGCTCAATCCTAAGTATATCAGTTAGGTCCTAAGAGCTGCCCAACCGCACTACTAACAATAAAATTATTCCTCGTGGAAGTTGCTACATACTTTAAAAGGTAAAGTGTTTAAAAGTGCGGCAGAATTGCGCTTAACAAGAGACAAGACATGCTTGCTTCGAATTTTCACTGAAAATAATGGCCACATACATACCCCCACTCATCACAGTGAGGCGTCTCTTTGGTCTGTCCCGAGTAAACACCAGCCTCATTAAAAATAGCTAACAACAAAAAGCAGTCTATAATTCGAAAATCACTGAAAAAGTAAATATATGTTTTAAAAATCACATTTACAAAAAAGGAGACAAAAAATACGAGGCAAGTGTAACAAAAAATGTAGGCCGGCACGCAAATACCTTTTTATGTAACCACGTCCCTTGGCCCACTAAGCAACACAAGGTTCAGACATACAGCAGCCGCTAAATCAGAAATAAATGTCCATGAAGGCATGTCGGAATAGCGAACTTCTCCAAAGCCATGATCTGAAGTTCTACAGCTTAGTAGAGCAATAGCTTGAATTACCTCCAAATGCTATGTCACACATTCGTGCTAATACTTTAGGTACACGTCATTTAGGCACGAATAGGCTCATGCAAAAACCAAAATTTGTTTTTCGGGTTCTTGTTATATAGGAATAAGAAATAAGATGTAACGGAAGTTGACAAACAGCCCAATTATAGAAGAAGCTAGCAACACTGTTATAAATAAACACCATGTACCGACATTTCTACAAGTTTTTAATATGTGCTTTAAGGTCACGGCAAATTTATCCTTAGCTTCCAAAGTATTTCTGTGTCGTACAGCGTATTTCTTTGTGTGTTGCATACTGATAATTCTCTTTATTATACTTTATAGTATGCTTAATGCGTGCTTTGGAATTAAAATATATTTCGTGTTGCATTTCACGAAACTTGAATGAAGCATACCGGACCAGCGTGCCGAAATCTACAGGGAATCATATTGATTGTCTTGGTAATTCGTGCATTGAGAGGTGGTATAGAAAAGTCTTCTGTTATAAGAATTTTTTTATCTCTACAGGAATATGTAGGTGTGAATACAAATTCTATTATGACTAAACTGCAAAGAGTCCAGCACGACAACACGCAACGTTGCTTCGGCGCTCGGCGTTTTCATGGTGTTAGTTGCTTTGCGGTGGCCGAAAAGCCCATGTTGACGTGCACGCACTAAAGCTTTGCCTGGAATTTTTACCTGCGGACCCAAAAAATATGATTTTTCTCAGCAGTGTGGCTGTTATATTTTGACGTATTCATTTTTTAGGTGCACACTGTGACCGTCGTGGTTGTTCGGCACTGCATTTGGTAAGGCCCTAAGCTTCATTTCGCAATACAAGTGAGGTAAATCTTCCTATTCGCTTGCTAAAAAAATGTTAAAAGGCGGTGAAACAAATTTTGCCGAAGCACCGCGAGAAAACATCGCGGTGCCATCAAGACGTAAACGCACGGAAAGGCGGTAAACTTGAAAAAAAAAAAAAACTTGATGCAAAAAGAGCACGTGCTGAAAATAAAGCTGTTTTGAATTGCTAGTTTTACGATTCTGCCTAAGCCAACATAAAGAGACGGTTTCTTAGTAAGCGAGAGCAGCGTTTGTTTATAAAAAAAAAGTCAGGGCCATGCCAGCTGGCTCAGTACGTGGGTTTGTGGTTATTTTGTATACTTATAATATTTTCCCAAAGCGGGAGCTACAGGGCAGTTGGTTGCGGAGGCATATTTTGGCTGCTGACTGCATTTGGATAAAACAGGATTCACAATTCTACCATTTGAAATAAACAGTGGCATTATGTTACGGTAATCTTGTTTGGCTTACAATTAGGAAAATAGTTTCACCCTGATGTAACGCCATGTAGGTCTGATGATGATGATGATTGGTGTTTAATGGGCGCAAGGCCAGCGAGGGCAAAGAGCGCCAGAGAAGAGGGTATTTAATGAAGAGAAGTGATTACCCCAAAAGGTAGGTATAAAACTTATAAACTACACATAGTGGAATCAATTAAAGATAATGTTGATGGCTGGTGTATAGGAACAGATTTGATTATGCGTGATGGAAAATGAGGTTTAAAAAGTCAACGTCTTACAAATACATAAACACGCGTTTCACAGAAACAATGGCATCGTCACCCAGAAACAACGATGGGTGTAGGGGAATATGTTGTATGTAGAGTTCTTTGAAGCGTTGGTGTCGTGTTGTGTGATGTTCCTGGCACTGTATGATTATGTGGACCACGGATACGCCCTCCCCACACCTGCTACACTCCAGTCTTGGAGATCCCGTGAGCAGGTACAAGTGCGGTACATGTTTATAGCCTATCTGTTTTGTAGCTAAGGTAACTTCAATGTGCCTCTTGTGTGAGTCATCAGTGTATCGTGCCAAGTGTGGTTTTATTACGTGTAGTTTGTTGTCTGTCTGTTCGCTCCAGTCTGCTTGCCAAGTTTTACGGAGTTGCTGTCTTATGTGTGCTTGATGTCTGTGTAAGGTAGTGTTGTATGTTTACTGTGTTTCGGAGTGCAGCATTGGCGGTCATTTCACCCGCCAGTTCATTTCCGCCGATGCCAGAGTGGCCTGTCCCCCAACACACAGTCACGTCTAGGTTTGAGGAATACGCCAGCATAATCGATTTCAAGACAAGGCTAACTACATGATTTTTCGATAACTTTCCTAACGATAACGCACGGACGACTCTCAGTAATTTTGTATAGATGACGGACGGATTTAGGAATACTATGTTCAACTATGTGATTTACAGCCAGAAAAAGCCATTTAATTCTGCCGAAAAAATACTTGTCGTTGCATTCATGATTTTACCTGCTCCAAAATTGGGCCCATGAACAGTGCAAGGCACCGCAGTGAACGTTTAGGAAGCATCACTGAAAAACTCTGCGCCCTGTATTTATCCTGCACATACATTAAATGCTGCTGAATCACAATTCTTAGTGCCTTGTTCTTATCAAGCTGCGTAAATAACAGTACGCAGAGCACAGCGCCCAGATTCCATGGTGGTATAAAATCAGTGATAGATGTCTTGTGAATGCCTAAAAAGGGTACCTCATGGTCAGAGGCTTCCTCTCTTACTTTAAGTGAAAAAGGCAGAGAGATGGATGGCCGATTTAAAAACAGTTGTTGTGAGAATGTATTATTAATGGTGGAATAAAAGGGGGCTTAGTCATGGCCATGATTTTCTAGACATACAACAAATCAATGTAAATCCTCTGTTGATATAGGGACCATTTATCACTCTCGGAGTGAAGGCTCTAGACTGGGCTAGTGTGAAAAGCAACACATTAAAGGCGAAGCCCCAGATAGATGCAGCCCTAGGTTGAGCATTTGCAGTGTCGTTTTGTTGCAGACCCATAAATGACGCTTCCATAGTCCAATCGGGAGCCCCCTAGGCTTGTACAAATACGCAGGAGGAGTGGCTTTTCGGTTCCATAGCACTAGTGTGACAAGATTTTAAGAATGTTGAGAGCCTTTAAACATTTATGTTTAAATTGCCTAATGTGAGGGATGAACGTAAGTTTTTCATCCAACACCACCCCTAAAAACTTGTGTTCCTTCCTCACAGGAAGCGAAACCCCATTAAGGGTAATTACTGGGTCCGGATGGATCCCACGCTTCCTGGAGAAGACAACACGGGTGCTTTTTTCTGGGTTAAGTTTAAAATCGTTCTTGTGTGCCCAGCCGGCAAGTGTTTTGACAGATAGCTGGTCTTAACGCTCACATAGGGACATACTGCATGATTTAAGAGATACCTGGAAGTCATCTACATACATTAAATAAGGAATTGTAGGTGGCAATGCCTTCCCAAGGGAGTTCATCTGAACTTTAAAAAGTGTGCAGCTTAGAACTCCACCTTGCGGAACGCCGTTTTCTTGTACATTATCCCTCGAGAGCACGCTACCAACTCTCACACGAAATGTCCTTTCGGACAAATAACTAGCAACAATGTTCATCATGTTGCTGGAGACACCAAATGACTTCAGAACATGGAGAATCCCTTAGCGCCAGGCGGTGTCATTGGCCATCTCAAGGTCAAAAAACACCGATGCGCAAAACGCTTTATGAATAAACGCATCCTTTATGTAAAACTCGGGCGCGACAAGTTGATCGTTTGTGGATCGCCCCGCCATGAAGCCTCCCTGGCAGCTCTCGAGAAGACCAGTGTTCTCAAGGAAGTACAAAAATCTCCTGTTTATCATCTTTTTGAGAGGCTTGCACAGGCAGCTTGTAAGGGTGATTGGCCAATAGCTAGCGGGACAGGAAGGGTCTTTTCCTTACTTCAGAAAAGCCACTACTATGGTTTGCCTCCAAGAGCGAGGAATGTGCCCCGAAAGCCATATGTTAGTGTAGAGATGTAGAAGTGTTTCAAGGGTGTCTGAGTGTAGGTTTTGTATCATGGTGTATGTGATTTTGTCTGCACCTGGTGCTGAAGGCTCACATGTTGTCAGGGCTGCCTTCAGCAAATGAATTGAAAAAGGAGAATTGTAAGGAGCGTGCGACTTGCTGCTATCACGCAGTGACCTCTTTTCTGCAGATTTTTTGTGTTTCGTGAAAGTGTTTGTGTGGTGTGCTGAACTGGACACGCGTTCGAAGTGTTGTGCAAGTGTGTTAGCCTGGTCCTCGAGAGTGTCCCCTGTTGCTAACCAGGGGCAGGCTGTGTGTTTGTTGTGCTTTGAACTTAGTATGTGTGTCCAGACTTTGTGTGTGTCTGTGTACGGGTTTATGGATGTCAAGAAGGAGTGCCAACTCTCTCGTGTTGGCCCACGGCGCACACGTTTTCCAAACGCCTTGGCCCGTTTGAAAAGGAGGAAGTTACTCGACGTGGGGTACCGACGAAGAATACCCCGTGCCTTGTTCTGGGCCTTTCGCGCCCGCCTACAATCCTCATTCCACCACGGCCTCCTCTGGTTGCACAGGGCACCAGAGGCGTGGGGAATAGACTTTTCGGCGGCGTCGAGGAAGTGCACCATGATGAGTTCGGTAGCTACTTCAACGTGTGGGTGTCCTAAGGTTGTGTGGTGTAGTTGGGTTGTTTCTTTGAATGTATACCAGTTAGCTCGTGGTTCATTGAACCTAATATGGGAAGATGGACTGCATGGGCCTTTACCTATGTATGTTAGTGAGGTGGGGAAGGGGTGACTGCCATATGGGTCAGTGCCCACACCCCAGTCCAGAAGAGGAAAGAGAACTGGAGGGCCAATGTCCAAGTCAAGATATGAGTATGTGTTGTGTCTATGTTATGGTATGTAGGCTGTTTATCGTTTGAAAGGCATGCTTTAGAGGATGTAAGAAACCTCTCTATCAGGCGACCCCGTGCATCCGTACGAGAAGAGCCCAATAGAGAATTGTGAGTATTAAGGTGGCCTCTTGAGACGTATGTTTCGGGCAGCTGGTCAACCAACGCGTCGAAGTCAGAGCTCGTAAGTGCAAGATCAGGAGTAATATATATGGAGCATACCGTTATCAACCTGTTAAACTATATTGTTCGAATTGCTACAACCTCAAGGACAGTGTAAAAGAATGACAGGGTTGCAGGCTAAGGATTTCCATGCAAATATGGCCACACTGCCAGAAGATTGCGGCCAGCCATCCCTGTCCTTTCTGAATACCATGTTTTATTCAAGAAATTTGTGTGCTTCGAATTAAAATGTGTTTCCTGAACATACATTACACTTGGCTGATTAGCATGCAGTATTTCGTATACATCGTCACGTTTTTTAGGAAGGCATTTGCAGCTCAATTGAATTAGGTTTTCTCTACCTATTATTTTGTGTGGAAGCTACTGGAGTGTGTATGTTTATGTGTCGTCTTTCGGGGCTGTGACTCAACTTTTTTGGCTTTTCGGGAGGCTTTGGCGTCGGGACGCGTTCCTTGCGGTGCACGGCAGACAAGAATGGTCCGACGTCCATTTCATCGTCGGATGTCCTTGGAGCACCTGAGGGATCAGGCTCCTTTGACCGTGGACCCTTTGGGCCGCGCTTTTCCTTGGCCGCAAACGACTAGTTTCAATAACGCCTCGGATGGCGCAAGCGGTGCGGTGTGGTGGGAGCCGCCGCTGGCTCCCCTGTTTTCTTTTCCGTGCCCTTGCATGTGGTTTGGGACGGTGGAGCGGAAGCGGAAAATGCAGCATAACTCCCACCGGACATGAATGCCACCCCAACCGCTCCTGGCTCAGCGAGCGGTGCGGAGGCGGGTTGTGCCGCTAGAGGCGACCCAAGGGGAGTGTGGTGCGGGACGAAGTCCGACTCGCGGTACTGGCTCCCCGCCGAGACCAGACGCCACTCCGCCCCCGGCGGGCTGCATCGGCGTGCTTCCCCAGTGGGAAAGAGGCGAACCTCTTTCGCGCCTCTGGGAAGGAGATGTTGTCGGTTACTTTAACGTTGATAAGCTTATTTGCCTGTTGAAACTTTTCACAACTGCGGGACCATGCTGCGTTCGGCCCTTGACAGTCTGCACAGGTGAAGGAAGTTGAGTCACAGTTTTCAGTGGGCTGGTCATGTGCGGCATATTTCGCGCAGGTCGTTTTGCCACGACAAGAAGTGGTAGCGTGGCCGAATCGCTGGCACTTGTAGAAGCGGCACGGGACGTACACAACACCTAATGACGTACACCACAGCTAACGACGTTCACCCCACCTAATGACGCACGCAAATACACCACCCCTCATGAAGCCTACATTGATGTGCTCAGGAAGTTTTGATTTGTTGAATGTCACTATTATGTGCTTTGTTGGGATTTCTACATATTCACGACGGATGGTGATTCTCCTGACAGCGGTAACGCCCTGATTTTTCAGGCCTTCCAGAAGGTCGGCCTCTGTTTCACATAGCAGATCTGGCTCAGATACCACACCCTGCGTGCAGTTGAGGCTGCGGTGGAGTGTGACAGTGATGTCCAGATCTGCCATGCGGGTTTGGGTCAGGAGATTTGTGGCTAGCTGCTGCGTCTTGACTTCAACCAACACTTCGTCTGTTCGTAGTTTTTTTGCCGCGAAAGATTTGCCAATGATTCCTTCAAGAAACTTTGAGACGAAGAATAGAGCTGAGAGGAGAGGGGTGTGGATTTATCTATTGATTCAAGGTCCATGAAACGAGGATAGTTGTCAGATTTCGGAATGTTCATAGTTGGTAGGGATGGAAAGAAAACTTCGGTGCGGCCCCTTTTCAGGGGCCGATCACGTTTTGAGGTTTTTTTTGTTTTTATTTATCCATACGGCATAGGAAAAAGCAGGGGACGTGGGTACTTTCTTCTTCAGCCTTACCCTGATAGCTGAAGAGGTCCTGGAGCACCCTGCCTGGTAAACAGACAGGAAGCCCATCCGAAAAACTTGACCTGGGCTCCGAGCGCCACCGTTCGTGGTTTCTATCCCTCCACCTATAAACACATAGCCATGGTTGGATCGAGCTTATGTTTTGGGGCTTGGGGTCCGCGTTATCGCGAGTACCGTGACCAAGATTGCACTATGCAGGTCTGCCTGTTCATTAAAGACATGCAGTGCTGGTGATGAAAAACTATTTTGGGAAGAGATTAAATATATTTTGGGATATATAAACACGAATCTACGCGTCACAAATTGAATACCTAAAATTTGTATTGCTGATTGGCTGTCACTATTGCAAGCAGGCCGGCAAACCGTAAAAAAAAACTGAAGCAATATATTCGCAGACAACCACCACGTTCATGTGTGTACTGACACTAATCTTTAGAAAACAAAACTGAATGCTGTAAACCCCGAATGGGTAACTATAAACGGTATACCCTAAAACGTCGCTGTGAAACCTATTCTATCCGAACGCTAAATGATTTCCCATTTGCGGCGTTCATTATTTAAAGTTCTTGTACTTAATATTCACTATAGATTGTGTTGGGAAAATTATTGTTGCATATTAAGGCAATTATTTTTTGTAGCATCTAAAAATTCCTCTCACTTGCTGTTGCTGTTATACCTTCTTGAAAATTTCTACCTTGGTAAATTTTTTTTCGGAATTCATTTGCGATAAGTATGCCTCAAAGTATAACATCAAAGATGACTCGAAGAGAAAGGGCGGCAGGTACAATTTGTGGGAAGAAATTTTGTAACACGAATGTGTTCTCTTCTCTCTTTTTCTATCTCTTTATGTTGTGTTCCTGATGCGTTAAAATGAACTAGGGAGATGAAAAGGTGCTCACATGAGGATGCTCAAAGAATCTGTCGAGGCCTGACGTGCGACCTTTTTAAATTTATTCTGAGAATCTTTTAAGACAGCCCAAAAGAAAATTCTATATTTCCGCGAGATGTCAACCCCTGGATGTCCTCAGCATATCGTAGTGTTGCTGAGTTGGGGACGTTTTACCACAATTCTGAATAATCACGCTTAGAATCAAAATGTTGTTCAGGTATATACAACAATAAAGTTACACGATTTCTATTTATTACGGATAAACGGGAATCACCAAGTTTGTTTGCAAAACTTCGGGATGTAACTTTAAACTTATCTCTACAGCACTGTGGCAATTTTTTGGATTTGATCAGCGTAGATGCATACAAATGTACATTTATGTTGCAATTCTGCTGGCACCTCCAATATGTGCATAGTTATTGTTATATACCCCTGAAATATTATGGAAGATTTTGCATAACTTATCTATTCCTGCTTCCGAATCAGAAATAAAACTGGAAGAAAGAAAAAATAAAGAAATTTGCAACAATACAATTTTACGGAAAATAACATTGCAAGATCATATTTTCAGAAAAATGTTAAAAAATAAACGTACATGGTCATACTGTAAAAAAATATTGCACCTCTTTTAATTTAGGATTTCTTAAGTTTCGAATTTCTCCTCATGAATTATTTTTCCTGTACAGTAATGACTACACATTATATGGCATCAACAATCTTTTTTATCATTGCAATATTGTTCTTAATAGTAATTATCATCAAAGTTATATTCACTGGCGACACAAATCCTGTCCTAAAACATTTCTGGTAGTGTCAACCTTTCTGTATGTATCAATAAAATAATATTAACGTGCTGAAATACCATGGTGTGCGCACCTACAGAAGTTCGGAAGTTCACCTTAACAATTACCAATTGATAATAATGCACTTTTGTCCCTCATGGTCATTCTTCTTGTTCTTCAGAGTGCCCAATGTTTATGTGTTGAGTTTTAACAAATAGGCCTATACTGCATTACACTTGCATAAATGTCGTTACCGGTTATTTTGCACTTTGATTTTATAAACCTAGCATGCTCTTGATAACTGCGTAACTCTTGAGCCGGGTGCACCCACGCCAACTAGTTCTCTTGTCTATACTTGCACAGAACTTTGATCAGCGGCGATTGCTTCACGAAAAAAGCGTTTTTTCTTCTTCACCGCTTCATGCAGATGTTTACTACGGTAGGAAGAAATATTCGGGTGGTCTTTGTGGCGAAAAATACAAGCATTTGTCTTTTTTCAAAGAGGTATTCATGTTTTCAGAGCTCGGACCATTATATTATTAGCCATAGGTTTCCTAAAGAAATTACACTGGAGAGAGTGATTGTGAAGTGACAAGGGGCGTATAGCTATGCATTCGCTTCAGTTCACTTCAATGTATTTCCCACAGACAATATGTACTATCATAGTACATTCGAAAAACAGCAAGAAAATACGCACGCTTCCAATGTGGTGAAGCAAAGTGCGACTAGCTAACGCCTGTCGGGGTCTCGCTTCATGTATGGTTTGCGTTGGTATGCATAATTTGGAAAAAATGGCAATCTTTCAGCAATCGAACGAAAGTGTAGAGCAATTTCAAAGCATATTCTAATAACAATTTTCTCCCTGTCATAAAAACGATTAAAGTTTGCTCATTAACCAAATACCAAAAAGAAATCAGATATTGAACTTAGAGCTGGATATAGCGATACTTGATAATTACTATAGGCTTTGCTAGCTGGCTTTCGTTCTTCTTTAAACATAGCAGTTGTGTTTCATTGACATGCCGTTTCTGGCAATTGTAGACTATTTACTGGGTACCATACGAAGTTCGCCCTTTTTAGATGTAAGCATCGTGCACACAGTTGTAACCACATTGTGGCCGCTTGTAATTTGGAAGACACGTCGTAGCATCACATTTGAGTCGTTGTAAATTGTCTAAGCTAAACCTTCACCCAAAAAGTTTTCATGTTTTTGAAAGTGACAGGGGATGTTCACTCGGCAAGACATTTTCCGTAAATATAAGATCTCCTTCGTAAAACCAAAGTCCGTTCACGACCCCCTTTTAACATAGTGTCTAAATATAGATTGCAGTAATGTACGCGACAATAGACCATTGCATAAGACAGCTGTAGTTTTAACCATATTGGCAAGATTTTATTTATACCGCTTCAGCATCCCCAGGTTTTTAAAATTTGCGCACTGAAGAAATCAACGTGTTCTAACCAGTTTAAATATTCAGGAAGATAACTGACGAAAATTTCGTGATGCAACTTGAGTTACTGTTTTTTCTTGGAACGTTAGTTGTGCCCTGCTCCCCATCTGTTTTATGCTTTAAATTAGATGTAACTTGTTTTATATATGTTCAGTAATATTTATTACTGGACAAATAAAGGAAAATTCTTTCATCCACCTTTTAACGTTTGTTTATTACCTTCGAAAGCACAACACCATGAAATTATACATTAGTATTACCACCATAAAGAACGATGTCTTGTCTTCACAGTGATTATATTATATTGCGACGGATCGTCTACCCCGGTCTATATGAGAGCGAGAGATGAACTCCCTCCTTCGCGGCCTTAAGTGGTATCCATGCTTGGGCTATCGTGACACAGCTATTGTTTTCCCCCTATTATCGAAAGCTACAGTGAGCGCCTCCACATTTCTCGAGATTATACGTCCCGCCAGCATTCAACTTAACACATCAATGTGCGCTTTAAGATGGAGCAGCTTACCATCTTTTGTTATCTCGCTGACGCAACCGGTGTTCAGCTCGACCCAGCTGAATCAGTGCCATCAAAGCATTTCAAAACATTTATCGTTGACAGATGTCCGAAGCTTCGTTGGGGTGTGTTCTTAATTTACGGGCTTCCTTAAGACATTCACCCATTTTGCCGGGCCCCTAACATTGTAATTGAAACAAAACGTTTTCTCTTGGGTAAGTATGAGCCGAAGCTTTCTCTACTTCTATCTCCCTGCTAACCACACCTCCCGTCTTGGCACATTTTGACCCTTCTACCTCTTCGGAGCTCCGTTCAGACGCAAGTGGCTGCAGCATCGCAGTTACCATGCTTCAACACAAAAATGGTCAAAACCGAGTGATTTTCTGTCTCGGCTATATTCTATCCATATTGGAGCACAACTACTCAATTACTGAATGTGAATGCCTAGATCGTGTGGGGGGCATAGCGAAATGCTGTCCGTACATCTGCGGTCGACATTTTTCTGGGGTTATTGACCACCATGCGCTGTGCTGGCTATCGTCTTTACGAGATTCTACAGGCCGCATTGTACCTTGAAGTTCTGTCTCCTGGAATACACGCTGCCTGTTGTTTACAAAACAGAAAAATTGCACCCAGACGCAGACTTTTTGTGCCGTTATCCCGTCAATTAGCCCGACATCACCTCAATCGACACCGATGACGTCGTTTTTGCCATCTCCAATTCGCTACATTTAAACGAGAACAACGACGTGACGTCTACTTATGGTCACTGATCGACACTCTCCCCTGACCTCTCTTATCCACTTTGCCGCATTGATGACTTCCAAGACTGTAATTTACACCTTGGAAATCTCTACTACGACGGATCTGAGCTGTTAGCAGTCGTAACAGAACAACTCCGCCTTGCCATACTTAGACAGTTCACGATTATCCCACAGCCGGGCGACTTGACGTAGCGCACACCTACGACTGTGTCAAGCATAGTTTTTTTACCCGTGTTTATACCGTAAAATGAAACGGCACGTTTACGCCTGGCGACAAGGGCCAACGCTGCAAAACAGCAACTTCTCTCCTCGCTGGGCACCTCGAATGATTGGACGTGCCGTCCGAACAAATGTTTTCGAATGTTCCTACACCTCTTAAGGGCCTTCCATAAGTCGTCCTCAGAAAACAAGTGGGGTGCAGTGGCAACTGTTTATGCATAACCTGTGCTCTTCCTACCACTGGGGCAATGATGTAGCATACTTTCTGGTCAGCCACGTCGTTCTCAACCACGGCGCAACTACCAGCTGCTTACTGATTGTTGGCGCTAGTTGTTTTTCTTAAGTAATCGACAACCTTTTTGGCTCGTGCTCAAATAAACATAAATTGGCAATCACCTAACATCTCCAGAAAATGAGCTTAACGGAGCACCTGAAATAAACCCTGACCCACACGTTGTCTATGTACGTGTCCCCCTACACAATCATTGGGGAATTACTCTACTGTACGCAACCTTCGCTCACCATTCCTATTGACACCACACCGCTGGGCGGGCGCTGCTTTACCTGCTATACCTTCGAAACTCCAATGCTTCTTTGGACACTTTGGTTCTATCTCCTGCTATCCCCATTGAATATGCACGCAACACCATCGCCAAGACCGATTTGACTCGTAAAATTGAACGCTCCTGTCTCGAGACGTCCCAGGCCTCTAGCAATCTTGGCTATGATAAGCAGTATCGCAAAGCCAAATTTTATGTAGGTACCTTTGTGCTTTTGTGGACACCTACGCGTCGTGTGGGCCACTCAGCTAAACTCTTTCTCGCCACTTTGGCCCTTATCAAGTGGTGCGCCAAGTCACTGACGGGACGTATGAGATCTCATAACTACAGCGCTCTCCAGCACAGCCAGCCACAGACATTGTGCATGTTATCATGCGTAAGCCGTATGTTGGCAGTCCAACAGCCCTTTAAAGAGTGCTGGGGCACACCTCGTCTCCCCCTCGTCGCCGGTGTTGCTGGGTGACGACGACGAAGACAAGGCACGTTTTTCGCTCTTCTAGGAAGGCGGAGAAAATGTCGGATTCCGTCCCGCGTTGCTCTCTGCTGCATAAATATAAATAGTTGGAATACATTTTATTTCCTATACTTTTATACACGTAATACCTATCGGAGTGTGCATTTTCATCAATAACCTGACCTCCACAACGCATCGTCTCATCATCATCATCACCAGCCTATCTACGTCCACTGCAGGGCAAAGGCCTCTCCCAATATTCTCTAATTACCTCGGTCCTGTGCTAATTGTGACAAATTTGTTCCTGGAAACATCTTGATCTCATTCGCCCATCTAAGTTTCTGCTCCCAAGTGCAATGCTTGCCTACTCTAGGGATCCACTCTACTATCCTTAGTGAGCAACGGTTATCTTGCCGTCGCATTAGACTTTTGCCCACGTCCATTTCTTCTTCTTAGTTTCTACTAATATGTCCTTAACACGCGTCTGTTCCCTGACCCAATCCGCTCTCTTCTTGTCCCTCAAAAGTTACATCTATCATCTACCGCTCCATTGCTCGCGGAGTTGTTGTCGATTTAAGTTAAGCCTTCTAAGAGCCTCCAAGCTTCTGCCCCGTAGCTGAGTACCGGTAAGATGCAGCTGTCATACACTTTCTTCTTCAGGGACAATGGTAGGCTGCCATTCATTATCTGAGAAGGTCTGCCGTATGCACTAAACCCAATTCTCATCCTTTTAATAATCTCTTCCTCATGGTTGGGATTCGGGGTTAAACTTGGCCTAAGTAGATTTATTTGCCGACCACTTCCGCTGCCTAGCCACCTATCTCAAACGGTTGTGCTGTCCAGTGTTTTGATCATTACTTTGGTTGTCTTCATAATATTTTCAGGCCCATGGTTATACTCTGTCTGTGTAGGGCGAAAAGCATGCTTTGAAATTCGTCCCCCGGGTTACTTACTAAGACAACGTCATCAGCGAATCTCAGGTTTATAAGGTATTCTGCATTCCCCCTTATTCCCGCCAGTTCCCAATTCAATGTTCGGAATATGTCTTGTAAACAGGCTGTGATTAACATTGAAGTGATCGTGTCTCTTGTCTAATGCCCTCCGTTATATGTATTTTACTGTTCCCCTATGGAAAATAAAGTTAGTTGTGGACCTATTGTAAATATCGTCTAGTATTCTTAGATATTGCTCATATAACCCCTGGTTCCGTAATGCCTGAATGCGTGCTGAAATTTCGACCGAGTCAAGTGCAATCTCTTATTCTATGGAGGCTGTATACAAGGGTTTAGTATTCTCTTCGCACTTCTCTATCACCTGATTGATCATGTGAATATGGGTCATTGTTCAATAGCCTTTACGGAACCCTGCTTGTTCTTAAAGTTGACTAAAATCTAAGCTTGCAGAAATTCCGCCTGCGATTACCTTGGTAAGTACGTTGTAGACAACGGACAGTAAGCTCATCGGCCTGTAATTTTTCAAGTCCTTCATGTCCCCTTTCTTAGAGATTAGGATGATCATCGCGTTCTTCCAAGATTCTGTACACTTGCGGTCATTAGGCATTGCGTATACAGGTTAGCCAGTTTTTCAAGTACAATTTTTCCACCATCCTTCAAGAGGTCTGCTGTTATCTGGTCCTCACCAGGTGCTTTGCCCCCTTTAATTTCTCTCAAAACGTTCCTTACTTCTTCGGTGGTTACTGGTGGGATGTCTTTTTCCACTGATCTACTTTCACTAATCTACTGATCTACTTTCTACTATACCAATCCATGTCGAACTCCTCGGCTAACGTGAATATTTTCTTCCTATTTAGGATGAAATTGCCCCGCTTGTCCTTAAGCGCATACATATGATTTTTCCACACGCTAAGACACCTACATTCTTTACAGCGTATTCGGTGCTCTCCATATTATACTATATATGTCATATGTCTTATGCTTATTGAATAACTTCAAAGGGTCCACTGGTTTTATTCTGTCAGCTGGGGTGGAGATTGTCCTGGTTTGCCTTACCCTCTATACATATTTCGTGTATATATTACCCTCAATATATATTTCTGGAAAGGTTACCCGTATCCTGTCTTGCCATCGTGCCCCCGACTTCTTCTGCAAACTCCGTGCTAATGCGTGAAGGGTTGTCGCTTGCTTCCTGTATCGTAAGGTCTACTTCCTCGGTAAGAGCTGAATTTCGGTTCTGCACCGCGGTCCTTAATTCTACTTTACGTCTTACTGTTAGCTCATTTTTCGGCTTCTTTTGTACTAGCTTGTTGCGATCCCTGCTCAAGTCTAGCCTATTCGAGATCTTAATATACAGTGGTAACTGCATCTTACCCTTCGGAGCATTACTATATCCTTCCCGACGCCATGGTTATCGTATAATATTGTCACATGACAACGCAGAAATAGGTAGTCAGGAAAGAGGTGTATTTACACAGGAAACCGTAGTCACCGGGAGAAAGACAGGTTGGTGGCGCAAACCCAGCGGGAGCTCGGACTTCGTGTACGTCCTCTTCATTCCGTTGGACATCGCTCAGCATCTTTCCACTGGAGCACATACCCAGATAGGGAGAGATCGGCCACATGGATAGGCGGTTATGCTCCAGGTACGTTTCTCGGGAAGCTGTCCGAAGTCTGTGACACAACTCCCCAGCCGCAGAAGCACCGTCCCGATGCCCGTTATGAAGGAGGAGCAGTAGCAGGTAGACGTCGTCGGTGGTACGCCTTGAGGCAGCTCACGTGAACCAGCTGAGGTATTGAGTGCCCAGATGAGGCCAGAGGCAACACAGGCACGATTTCGTAGGCGACGGGGGTGACGGGACGCTCGACGCGGTAGGGGCCAGTGAAGGGGGACATGAGCTTCACAGACAGTCCAACTCGGCGAGATGAGGTCCACAAAAGAACTAAGGAGCCAGGACCAAAGTGTGCAGGGCGGTGACATTGTTCGTATCGAGACTTCGGTGTTGCTTGTGATGCCAATAGTCGCTCTCGGAAAACCTGTCGCGCCAGTTCAGCGTGGGCGATGATGTCACGAGCATATGAAGTGGTCGGCTCACTTGATGTCGGTAGGGTGGTGTCGAACGGTAAAGTAGGCTCACGGCCAAAAAGTAGGAAGAAAGGAGAATATCCAGCACTGTCGTGCGGGAGGAATTATAGGCAAATGTGACATAAGGTAGTGTAACGACCGAATTTCGATGGTCTGTAGAAACGTACATTGCAAGCATGTCAGTGAGCGTTTTGTTGAGCCGCTCAGTAAGGCCATTTGTTTGAGGATGGTATGCAGTCGTCAGTTTGTGCTTTGTTTCAAAAGAGCGAAGAAGGTCCTCGACAACCTGTGACAAAAATTAGAGGCCACGGTCCGTGAGCAACTTTCGCGCAGCACCATGACGCAGGATGACGTCCTCCAGTAAGAAATCGGGGACACCTGTAGCACAACTCGTTTGGAGCGCACGGGTAATAGCGTAGCGGGTTGTATAGTCTGTGGCTACCGCAATCCAGCGATTCCCGGAGGAGGACAATGGAAAGGGGCCTAAAAGGTCTAAACCAACACGATAAAATGGTTTAGTGGGAATGACCAAAGCTTGCAACTGGCCGGCGGGACGTAATGGGAGCGTTTTTCGACGTTGGCAAGGATCGCACGCCGCGACATAGCGAGGCATAGTCCGGTAGAGCCCTCCCGAGTAAAATGGCCCGCTGACGGGGTCATAAGTGCGAGCAGCGCCAAGGTGGTCAGCCATCGGGACGTCGTGAAGCTGGCAGAGGACATCCGTGCGAAGTTTCTCGGGTACCGCCTGAAGCAGGCGAGGTCCATCAGCCTGGTAGTTGCCGCGGTATAGGATACCATCCCGCAGCACGATCGGGTTCAGAGAAGGGTGCGTTGGCTGTGACTGGAGACAGTTGATAATAGGCCGAAACGTCGAATCACTGCGCTAGTGGTCCCCGATATCTTTGAAGTCCGACAAAGAATAGACACAAATATCCGTGTCGAGCTCATCAGTGCAAGGCTCGCCGACGGGATGACGAGATAAACAGTCGGCCTCTCTGTGCAGTTTACCGGATTTGTACACAACTGAATACTCAAAGTCTTGGAAGTATAGAGCCAAGCGAGCAAGCCGACCTGTGGGATCTTTCAGAGCAGAAAGCCAACCTAACGCGTGGTGGTCGGCTACAACGGTAAACGGCCTGCCGTACAGATATTGGTCTAAATTTGCCGACGGACCACACCAGAGCAAGGCATTCGCGCTCGGTTATAGAGTAGTTGCGCTCGGATGGAGACAAGAGGCGGCTTGCGTAGGCTATCACCCGGTCGAGGCCCGCCTGTGTTTGGGCCAGCACCGCTCCTATTCCATGGCCGCTGGCGTCCGTGCGGATTTCCGTCGGAGCAGACCTGTCAAAGTGAGCCAGGACTGGCGGGTTGCGATAGGTGGCCGATGAGCGCGGAAAAAGCCGACTCTGCTCTTTGGGCCCCAGAGAACGCTCCATCTTTCTTAAGAAGATCAGTGAGGGGGCGAGCGATGGCAGCGAAATCCTTGACAAAACGGCGGAAGTACGAGCACAGGCTTATAAAGCTGCACACGCCGTGCACTGAACGCGGAATAGGGATGTTTTACCGGCGCGTATCTTCTCGGGATCGGGTTGAACACCGGTGGAGTCGACTAGGTAGGCGAGAATTTTGATTTGGCGGCATCCGAAATGGCACTTTTTGAGTTGAGTTCCAGACCGGCTCTGCGAAAAACACACAGAATGCCCGAGAGACGTTGCAGGTGAGTCTGAAATGTGGGTGAATACACAACAACATAGTCCAGGTAACAAAGGCAACTTGTCCACTTGAATCCGCGAAGAAGGGAGTCCATCATGCTTTCGAATGTGGCCGGCGCTTTACACAGTCCCAATGGCATGTCTTTGAATTGGTACAAACCGTCATGTGTTACGAAAGCGGTTTTTGATCTGTCTTTTTCATCAAAAACTATTTGCCAGTATCCGGACCGCAAATCGATGGATGAAAAGTAAGAGGCACCATGTAGGCAGTCGAGGGCGTCATCAATTCGACGAAGCGGGTATACACCTTTTTTGGTAATTTTGTTGAAGTGCCTGTAATCAACACAGAAGCGCCATGAGCCGTCCATCTTTTTCACCAGAACAATCCGTGATGCGCATGGGCTAGAGGAAGGTTCAGTAACATCCCTTCTGAGCATTTCGTCGACTTCCCGCTGATTGACACCTCGCTCGGTCTGAGACACGCGATATGGGCGTCGACGTATCGGACTTGCATCCCTGGTGTTTATGCGATGCGTCACAACGGACGTCTGACCTAAGTGCTGGCCGTCGAAGTCAAAAATGTCACGATGGGGCTGCAAGAAGGCAGTGAAGGTCGTGAGCATGGTGCGCTGGAAGGTCTGGGGAAATCATTCTTACAAACTCCTCTGATTTTGCGAGGTTGTGGTGGTTTTCTTTGTCAACTTGGGCTGAGTCAATGGCCATGGCAGAAATCTCGCAGTTAATCAATGGTGAAAGGAGGGCAAGCGCTATTCATGAGGAAGGACTTGTGTCGAAAGTCCGAAATTTACTAACGGCAGTGTGATCCGATTCTGGGTAACTCTTACGACCGAAAACGGGTGAGTCACGTGGCGGTCGAGCAACACGTCTGTAACTGGAGAAACGATGTAATCACCATCCGGCACGGGCGGAGAGGAGGTCAGCGGAAGGTAGGTCACTGCCTTTGGGGCCAGGCGAATGTACTCAGTGGAATGAAGCCGGGCTCAGGTTCGACATCAGTAGCAAGGGGGCTCGGTAGATCAATCTGAAGAACACCTGAGGCACAATCGATTAAGGTTGCGCGTTCCGCGAGAAAGTCCAGGCCGACAATAACGTCATGAGGGCACGTGTCCAGGACAGCAAAGATAACAGGGATTTGCTGGCCGGCCAGTCCAACACGCGCAGTACACATTCCGGCTACGGTGGTCATCCCACCATCGGCAACTCTCAAAACGCAGGACGGGGCAGGCGTCACGACTTTTCCTAGGCTACGGCGAAGGAACGAGCTCATGACGGAGAACTGCGCACCTGTATCGACTAAAGCGGTTTACGGGTAAATCATCGACATGAAGGGCTAATAAGTTGTGCTTTCCAGAAAGAGGAGGAAGAGGATTTTCGGGCCAGGGCGGAAATGCAGCATCACCTCTGGGAGCTGCACTGCCTAGTTTTCCGGGGAGAATCGGGAGGCACGGTCGGGCATCGGAGACGAGCGGTGAGTTTGCGGCGATCGCGAATGGCGGCGTAGGGGCGAGGGGAGTGGTTGAACCGGGTGTGTACAGGGTCTGCATTCAAGTATTGGGAATCCGGGGTTGGTTGGAGTACGGCGCTACGCATCGGGAGCGTAGCCGTAGTAGAAAGAGCGAGAGCCGTCACGGGTGACGCATTGGGCGGGGGTGCAGTCCAGCGACTCCTACAGTAACGAGCGATGTGGCCAATACGGGAGCAGTTGAAGCATATTGGTCTGTCGTCAGGCGTTCGCCATTCAGCTGGATTGCTGGTGGTGGTTACCAAAAGGGCCCATGTGCTGGCTCGGCCAAAAACTGTTGCGTAAAAGGAGATGGGGATGCCCGATATTGAAGACTGGATGGAATGTCCATTCTTGCCATTTCACAACGAACGACGGCCTGGATTGCAGCGATGGTAGGGAGTTGGTAGCGATCATCTGCATATTGCAGTGGGGTGTCGGGGCCATAGCTTCGATTTCGCGGCGCACGATTCTGGTGATATTCGCAGACGGGGTGACAGGGTCCGGGCTGCGTGGAGCAGGAGTGGGTAGGTGGAAGTCATCACAGGAAGACGTCGGAGCAGTGTGCGGGAGCCGGGCGAATTGGTTAGCTATACAGCGTCCCTTGACCTGCTTAATCTCCGACACTCCTGGATGATTGGAATCAACGGTGGCGCAGGTCCTTACAAATGAGCAGGTGAAATGTGTCGTCGGCGATGCCCTTAAGGATATGCCAACCTTGTCCATTTCTGACATTCTTGGGTGAACTTTGGAGCATAGGGCCAGGACGTCGCGGATGTAAGTGACGTAGCTTTGAGTAGATGTTTGAGCACGTGTTGAGAGATCTTGCTTCGCCGCAAGCTGGCGACAAACGGGCTTCCCGAACACCTTTCGAAGCTCTTCTTTGAAAACATCCCAACTGGTTAGTCGTGCTTCATTAGTGTCAAACCATGTCTCAGCCGTTTTCTTGAGGCACAAAGCAGCGTTGGCGAGCTTAAGGGTGTCGTCCCATCTGTTGTGAGCACTCACACGTTCGAACCTACGGAGCAAATCTTCTACATCAATGTCGTCCGTCCCAGTGAAGTCGCCAGAGTCACGAGGGTGGGACACAACGATGAACGGTGAAGGGGATCCGGGCACATTGGTAGGCATGGCGGTGCCGTGAGTGATGCGCCCACTCCGAACTACCGTGTTGTTATGAAGCCGCGCTGGCAAGAGGTACAGAAAACCGGAAGTCCAGCACCTCCACCAAAGATGTCACGTGACGACGCAGAGATAGGTAGTCAGAAAGGATGTGTATTTAAAGGACACCGTAGTCACCGGGAGAAAGACAGGGTGATGGCGCAAACCCAACGGGAGCTCGGACTTCGTCTACCTCCTCTTCAATCCGTTGGACATCCCCCAGCATCTTTCCACTGGAGCAGATACCCAGATAGGGAGAGATCGGCTGCACGGATAGGCGGTTATGCTCCGTGTACGTTTCTCGGGAAGCTGTCCGAAGTCTGTGACAATATGAAGTCCATTTCATTTTATTCTACCCATTCGGGCTACTCCATGTCCAGTTCGGGCTATCCGATTTGGAGAAGGTATTCATTATTCGTAGGTTATTCCATTCGGCGAACTCGACTAGTAGGTACCCTTTGCAATTTCTACAGCCAAGACCATAATTCTTAACTGACTTATCTCCAGCCTGATTCTGGTCGACTTTAGCATCACGTCCCCCATAACTACGGTATACTTGGTTTTTACTTTCGCCATTCCGATTCCACATCTTCCCAGAAGCGTTCCACTACCTGGTCGTCGCGGGTGGATGTGGGCGCGTAGCCCTGTACCACCTTGAGTTTGTTATTTACCTTAATTACAATACCTGCTGTCCTTTCATTAATGCTATATATATTTTTATGTTGCCAGCTATGGTTTTATTGACTATAAGTCCCACTTTCAGTTCTCTTCTGTCCGCTCTACCAAAATATCACAGGGCGTGTCCATTTTTCAGCACCGTGAAGACTTCAGCTATTCTCCTAACCTCACTAATCCCTATGACATTCCATTTATTGGCCTTTATTTCTTTGAACAACACCTCTAGACTCGCTTGACTAGATAAGGTTCTCGTGTTAAACGTTTAGAGGTTCAGATTCCAATGGCGCACTTGGCGGGTCCAGGTATTCTTAGCACGCTGTGCGGCGTCACAGGTATCACCGCCGCCGTGGTCAGCTGCTTCGAAGCCAGTGGAGACTAGGGGCAGTGGGTTAATTAGCGTATTCTTGGGAGGTTGAGGCCGTTACCACACCAGAATGGCCAATTCTGCTCTTGTGACAGTCTTTTACCGGCAATGGTCTCCGGGGTCAGTCCACACCCCTAGACTCATTCTGCAATTCCGTCAATATGCGGATTTTTTTAATGCTGCGGGAATTGTCAAGCACCATGATTGGAATCACGGTCCTTCTGCACATGAGGTGAATGCTCTACCTCTACACTACCGTACCTACCTCCGGAGGTAGGTAGGTATGAAACTACGCAGGTATGAGGTAGGTACGCATCGTCTCGTCCTGAGCTAACTCGTAGAGAGAATTTAGGCCGTGTCGGGCAGACGCGGCCCATCAGACCAGCATTCCACCTTGTGCCCCGGTCCCGTGTGCTCAGAACGTGAGCAGCCAAAGAAGACCAGCCGCTACAAGCCGTGACCAGAAGAACCGAAGATGCCGCGCCCACAGTCATCTCGTCCGATGTGATGCAAGTTGCTCAGACAATCTGTTTCTGCATTCAAGAGATCGCTTTTGTGGGGCCGATCATCATAAAGAACGTGATTTTTGTTTGCAGCAGAAGGCATATCTTCAGCGTATGTATTCATGGTATTGTTCACCGGCATCGCAATACTCACGTTGCATTGCCCTCGGCCATGTCTCTCGTCTTCGACCCCCGTGGTCCTTACGATACTCAGGCGGGCAATGCCTCAGAGCGACTTCGCTCAAGAACAATAACGCTGACGCAGAAGTTCCTGGCTTGCACCTTACGCTAACCGCTGACATATTAGCTAAAATAGCTTTGGCTTTACCGATCGTCGAGGATCTTCCCGCGTTTTCCTACGTCTTGTTGGTTTGTTATCACCAATACTTGTTGAATCAAGATGCCTCTGATAATGGTCTAAACACTTCTGAACCTGAACGCCCCAGGAACCGCTGGAAGGGAAGTTCCTATAACACTGGCTTGTGCGAAGTATTACTTACTTGTTTTCGCTGTAGTGTGATGCCACCTAATCGCTCTTTATATAGGACAAATCCTATAAGCTCCCCCTTGTGCAGCTTTTGCCAAGTAATTGAATCCGATACGACGGAAATTTTCTTGTTTTTGCCCCTGATTTTTACCATCGGAGAAGGCTGCTAGAGATTCCCATGCTACGTCTTGGACTGCCTTTCACAGTACCGGTGCTTGCGTCGTTTGGGGGGACTAGGTTGGGCTGGTGCCATAGGAACGTGTACACCGCCATCCACTCATTCATTTTAGGAGACAGCTCGTTTGCAGTGTTAAAAACATTATGATTATGCTTTTACCTACTTTTCGTACTCTTCCCTCTGTTGTTTTTTTTGTTTTTTTTTCTCTCCTCCATAAACTTAGAGCAAATTCTTCCTTCCGCTCTATTATTTTGCCTCGCATGATTGATTACTATTGACAGCCAAATCTTCTTGGCCGATCCCCCTAAGTGGATTTGCACCATTTTTTGGGCCACTCCCACCACCTCTGTAATGGCTGCTATATACATAATGTAAACAGATCGCTTCATCTCTTCACGTCGTTCGTCTGATATTTTTCTGCCACCACGTAACAGTAGTATTGATGTACAGAAGAAACATATGCCGACTGACAACGTAGACTTGTGGCACACCATGTTCGGTTTCTTTTAACTCGATTGAACATCATTAAATTGGAACAATTACTACGGTTATACATATATTTAAAAAAAATCATAAGCAATAGGGTGGATTCATACGGATGAAGCTTGTCGAAAAGTACTCTTGTGTGTAATCCAATCAAAAGCTTTTCTGAAATTCACAAATATTCTCATCGTGTACTGTTGATAATTCATATTTTTAATAGGTTGTTGCTAAATGCTTAGTAGCGAACTTTCCAGAGAGTAGCGAATTTTCAACACGAACGGGAAAGTACAAAATGCTCGAACTGTTCCAAACCGTAGCATTGAATGTACGCGCGCTTCCACATGCAGACGGGCAGCCTTGTTTTGGTCGCGTTCAAACGACCGCAATAAAATCGTACCTCTAACCACTTTTGAATCTTTCTCCTTTCTTGTGCTTGTAGAGAAGCGGCATCACGGAGAAAAGTGACAGGTACGATGTTTTCGGAATATCAATGTTCGTTGAAGTACATTTCAATTGCTTACCCATGCGGCGGACAGCCACATGGATAAGTCTTTCATGTGGCAAAAAATGTTTCAAGTCATAGGCAAATCTTTCGAGGCAAAAAACTACGAACAGGCAAAGCGTTAGTTGAAGTGAAAATTCAGTAGCAATCCGAAATTCTCCTGAAACAAACCCGCATGGCATATCTGGAGATCAGGGTGACACCCCACCAGAGCCTCAACAGCTCTCAGGGTCTGATGTCTGAGGCAGGCGGGATTTCCGAAACCGATGCCGAAGTTTTGGAAGGCTTAAGGGATCAGGGCGTCACGGCTGTAAAGCGCATATCCGTACACCGCGATGACAAACAGATAGCCACTAAAGACCTTATCCCGACCCTCGATCGATCCACCCTTCGATAATTTATAAATGCCCGTTAAATAGATTGTTTTGTCCGCCCGTACCTCCAGATCCCACAGCGCTGCTTCAAGGTCGAACAGTTCAGGCACGGCACAAACTCTTGCCTAGGCCGACTTAACTGTGCTAAGTGCGGCCAGCTCGAGCTTCTCTCAGGAAACTGTGAATCCGGCCACCTTCAACTGTGTCAACGGCGAGGGACCTAATGCAGCGTACTCGTGAAATTGTGAGAAGTTTAAGCAGGCAAAGCAGATATTTAATGTTAAGATCACCGAGAACATCACCTTCACAGAGGCATGAAAGAGGTTCGCCTTTTTCCCCTGGGTACGTACGCCGACGCAGCTCACCGGGGACGGAGCGGCGTCTGGTTTCGGCGGGGACCCACTACCGAGAGTTGAATTTGGTCCAGCCCAACCCCCTGGTTTGCCTCAGGGACTCCAACCCGCCTCCGCACCTCTCGCTGTGCCAGCAGCGGCTGTGGTGGCAACAGCCATCGTCGGGACCGATGCCCCATCGCCCCCTGCTTCTCCACACTCCAAGCCTTGAATTGGGCAGACTCGCCCTTGTTCGATCGTTCCACGTGTTGATATGCATCGAGCCCCAAACATGTTCGTAGGGCTTGTGACTGTGGACTTTGTAGCACGCGTAATCACGACCACCGAAGGTTACACAGTATATTGGCACTGCATTACAAATAGCCAATAAAGAGCGCCTAGTAAAGGCAGAACAGCGATGAAACCGATGGGCCCCATGATTTCCCTGCCATATGTTGAAGGACGTGGGTGAAACTTTGAATTTTCTTCTTTGTGCCGAGACATGTCTTGACCATGATAGATCTCGATCAATTGCCACGCCGATAAATTTGTGATGCGTGACACAAGAAATAACAGCTCCTTCAATCTCTACCGAGTAGCATATAATAGGTTTTCGGGTAAATGCCAATGTTGCACTTTTCTACGTTGAAATCCTTGGTGGTGTTGGTACGTCAAAGTGGCAGATACTGCTTTTCGAAGGCGTGCTTGCACGTGAAGTAGCGTTACACCTGATGCCCAAATACATATATCATCCGCATAGGCAGATACTGACACTGTTTTAAGGAGCACTTTTTTTATTCCTATGAGAGCCAGGTTACATATCGTAGGGATGAGGACTCCTCCCTGTGGAACGCCGCGCGTGATGTGGTGATCCGATGTCACTCCATCAAGTGTGGACATGAAAACCATCCGTCCGCGGAGATAGCTCGCTATACACTGAAGCAACCATCTCCCAATACCAATGAACTCAAGGGCATCCAGAATGGCATCATGGGAGACATTATCAAATGCTCCCTTAATGTCCAGGAACACAGCAGCTGTAATACGACGGCGGTGTTCATCGTTTTCGACGGTAGTGATAAGGTCAATAACGCTGTCTATTGAGGAACGTCCTTTACGAAAGCCTCGAGCAAGAACCTCTTTGTGCGCACATCCGACATGTGACAAGACATGAGTGCCATCCACTTTCGAGTGTTTTCAGGGACCGGCCGAATTCAAACTTCTACCGATGTGTTTCGGCGCAACCACATTTGATGCCCTTCAGATTGGCAGTCACCAAAATATCAGAAGTGCCTCTATGGGCTTTACCTGATCTACTGGTGCGGTTGTCGATTCCTGGAATTGGTAGAAAATCCCCAATGACGTCTTCGTTCTGAAGACAACTTTTACTATTTTACATCAGTGAAATGTTCGGAGAGGCGTCGCATGTTTTTGTTGACGGCTCGGTCACGGCGTATTCGTCGGCAGTGGCAGTGGTTATGCCTGGGAAGTAACTGACCCAACGTTTTAAGAGTGCTTACACGGCTTCGTCTGCCGCACCAGAACTGGTCGGTTTACGCGATGCGCTCCTCACCATTTCTTGTGAAAGGCCACAGCAGTGGGTTATCTTTTGTGACTGCAAACCAGCCCCGTAGGTACTGAGGTACCCAATGAAGCGAGGCGCGTATGATCAGCTTACCACTGATGTCGCTATCCTCTTTAAAGAGTTGAATGAAAAGGGCCATACGGTGGTGTTTCAGTGGATACCAAGTCACTTTAGCATCGCTGGAAATGCGTTGGTGGATGCAGAAACACAGCAGGCACATCAAAATGGAACTATCCTCTCTATACCAATCACAAGGCAGGATGATAACGCTATACTCTACGGAGCCCGTAAACAAGCTGCAGCCTTGTATTCGTCGGACCCGCAGAATCGACATGAACGCCTTCACAAGCTCGATCCAGAGCGACAGTTCTGGGTCAGTCATGATCCTCGTCTTCGCCGAAGTCAAAAGACAATGCTACACAGGCTGCGTCTTAGAGTAGCATTGACTCGGAAGTATCTTCACACAGTCGGACCAGAGAATAGTCCAGACTTTCTACTGTACGGTTGTCCTGAGTCTATCGAACATTTGTTCAGCGCTTGTCCAAAATACTCCAGTGAGCGAAGGAACCTTGAGACAGCTTTACAACGCTTGGACACTTGCCCTCTGTCCGACAAGATTTTGGGCACGTGAGCTGATGACAGGAAACAAAGCCTAGCAGTTAAAGCCCTGCGTACATTTTTTGGTGACTTCTCTTTGAATTCTCGGCTCTAGGATACGACAACTTTAAACAGACTGCGAAATAATGTCTGAGTAGTTTTTTTTTTCACAACAGTCATGCGCTGAAAAGTGAACTGTAGTCATCTGATTCAGCGCCCCGTTGTATGTGAGACGTTAATTGGTTTTACTTCTTCTAAATAGTTCATTTGTCGCTTGCCTTGTCATTTCCTATACCTCCCATATTCATTCCTTTCTCTTTCTGTCACCAGTACCTTCCCCCCAGAAGGAAGTACCAGGCCCAACATCAATTTCTCAGGCCGACCTCTTCTCCTTTTCAATAAACATTTACTGTCTTCTCTCTCACCCTCCCAGCTTCCACTAGAGCATGGACACCAGGGTTCCCGCATCGGATCTTACGGCTGCCGCAATGCTCGTGAACCCTGTGGTGCTCCCGACACCTTCGGCGGTAGCGGCTCATAAAACGAAAGGCACCTGAACGGGTGCCAAGTCTAAGGGGCCTGAACCATCAGGCACCACTAGGATATCCGAGGATGTGGTGGACGTGGGAGTGTTCCTGTTTGCTTAGCACCGAAAGGAACGGGTCCCTGCATCCAAACCTGTAGAGAGGCTAAAAAAGCCCTTCCGTGAGTCCAAGCCCCGAAAGGCAATAAACAAACACACTCCAGTTGCTCCGAACACTCATAATGGGAAGAGAAAACATAATCTAGTGTAACTGTAGAGACCTTCCCAAAAATCTATACGATGTATGCGAAATACTGCATGCTAATCACCAAACTCTAATGTGTATTAAGGAAACGCATTTCAATTCAAATCACATATATTTCTTGAGTACTTCTATGGTATTTAAAAAGGACAGGGAAGGCTGCAAGTACTCTTCTCGTGGTGTTACCATATATGCCTGAAAATTCTCAGCATGCCACCCCGTCACCTTGAACACTCTCCTTGAGGCTGTAGCAATTTGCACAATAAGATTCAATAGGTTGATTACGGTACGCTTCATATATATTCCTCCTGATCTTGCACATTCTAGCTCGGATGAAGAGGTGCTGGTGGAGCAGCTGCCTGAACCATACATCCTAACAGATGACATTAATGTAAACAATTCTCTTTGGGGCTCTTCTTCCACGGGTGCCCGAGGTCGCCTAATAAAGAAGTTTTAACATCCTCTGGAACGTGCCTTTTCGACAAGAAACAGCCTAAAACCTAACTTAGGACACAACACACACTCATTTGTTGACTTGACTATTGTTTCCGCAGTTCTGTTTCGTTAACTCGAGTGGGGTGTCGGAACTGACCCATTAGGCAGGGACCACTTTACCACCTCACTACCATAAATATATGTAAATGCCCATGCAGTCCGTCTTCCCTGGACCAGCTCAATGAAGCACGAGCTAAGTAGAATACATTTACAGAGACATTCAGACTACACTACACAACCATAACGCCCCTACACGGAGATGAAGCCGCTAAACTCCTCACGGCACACATTCCCGACTCTGCCGAAAAGTCCAGATTACACCGCGACCAGATGACAACCAGATGACACCGTGGTAGAATGAGGACTGTAGGCGGGCGGGAGAGGTCTACAACATGGCATGGGGTATCCTTCGTCGGTATCCACGTCAATTAACCTCCTATTGCTCCAACGGCCAAAAGCGTTTGGAAAACGCGTGTGCCATGATGCAAAACGAGATAATTGGTTTTGATTTCAAGCATAAACTCCTACACAGACCCAGGACGAATATGGACATAAATGTGCAAACTCAAGGGACAACAAACACGCAGCCTGCCTCTCGTCAGCACAAGAGACACACTCGAAGACCATGCTGGCACACTCGCTCAATACTTCCAACACGTTTACAGTTCAGCACACTACACAAACACTTTCATTAAACAGCAAAGAACGGCTGAAAACAAGACTATACTAGGTAACAAATGTTCAACATCTTCTTCACTGCACGTTTCACCGCTTGAGCTGAGGGCTGCTCTGAGCATGTGAAAACCATCAGCTCCAGGCCCAGACAACATCACTTATACAATGATACAACCCCTACACGCAAATGCACTTCAAACTCTTCTACATCTATATAATAAAATATGGCTTCGGGGGCACATTCCACGGTCGTGGAGGTATGCCATAGTACTCGCTTTCTTGAAGGAGGGAAAGGACCTTGGCTCCCCGTCATGTTACTCTCCCGTAGCCCTAACGAACTGCTTAGAAGACGAATCGTCGGCTCATGTACTTCCTTGAGTACAGCGGTCTTCTCGAGAGCTGCAAGGCAGGCTTGATGGTAGGCAATCGACGAACGATGGACAGGTCACACTTGACTCGTACATCCATGAAGCCTTCGTGCATAAGCAGTACTGTTTACCTGTGTTTTACGACCTCGTGAAGGCCTGCGACACCGCTCCGCGTTAAAGGATCCTTAGTGACCTCAGGTCATTCGGTGTTTTGGGTAACATGTTTGACACCCTTATTGGTTACTTGTCAGAGAGAACGTTTCAAGTCAAAGTTGGTTCTTCAGTGTAAAAGGTTCACGTGCAAGAAAATCGCGTGCCACAATTTGGAGTGTTCAGCTGCCCTATTTTTTAGGTAAATGAACTGTCTTGGAAAGGCATTGTCAGCCACAATTCCTTATTCCATGTATGCAGATGACGTTCAGATTTTTTAAATGGTGTAATAAGTCAATCTGCGAACGTCAAGTCTAGCTCGGCGTGAAAAAACTTGCCGACTAGACAGACAATAATGCTTTTATTTTAATCCTGCATAGTGCTTTTGTGTTCTTTCTCAAGGAGGTGTGGAGTCCACCTGGACCCAGAAATCACTCTTAACCGCGTGTCGATTCTGGTGAACAAGGAGCCCAAATTTTTAGGTACTTTATTTTACAAAAAGCATACATTCGTCCCTCATATCAGACACCCTAAATGCAAATGCTTAAAACAATGAATATTGTAGGGTCCTCTCACATCACTTTTATGGGCCGACAAACAACTTCCGTGCCTTTACACAGCCTTGGTGTGGTCTCGGCTCGACTACGGTCGTGTCGTGTATGGTTGGGCTACAAAAATAGCACTGAAAATGCTCGACACAGTGCTGCATCTTGGCCTTCGCCTCTCACGCAGCACTTTCCGCACTAGGCCTGTCAGAAGTCTGTATGTGAAGTGCGGCAACTAGTGCCTAGGGCATCAAAGGGAGTATGTTGCCCTGCTGTATGCATTTAGGATCCTGTCTCTCGCCAACCATCCTTTGAATCCTACCATGAACAATACTTCAAACTTGCAAGTCTTTTTAGGCAAGCCATCTATTTTTTCACCTTTTCTTTTAGAGTGAGGGAAAAGGCTTCTGCACTCAAAGTCCCCCTTTCAGACACGCACAAGACGCCCGACTATAATTCCATTTCACCATATAATCTTCGTCCTATATCATGCTACCTGTCATTGACGCAACTAGAAAAATCTAAGGTACCTAGGTGTGCAATTCTGCAGCACTTCCTGTTTATGCAGGACAAGTACAGCTGTATAGAATTCTATTCTTCAGCAACGCGTCGAAACCTTTTTCTGCTGTCTCTTGGGTAGCGCATAGACCAAATTAAAGCGTTAATAAAACAATAAATGTTCATAGGAGTCCATTATATGTCAGAAGCGTATGGCTACTCACTCGTTTCAAATCACATCATCAAACATAATGCAGACATTGTCATAAGGAAGGTCGCCTTTACACTATGTTAGCAATATTCTTTTAAACGTTATAATGACTACCTATGCTTCAATTAAAGAAAGCTATATGGCGGATACCAGGTCACCATGAGATTCCTGGCGATGAGACGGCGGGGGCTGCTCCTCTCATGTCCACAGTTTATATAACAGTGCCTTACACCGACCTAATTCACACATCACACGATGGCTTCGTAACACATGGCAACTACACAGAAATCAACAGACAACAAGCTACTCGTAATAAAACCACGATTGGGATGGTACGACACTGACTCACACAAGAGATACACTGTAGTCGTCCTGGCCATGCTACGGATAGGCCAGAAACTTGTAACGCACTCCCACCTGCTCACTGGATCTTCGCGACCCAGCGGTAGCAGGTGTGGAAGGGACCCATCACTAGTCCACATACTAACACAACACAACACAAACATTTCCCTGAATGATACAGAAGCAACATTCCACTCCCCCATTTTTTTCCGACGAACCAATGTTTCCTAGTTAACGTGTTCTTACGTTTTTAGCTGAGGTAAAGTTTCTGCAGCTCTTCTCACATCTCGTGTAATCATCCTGGCCCTACACAACAGCATCTCCATTGTCTTTTGCTTTGTGTTATTTTTATCTACTCGCCGGTTTTATTGTTTGCAGTATCATCAACTATTACTAACTTTTTATTTGGTGGTTTCTGCACTTGCTGGCTTTGCGCCAATAAGGGCCAACCATCATCATCATTACTTCGTCGCTTTCTTCACCACGCCACCAAATCTCGGTATGTTCACCCTCCTTAGCAAACATTCGCATTTCTTCTGCTACAAGACAAGCTGGAGAGTAAAAAGGAGCCGGTGGAAAGTTTTTGAAATATCTGAGTCTGTTGCAATGAATTTAGTTGACGTTGCACATGCAGCCGGACGGCAATTTTACGAGCGCGTTCAAGGAATACCGTTACTGGACCATTACCCCCCGTCTTGCCAACGACCACAAAACCTCCACAAGTTTACGCTCTTTTCGCACTCTTTCGCTGTACGGCTGATGGACAGTTGGCTGTGGAGAAAGGGGATGTGTGGAAAGTCCTTGAGCAATCGCGATTCTATGCAGCAGATAGGTTTCTTCCAAAGGCACCTCGACATCTATTTTATGCCACATACCGATTCTCGCCGCATACCGGTATCGCTTTCTTAACAGCCACAAAGTTTCGTTATCTTAACCCTGCTTTGGAACCATTTCATTTCTTTGTTAATAGAGAAGCTGGCGCACGGAGAAGGGCAGATAGAAAGTTGTTGACCAATCAGAATCTGTAGCAGTAAAACTTTGCTCCCACCCGCAGCCGGAGAGTCATATTTCGCCCACGTTCGAGGCATATAGCGTATAACTTCACAACGCCTCGTCTTTTTTCTAACAACCAAAATACTCAGTGTTTGTCTCCACTTTTGCCTCTTTCGCTTCTCTTGTACTAACAGACAAGCTGGTACACGAAGAAACGTCTTTACGATTGCAATAATTTGAGGGGAGCTGATGTTTGCTTCCACATGCACCCGGAGAGCCAATTAATACCCGCTTGTAGACAATACAATTTTTCGCGACACACAGGCTTTGTCGTCTTCTCAACCGCCACAAACTCTCGGCATGTTTACCCTGCATTTGCATCCTTTGCCTTTTGTTCTCTTACTGAAAAGCTGGTGCGAGCAGAAGTGGGAAAGGTACAGAGTTCTCGAAATGCCGCAATTTGTTGCAGCTTAGTTAACTTTCTTCTGCCCGCAGCTGGACAGCCATTTTACGTGCGCATTCAAGGCATACCATTTCTCGCTGCATACCGCAAACCCACTTCGTGTTTTTCTAACGTCCACAAAGCCCCCAAATGGTGATCCACGTTTAACGCTCCCTTTTGTTCTGGCAATCGACGAGGTGGTGCCAAAAGAAAGAGGACATGTAGAATCTTTTAAACTACAAAACTCTGTTACAGTGTATTTTGTTTGCGTCCTCCCACGGCCGGGCTGCCATTGTACAGACGCCTACAAAACATGCAGTTTCTCCAAGCGTATTGGCCTCGCCTGCTGCCCATTGGCCGCAAAATATCTCTGTATTGACCCCGCTTTGGCGCGGTTTTGCTCTTCTGGAAAGAAACAAGCTGCCCAGCAAACCGCGTTACGTGCTTCAGATATCTGTAATATGTCGGCAATCGACATTGCAGATGTCCAGGAGACGCACCGTTTGGATGAAAGTATTTATATTCAATATATACGTATCTGTTTCCACAACTACAAAAACCCCGCCCAAATCATGTGAAGAACAACGGAGAATGTGAACAGCGGAGTCCCTCTTATGGGACTCTCGTGTGCTGTTTACGGGATATTACCTTAGTTGTACAGCTTATGGATATTGTTGTGGTCCGCAAGCAAGACGCATACCTTTGTTTATTCTGGATAGGTTTGCTGTCTTTCGTACGAACCATATTTTTTTAACTTCATGTCATGTCTACGTTAGAATGATATAGTGTAGGTGAACATGTATGCAACAAATTCACAATCTTCATTCATTATTACGAGGTTAGAGAGCCCCCTTTCGGAGGTTGCCTCTTTGTCCTCGGCCGTTATCCTTCTATTACTTGTCTTGGTGCCTTTTCAGAAGTTTTTGCTGTTACTATACGCTTGTTTTTATATTTATAGTATTGTGTTTGCATTTTTGAAGTGTGGCATACTGCATGAAGTCACATAAGTGAAGGGCCAAGCTGACCATACTCTCTTGAAAAAGCACACAAATCACAGCTGCAAACCAGAAATGTCGCATCGAAAAGAAGTGACAGTGTGTAACTGTAAACCAGTCCTAATCAGCGCAAGTGCCTTTGACAATACGGAAACCACAATAGTGTCTTCAAATTGCACCTCACAGCACAGCAGTGCAGGCCTTCTGCAAATAAACTACCATATTAACAATTCAAAAATAAATACTTAAAACGACAGTTATCCAAAGCTAGCTGTAAATTAGGGCAGTTGGGAAGAGAAAAGCTTTCGAAGAACACCTGTAACCAAAGAGTTCAGATAAAACCGTTTATATTGACTTAAAAATTATATATACAGTTTCGCAAAACAACCACTTTAGTCTTGATTTTTGTCACTCCTGGCTTAGAGCATACAGATTGTGTATTTACAAACATTGTACAAATTTCCATGACCACAAAAAAGCACACAACCGAAAGATGTTAACTCCGGGTAGAAGAACGAGATATGTATGCAACCTGAAGCAGTTCGCACTATGGGAAATGGGTAGGAAACAAAGCACAAAGGTGTGGAAGCACTGAAATGCATGAAAGGCGATTACAAGAACCATGGAAATTTACGGAGCTCTGAAACATTCACAACTGACAAAAACATAGGGCAACAGTAGAACAAAAGCCGCTTGGAAACACAGGTGGTTTACAAGCAGCTTTTGCGTGGTGGTTGGTTGAATGGTTGGTTGCGTGGTGGTTGCAAGTGCTGTACAAAAATATTCTACTTAAAAAAACTCACATCTAGGGAAATGGTTATGAACACTAGAAGAAAAAAGTAAATATACAGAAATAATTGTAAGGTCGTTACAAGAGCCGTAGAAATTTACGTAATCAAAAAATTCAAACCTAGTGAAATGGCAAGACAACAAAACAAAAACTTTATATACACAAGTTACTGTGGGTCAGGAATACAAGACCAATTTACACCATTTCAATATTTCACACAAAGTGATATGTTTTAAGAAAAAAAGGTAAGAAAACGGGAAACGCAGAAGCGATTCAATATCAGTTAAAAAAGATGGATTAACACAACTACAAAATACAAGCGTAGTGAAGCGAACGGGCAAAAATACCACAAAATAAAAATGCTTGGAAGCACAGAAATGCTTTGACAGTGGTTCAATGGTGCGTGTCTCCATGAAGTTGTGATGACAGGGATGCTTCCACAGTATGCTTCCTTCTTTGCACTTTCTGAAACTGCCAAAATGGTTGCAGACCGGAATGGTCCTAAAGAATGTAAACATTTCGTTGTGCTAAGGTTTAAAGACATTTATATCTCAGCCATAAATAAAACTAATATGCGGCAGGTTGTCAGCGAAGCTGATATTAGCACAGGATGCGACTGACAATAGAAATATCGGCCATATGCACTGTTTCGTGAAAACATTTGATATCTGTTACAACATGAAGATATCTAGTTAGACATTGTGAAACATGTCACTCTCAGGTGGGAAAAGCTTGCTTCCCTTTTTCCTCAAACCAGGAGAACTCCTGCGCCAAGTTCTCGGTCAACAGTAGCTTGAGCTACTGTAGACCTTGTGCAGACCTTGTTGACTTTGTGTCGCCTTGTGCAGACTGCTTCAGAAGCTCCTCCCTTCCCGGCCCGTTCCTCAATCTTGTCATTGCTGCAGAAAAATCTTTTTAATGCACCTTTTATTATTGGTTTGTTGCAGAATGGCAGCCTTCCATAGTCTCTAAAAACTGTGAACAACAGCTCCATCTTACTGGTACTCATCTACATTGCAGAATCTTGGAGGCTCACTTAAATGGTTCAACTAATATGAATCACTGTTCAGCGGGCAATGGAACTAAACATGATGTGTGGAACGTTAAAGCACAGGAAGAGAGCGGAGTAGGTCAGGCAACAAACACTTGTTAAGGACGTGTTAGTAAGAATTAGGAAGAAATGGACGTGGGCAGGACTTTTATTGCGAAGGCGAGATCACCATTGTTCCTTAATGGTAACAGAGTGGATCCCTAGAGACAGCAAGCGTGGCTTGGGGCGGCAGAAAGTTATATGGTACGATGAGGTCAAGAATTGGTCGCAGTTGGCACAGGACCGGGATCATTGGAGATTATTGGGAGACGCATTTGCACTGGTGTGTGCGTGCATATGATGTATATGATGACGATACAAATTCAAAAATCAAGCCTAATGTTCATTCGAGCTTAAAAAACAGAAAACGTGTGACTTTCAGCGTGTAAGAAGATATTGCACGGGTTTCGGTGACCACTGCATTAACAGCTGTTGCAATAAATGCATCTGTGTATTGTTTATTTGGGAGGTGTCGCCTGAAATGCAATACAGTTTCTGTGGGGAACCACTGCTGATGGAGCAGCTGTTGAGTCATATGATTGATTAAAAAAAAGACTAGCCAGCCATCCGACGTAGTACGCACGCGCCGCTCCTCAAATTCGCCACAGAAAACAACCAAAGCCTGCTTTCAATCACACATTTACTTTCTTGCCACGTGGCAACTCCAACTTTAGCACACGCCAGAAATATCGGGTCACTATGCTCACAAATTACATTTACCGGAATGCTGTGGAAGTTGCCTTTCAAGCTGCCAGAAAAGGAGGTAGCAAAAGAAAAAGTAAGATTGTGTTCTGATCATGGTGCAGATTATGGTTTAGGAAATTTGGAATGCACATGTGCTATTTTTTTGAGCTGTAAAAAAATGACGTGGATGATGCGAGCGGGTATGGGCACCTGCCTGTTTCGTCTGTTTTTTGCCCAATTTTATCACGTATTTAATGGCAACATGGTTCCATGCAGTGACCAGGCAAAAAAATTGAAATTTATGCTCCTAGACAGGTCTTGCTTCCTAGAGGAAAGAGCTATTAATTGATAGCATGATAAAAACTTGAATGTGAATTGGAGTGTCGACACCTGGCCATTACGTTTCTGCCTCAATACAGCTGCCACTGTCAGTGCCAATACGCAACCTTCGGGTCAGCAGCGCCACAACTTAGCCACTAAGCTTCCATGACACATTAAAAATTTCTGCACGTTTAAGATAACCAAGCAATAAAGACTAAATTCTTGGCCCTGATATATGGATACATAACTGAAAATTAAGAAGACAGGGAGTCCTGCACAACTACTGAGGTTGGTTCCCACAATTGCTGTTGCACTCCAAACGCACACATCCACCTATCTAGGACAGCCCACCTATATGAGTGAGCTTGGCAGCAATAAACAGTGAACTACGGGGTGTCAAATCACGTTGACCAAAGCTCTTTTCCGCGCATCTCACCCTCATGCCTCAGGAGCACGAAAGATTAGAAGGCAGCCCATTGCAACACTACCCATGGGTCAGGTTATTATCACTACATGTGCCGCAGTGGCAAAGATGTTTGGCCTCACTTTCGTTTATTCCGGGAGCCTGTGAGCATCTTGGGCCACTATTGATGGCACCTGCGGGATGAGGGCTGCTACTCTGTGTGCAGTCACTGTGGCCTGAGACATTTGACCCAAAAAATACTTTTCATTTTTCCACAGGTTCAAAATAGGCATTCGTAACGGAACCATATCTGCAAGCCGGCGTAGTTGGAACTGATTCATTTTGAAGGTAATAGCGCACAGAAACGGGGACAAAGAAAGTAACACACGGACAAGCGCCTTATATAAAATTAGTGATTTATTAGAAAAAACACACTTTTATACAATACAACACTCCGCAGATCAGTACAAGAATCCATCAACGGCACATATTGCACAAAACGTGTACAATCATCAATTCACACCAACGATGATAGTAGCGGTAGTTCCTTATCTAACAATGTTACTGAGCGATGGCTTACACAATCTTCTTTTTAGTGGGAAATATGGAATGCCTCAACGATCTCTCTTGACGTTTTATGGTGATGCTTAAACAAAATCAGTGTTGTCGAAGCATGCTGCACATCCACACGCATTGCAATGTAAGGTCACATGCGTGCACGGCCGTCCTTTTAAACTAGATAAGTGTTCTCTCACTCTTATATTTCTACACCTTCCAGTCTGACCGACATACACAAGGCCGCACGTCATTTGTATCCGATGCACGGCATCTTTTATACAATCAACATATTGCTTTCCATGCCTTACAGTACACTCATTCTTGCCTTCATTCTTTCCTTCTTTTTCATACTTTTGTTTGACCATGCAACACACGCTTCCTATTTTTTTCTGTGCAGGGAACACCACCTTTACATCGTAATTTTCTGCCATCCTCTTAATTTTATGGGAGAGTCCATGCACGTAACGTATTACAAAAACCTTGGACCGTTCCTCTCTGGCCCTGCTTTCTTCCGTCGTACGTTGTATTTCCTGTTTTCAATTTCGGAGCAACCGGCCACACGATGCAAGCGAAACATTTTGCGGATAACCAGCATCCCGCAACCGGCGTATTTGTTGTCCGAAAGCGTCATTCATTGCGTGACAGCATGACTTAGGCAAGGCAGATCTTAAGCATGACTCAGCAATACCATTCTTGACCAACCCCGAATAGTCTGAGGCGTAGCTAAGCAGAGGCTTTCCAGCACGGGGAGAATACGCCCAGCATACATGATCCGATTGAAAGGTCAATTTTGTATCAAAGTACTGCAGAATATCATTAGCGGGTACTTCTGACGTGAACATCAACCCCTTGCCTCGTAACATAAAAGCGTCTAGCACCCGCCTCGTGAACACGTCTTTCTCGACGCCTGAGCGCACAACTAAGTAATCATCCACGTACCTGATCACCTTCGTAACCACGCCATCTAAATCTTTTGCCAGCTCTCGGTCCACACTACTCAGAAAAATTGTGTCTAGGACAGGGGCCACCTTAGAACCATTTGCACACACCTGTAGTTTGTATAAACGTCTCGTCGCCAAACCCGATATGTGTGTTGTTCAAGTAGAAATGTAGAAGCTCTGCAAACAATTCCACGGTCATTCCACAAGTGTTGCGGAGAGCTACTTCATTATTATCTTTTGTAATGCATTCGTTGACGCAGAACATTAAAGCATCATGTGGCAGTGAATAATATAAATCCTAAACGTCAATGCTAAAGCCCCAGCTATTGTCCTCACAGCCATACTCCAGAAACGTGACTAGAGCCTCAGAATTAGCCAATAAAAATGAATTATGCGTGCTCAAGGAATTCAACATCTCCTGTAAAAACCCAGAAACAACCACTTGCCATGTACCCGCTCGGAAACAATTGGCCTTGACTGAACATCTTGCTTATGTGTCTTAGCGGAGACAAACACGTCCAGGTTCAAACCTTTTGTGTTCTTAACCCCTGATGCCAGTTTTTCTTGGTTACATCATTTTAACAACTCTACCGCCCATTTTTTCACACTTTCTACACTGATTTCAGTTTTACTGACGCATTTTTCGACTCCCATGGAAGCCTTTTTTCAATACAGAGCATCAGGTAGAACCACCAACATTTCTTCTTTGTTGGCCTGAAGAACACGTAGGTTGTTGTCAAGCAAATACTTGGAGATTTACCATCATTCAGCCCAGTCTTAGCGCGTATTAAAGTTTTTGCCACGACGTCGACACATTCCACCACACATCTATCCCTTTCTTTTTCAGGTACATACCGTGCAAAACCTATTATAAGTGCCAACCTGTCGACAATCTCGAGTTGTGGCTCAGCGCAGTACTTGGGTCTAATCCTCAGGACCTCGTGCTGGCTCTCGTCTACCGTTGCGTCCCCTAACACTAGATGGCGTCCTTGGGAGGTCACTTTTTTCGGCTTCTTCGGTAACCTTGGTCGCACGTCCTCCCACAGGGCCTCGGTCAACATGCTTGCCTGCTTGCGCCACTCGCTAAAGGTCTTCATATTCACGCGTCCACCCACATGAGATGTACAAGCAACTTTTAGGCACTCCTTGAAGTGCGTCGTCTGTCTCTGGAACTCAGACCTCAAGGTTTTGCTCATCCTTTTCCCATGCCCATCTGAAGGCGGAAGTCACCCGGACGTAGCTGTATCTCCACGGGGCACTGCCAATCCTTAGGTATCAGGTTAAAGCGCGAGACCTGCATTCACAGACCGCAATGACGGGCTCCAGAATTGTAGGCTTATGAAGTGTAAGTTAGGACACGAAGACAGGAGGCCAGAAGAACCAGAAATAAACTGAAGCATCCCTGCGAGCCGGGCTAGTTGGAACTGATTCATTTTGAAGGTAATAGCCCACAGAAACGGGGACAAAGAAAGGAACATACGGACAAGCGCCGTCTACCAACTGAGTGATTTATTAGAAAAAACACAGACTTTTATACCATACAACCCGGCGCTCATCAGTACAAGAACCCATCAACGCCATCTATAGCAAAAACGTGTACACTCATCAATTCACACCAACGATGATAGTAGCGGGTGTTCCTTATCTAACAAAGTTACTGAGGGGTGACTTACAGAATCTTCGGTTTGGCGGGATATATGACAATGCCTCAACGATCTCTCTCGACGTTTTATGGTGATGCTTAAACAAAATCAGTGTTGTCGAAGCATGGTGCACATCCACACGAATTGCAATGTAATGCCAAATGTGAGCACGGGCGTCTTTTTAAAGTAGATAAGTGTTCTCTCATTCTTATATTTATACACCTTCCAGTCTGACCAACATACACATGACAGCACGTATTGGTATCCGATACATGACATCTTTTATACAATCAACATATTGCTTTCCATGTCTTACAGTACACTCATTCTTGCCTTCATTCTTTCCCTCCCTTTCATACTTTTGTTTGCCCATGCAACACACACTTCCTATTTTGTTCTGTGCAGAGAACACCACCTTTACACCGTAATTTTCTGCCACCTTCCTAATTCTATGGGAGAGTCCATGCACGTAAGGTGTTACAGAAACCTTGGACCATTCCTACGTGGGCATGCTTTTTTCCGTCATACGTTGTTTTTCCTGTTTTAACTTTCGGAGCAACCGGCCACACGATGCAAGCAAAACATTGGCCGGATAACAAGCGTCCCGCCACCGGCGTATTTGTTGTCCAAAAGCGTCATTCATTGCGTGACAGCACGACTTAAGCAAGGAAGATCTTAAGCATGACTCAGCAATCTCATTCTTGAACCGCGAATAGTCAGTGGCGTAGCTAAGCAGAGGCTTTGCAGCACGGGGAGAATACGCCCAGCATACATGATCCGATTGAAAGGTCAATTTTGCATCAAGTTACTGCAGAATTTTATTTTTTACAGGTACAGAACCTCTTTTAGCCCTGTTTCCGCAAAAAAAGTAACAGTGTTTCCTCACTGCTTCCTCACTATTTCGCCAGAGTCCAGGGATGTGTGAGAGTTCCAGAGGACATCCGCGTCGTAGTCGCACAAGCGCTTTCGACGCTGTTGCCCGCTGAATGGCATATCGCGAGTAGTGGCTTAACATTTCCTGATGTTGCCGGGAGTAGAGCACACTGGACACAATGGTGACTCTACCCAGCCCAGCTTAAACAAGAAGCTCTGGGTTATGCAACACTAGGTCTCAGCCGGTGTAACACGGATTCAGTGTGGTTTGGCAGACCCTGTTGATACGAGAAATCTCACTAGGGTCTGTAGCATGAAGAGGCGCATAACTGCTCAGAGGATCCTGCCAAGCCGGACGCTGTAGTTGCTATCCCAGGTCTTTTGCAGCTGCTATCCGCACTGTAAAACGGATTCCAATGGGGAAGTTGATGTCGTGGGCTTCTCTGGCGACCGCATTGGAGATGTTGCCCGTTATACCAGAATGACCTGGTATCCACTGAAGAAAACGTTTATGTCCTTCGCGCAGCGCACCTGAAGATATTTCGTTCATATCGCAGGCAAGTTGATTGCCACAATCAGGTGGCTTATTTAGTAGTTGCAAGGCTGGACGGGAATCGGAAAGAATTACCCAGCGCCGAGTGGGTCTTCGCTTCAGTAACCCAAGGTGCTTCCAGTCATCATCCGCAAAACGTGAACGAACGAAAGAAGTCGCTCCTTTAGCCGCCTGATATGGGGAGCCCACTGCTACGAACAGTGAATTGTAATGAATAGGAGTTTGTTATTGCGCACATACGGCATCTGTACGCCATTTATCTCCAGTGGTTATCGAGATACATCGCGCTTAGTGAATGTTATGGTAGCGCACTTCTCAGGAGACAGAAGCAGCACGCAGCTTCTGAGGTATTTTTCAATGTAGAACAGAGCCTTCTGCACTTTTGCTCGTATGTGTCTGCGGTACCTGCCCGAAGGCCAGATGCAGATGTCGTCAGAATACACCGAGATGTGAATTCCTTCAGGTAGTACCTTTCGGATGCGGATGAGGCATATACTGAACAGTGTCAGGCTCAAAACACCACCTTGTGGGGCACCCTGCGTGATGGCATGTCGTGTCGTGTCACCGCCGTTGGTTGTCATGTACACATACTGATCCTTTATGTAATCACTGATCGAGATTTGCATTCGGCCTCGATGTCCTACAAACGCCACCTCTTTTCGAATTGCTTTGTTGGAAACACTGTCCAATGCTGCCTTTATATCTAGGAAGGTAGCAATGGTGAACTTTTTCGCAGCCTTTTCTGCACGAACATCTGTTAATAAGGCGATCACATGGTCAATGCTGCTCCTTCCTTGCCTGAATCGTGACATCTCTGGCGGGTGGACATTTCTCTTTTCGAGGTCCCAGACAAGCCGCTTTAATACCATTGTTTCCATTATCTTACCAATGCAGCTTAATACAGCGATTGGTCGGTAAGGGTTTATATCTGTGGGTCATTTTCCCAGTTCGAGAACCGGTACCAGTCGGGCAATTTTGCAGCTTGCCTCAACAGAGCCAGTCTGCCACGATGCGTTGTCTATACTCAGCAACTGCAGAGGAGCCTTGTTGCCGAGATGCCCCAGAGCCGAATAGCTAACTCCATCAGGCCCAGGCGAGGTGGACAAATTAACAGATTTTAATGCTGCAGATAGCTAATTTATGTTAAAGGGCTCAGTCATCATCACAGCCTTCGTGGTCGGAAGCCACTCGGTTAGATAATCTTGAAGGTTACAGAAAACATACGACTGATGCTGAGCACTTTTGTTTTCATATGTGTGCTTTGCTCACCAAAAAGGAGCATGAAAAACAATGCTCCCACAGCAATAGTTTGCGATGAAGAGTAAGCTTCCCTTTTTTATCTCACTGTTCTTTCAAAAAGCTGCCTTCTCATAAAAGTGACGGATACATCAAATTCTTTGTAGTTTTTCCAAAGTGGTTGGACCAAAGTTTTATGTATTGGCAACATAGTTCAAAATTCCTTCCCCTGCATTAAGTATTACGTCACATGAAACGTGGCAATATTTGTTATGGTGTTTCAGCTGGGCTGTAGCCTTTCTCAAGTAGTCTCATAGCTGCCGTCGGGGAAGTCATTTCAATCGAGAGCTGCCCACAAGCACGCGATGCGGTCGCGTTGGACCGGGTTCCCCACGAACGGCTCAAACCGGACTCCCTAGCCGCCTAAAGCACCCTCCCGTGCCGCTGCCCACCAGAAAGAGGTCTGAAAATTACATTTTTCTCCACGTCGACCCACCCACGTGGCTGTACGGAGTGGAACATTTCGCCTCCTCGTTTGCCCTCATTACGGACATCTCGAGGTCGATTGCCTCAGACCTTTTCCATTCAACCAGTTTTTTAATGGCGGCATTTACGTCAAAAGAAAACATGCAACACTTGGCGGTGTACTCGGAGATCACGGTGAAATGAAGGCGGTACCTAGTAATTAACCCCAAACTCTGAGAAATAGCAGTCAAAGTTTACAATGTGACACCGGAAGCCACGGACGAGCTCCTGTTCCTCCAGTTAGACAGTGTAGTTTCTATTCCTGTGGTTCCGCAAGGTAGAGAGGGTACTTTGCGAAGGATTGCAAAAACCTGATCAGGCGCACGTGACCCGAACAATGACGGTTTTTTATGTTATCCAATCGACTCCAACATCCATCGAAGCGGTACCACACCAGGCCAATATCAAGGGCAACCCCATCCTAATTGAAGTACTGGCCGGGCACCACTGTGCCTAGGCTGCTATCACATAGGACACTACCACATAAGCTGCAATACACCCTTGTTCCATACTTATCGCGGCTAAGGGCACGACCAGTTAAAGTGTCCCAAGTCTTACGCTTCCAGAGGGTTTCAGCGAACCCCCGTGAAAAACACCGAGGAATAGGAGCGTATGCCACAGATTCCAGTAGCGCGTAGTGAAGCGGTAAGGCGAGCCCTCTTCCCCACCCACCTTAAACCACGATGGCCACTCACCAGAATTCACTTAGGCTTGCCATGTCGTGAGTCCCTTCCCCGCAAATCACTGATGTTGGTAACTCAATTTACCTCAAGACCATAACATCGACGTCACCTTTCTACAGGAGACCAAAATTGCAAACGAGGCCAACGCAAAAAAATTTCGTCCAGCTCTTCGGAAAATAATATAGGTGTTTTTTGTTCCGTGGCGGGCGTCCGAGAAGGGCGTTCAGCTGTTGTCATGAAGAATCGTGAACGTGTCCAAATTGTAGACTGCGAACTTGTTAGAGATGGTCGAATTTTTATGGTCGATGCATTATAGGGATGGAGCACAAACGGAGCTAAAATAGAAGACTCGGCTTGTTGATACATATTCATATTAACAGCGCTAACAACACCAGACAAAGGCAAAACGCCAAAAACGCTGTGGTGACTAACAACTGAGTTTTATTGCTTCTGCCTGTGATTTTCATACACACATGCCCAAAAAACAACAACAGGAATAAAGAAGCAAACACTGAAGAAACACGTGGACGTTTGAGAGGGAGTGAACTTAGCGCCAACCTCGTGAGTGTATTTATAAGCATATGGAAAGGAAAACTCCTGATGCCGCGATTCCTACGGCGCAGTCATCTGGGTCAATATATATAAAAAATAGTTAACAGAATCCACACCACATGTGAATGATTTCCACCTGATCACACTAACATGAGCTGACTACACAATGCTGGCACAGAGCCTGCACACACCTTGAGGCGGCATTGCGAGGTGTGTTAGAGAACCGTTCAACACGTGGCTTCACTCTATCATCACCAGCCTACCGTGGATGATGAACAGGTGCAATGCGGCAGCAGCAGGCATTACTCCGTTGGGAGTACTCCAAGTGGACTTAGGAAATATTTCGACCAAGTGAACATCCTTTACATAGTTATGCTTAAGCATCACTTTGGGACTCACCGTGTAATGCTCGAATGAATGGAGATTGGTACCCTGCCTCAAACGGTCGACCTGGAATCCTTCAGCTCAGAGGATCAGGAGTGGCCGATGTCACCAGTTCTCTTCGCCCAGTACCCTAAACACCTCTGCCGAATGATTGCTGTGTCAGGCACAATCAGACAGAGACTTGTTCTCTGGGAGGTGAACTTGCGAGTCCTGCTGTAACGGACGATGTGGCCTTCCGCACATCTCTGGCAAAGGCGGGTGAGGTGGAAGTGCTCGCATGTCGCTTCTGGCGCTTCCGGGGGGCAGAAATAAACATATCGAAGTTTGAAGGAGCTTAGCTTGGTGAGCGTGTTGAAAACATTCACACCTTTTAGGCATCAGTGGAAGTAGAGTAATGGAAACTACGTCAGCATGAATCTAAAGGTAGAGAAGTTGTACATCTCAAAATGGCGGAGAAAACTGGTGGCTGCCAAGAGAAACTCCAGACACGGAGGACGAGGTAAATCTTCATTTCCGGAAGTGCTCACGTCAGCAATGCCCTCGTGTGTCCTGCCTTGTTGTAAAGAGCACGCCTCACTACGGCGGAAGCCAGGTAAATAAATAACATTTCCCGGTTTTGGGCTGTCTTCTTCAGTGGTCGACATACGAACACATGGTTCCCTTACACGTGTTTTGGAGTTTGGAGAAGTAATGAGTGGCCTGGTGAATGTAGAACTGAAACTGATCGTACAGCGTTTCTTGTAATACTGTGACGAGGCGGACGTTTCGTGCTGCTTTACAAATCCTTTGCACCCCACACCCATGTCGATCGCTTTGCAAGTGAGAGGGCCCCAACAACAATCACAGTCACGCCAGTATTTACAAAGAGGTTGCGCCGGCACTCGTGATACTGGAGGATAGGGTTTCAAGGGAGTACCGCCTCCTCGCTAAGCCATGGAAAGTGCATTAGGACCTCTCCGCAAACTTTTTTCTGCCGCCTTCGTATCGGCAACTTTTCGACAGCAAGCCAGGCACGAATATATTGAGGCGTGTGCGAGCTCCGCCTGTGCCCACCAGTTCTAAAAATTATATCTTTTCATTTCACGTCGGAGTGCCGCCAGTTTTGTCGTGCCATGAGCCTTGAGGGTTCTTTATGCCGTACGGCACGGGATACATACTGTGCAGTAAAACGGAGACGCTTGAGCTTGTCTTACTGACATAACACATTGCCCAATAAATTTGAGACGACTTACAAACTTTATGTGTAACACGATGCCAAATATTCTGTCGAGCCTCACATACCTCAGTGGGGAAGTGGAATGTCCCATCGTTTGCGACTCTTTTTACGTCCTGTGCCTTGACTTCCTAAGCAGGGCATAGGTGGATACGGTTGAGTGCCCTGTGATCCCAAAACCGGTCTGGCGTCCTCTTGTTAGCAAACCCAAGCGGACAAGTGTAATAGAAGAAGCCGAATGCGACGAACGTCTGCGTTAGGCATTGGGGCAGGGTGGTGAGGTGGCTATATCCTTCAAGGCAAGGGAGGCCGTCTGCCCACGTAGCCATGCTATAGCAAAGAAGTAGGGGCTAAATGAGTAAAGGCCAAATATTGCTTGTGGCCATTTCTACTGTAGGCACCTATGTGGCCGTGTGGTAGGGCCTACTTTTATTTGCATATGATGTTCGGGAGCAGGATGAGACCGCGATCCGGGGAGAGCCCGTCAAATACGGCCGAGCAGCGCTGAAGCCTGGGTGTTATTTTTTGGCCCTTGGCTCTGCCTGCGTGCCGACACCACGCGCTGATGACGATTGAGGCAGCGGCGAAAGATCGGGATGGTGGGCGCTTGCGGTCGATTACGAAGTGGCCGCTACACTACAATAGCCACATTTTTTGCTTTTTCATTACTAATAATTCTCTTCATCAGGCCGTTTTCTGGGCTTTCACTATATCAGGATCCACCACTTGTTACTTCAGTTTCTTTTCTCGATACCCTGCGAGACACGTCTTCTTGCCACAAGAGTTCTCTTTTTTTTCTGTAATCTAGATCCGTTTTACTGTGTATTTATATTTGGGATTTTTCATGTGTAAATAGCTATTGTAGTAACCCTTGGCCGTGCACTCATGCCTTTGCATAACATACCTCCAGTCATTGAACTTGTAACCATAAATATTCGTGTAAATAAAGTAGTTGGAAAAAAGTATTACAAGTACATATCATGGCACTTGAGTGTGCGACAAGCACACATTTGGCTACATGTTTGACTGATTTTGGCTACCAATAATTATCTCGTCTGTTATCTTGCAATACCAAAAGCAAATCTTAGGCAACTGAGAGAATGATGTGTAATTCACACCTGCAAACCGCCTTGGTACTAAGCTTAACATGGATCAATTACGGAGCACTGTAATACGGCGCGCCTTATCGCCTGCATTGCGTCGCCGAGTTAAACCCTACAATCAATCAATAAAGCTTAGCATGGCCATCCATAGCACTTCGGAAGTGGCAGAAGCAACCCCCACTGATTAAGCAATGGGTAAGGCAACATGGGTGCAGGAGTTGGAAGCAGATAGCAGTTATCCTACAAATAATAATCTACACACCAGCAAAAAACTGACAGCAATTGTCGGCACGCAGGGCTGGTATAATTTGATAGTTCACTAAAGTGTAAGGCTGGGCAAGTTGGTTAATATGTTTTGATGGGGGAACCAATGTTAAGAAGCTACACAAGGTGAGAAGACAGACATGGACGGAACCGGCAGTGACATTTAGATGCGGTGGCCCCGTCTTGATGAAGTGCGACAAGGTACAAACCGAGCACGAAGTGACATCGATGGCATTGACGCGAGCGAATGCTTGATCTCGGGGAGTACGAACACGTAAAAAGAAAGCTCAAAGTACAAGCATAATAGTTGCATAAGGTAGAAAACTGGGACATTTGGTTCACAGTTTCGAGATTGGGAACTAGTGTTAGGACTTTTTACAAATGGAATAGTGTAGTTGACCATAGTAAACTTGTATATTCGTCTTTTTTGTGTGGTCCTAATTTCAGAGGTCAAGCCTTGGTTATCGTCATTGTCATTCTTGTCGCTTCGTGAAGGGCCCGTACCCTGTAGCACTTCATCAAAATGGGCTCACCGCCATCAGACATCGCTGCCAGTGCCGTCCGTTCAGTCTTCTCTCATTGTGTCACGTATAAGCAATAGTTGTGAGTTCAAAAACTGTATAGATTAGGTGCAAGAAAGTGTTTCTATTGTCTTAAATCTGGCATAAGAAGCAGGGGTACCCTTCCATCTGCCACATTACTGCAGACGTCTTTCATACTCTGTGCACAGTTTTTACAAAAGAATCAAGGGCATTTTAAGGTCCTTTCACAAAAAGGGAACCTGTACGAGCACACATCGCACACATTATATTTTATTGCAGAGAACAAAGAAAATTGCTTCATTTATATGTCTGTTTTATTCAACTAGATGAAGTTCTGAAGATCGCAGCCACTGTTTTATTTGACTAGTCGAAATTCTCAAGCTCAGGGCAAATCTTTTAAGTTGTTTTCGCAAATACACCGGCAGAAACGAGAAACTTTTTTTTCGCAAATACACAGGCAGAAACCATTACGTAGTAGTATGCAATGGCTTCAAGCCTCTATTGGATGTACAAATCAGCTGCTGACGATTGCACATCAACCGACTGATTAGAAAAAGAGACCAAACAAAGAATCACTGCCACCAGGGTGGGCAAAGACCAGATTGAAATGATTATTAGTATGTCGGCTTTCCTTTGTAACAGGTGTGGCTCTTCCAGATGGGTAAATATAACTGTGGACTAACTAGCGGTACATAGTTTGTTGATGTCACGTTTTTGCATTCAAGCCAGCTCATTATCGCCATTGTTCCAGTCGACACTACCTAACCTAGAGTGGATTTTGTGTTTATGGGGCATACCCGTCTTGTTGGCGCTGCACTTGTATCCGTGCATGCACTTTAGGGGAATTCTTCATGCACAGAACACAAGAACAAGACGCAAAAAAGGGACATAGAGACAGCACTGCCAAAGCACTGTGTCAAGGACGCATACGTGCCCTGTACCTGTGTGATGGGCATGAAGAATGTTCAACTAAAAGAAAGATAACCGACAGTCAAAAAGTTGTGCAACGACACCTAGCCCCTCATGTGCGGCGGCACTACTGGTGTGTTGTGGGTTCAGCTGTTTGGACAGCAACTTAGTTTGGCCAATCCTTTTTCCCCAAGCACTGCACACAGCCACATACACGACCTTGACCCACATCCACCTCCACATCAGAGTTCACAACACTCGACAACATCTGTATGTAGTGAGGTGTAGTTAAAAGGCTCGGCCAATCTTCCAAAAAGGTTGGTGCACCACCTGCTAACGCAGGCCTGAACACAGGAAAAAAAGAAAGAAGAAGCAGTTCAGCCAAAGTGCACAAGACGGTGGCCTGCGCTACCAATTATAAACAAAGCCCAATATGGCAAGGAGACAATACACAGGCAAAGAGTCTGGATCTCATTTGTACTGCGTGGCTAATAGTTATCAGTGAACATGAAGCAAGGGAAGGAAAATAAAATAAAACTAACATAAACAGTTGAAATTCGCGTTCTATTCATGTGATGACATTGTTGTTAAATAGGCTGCTACTGTAATATGCCTTTGGAGTAGGTGATGGCACTCTAGCCTCACTGTGGCCAGCACCTTAAGGCTTTTTGCCAACCTCGCAGTTGATCCCGCAAAAAAACAGACGTGCAGACTCACGCTCACCTGTTCCTTGTGCACGAAGTTTGACTCAGAGTTTCCGGTGGTACACTAAGGGATAAGGAATCAAGTTTGTGAGGACCACACTCAATGACCCCCAATATTATGTAATTCACAAAACTTGGCCACGTGGAAATAGTAGGATGTAAGGGTCTTTGAAGGAAGAAAACAAATTTCAGGACAATGAACAGATTGAAAACGCAACTTTTAATTTTAACTGTTTTAAAGGACCTGGGTGCCTGGGGATCTATATTCATGAACATGACCCGCATCGTATACACTTCTACTATTTGTTGTGACATGCTCCGTCAAATTTTCGGCCATTTGCTCACAACTGGTTTAGCTGACCACAATTCATGAACGATAGTTAAAGCATAGAGCTATCACTGAGTCCAATAGAAACATTGCTATTTATTGCACACTGCCCTGTAATTCCTAAAGGTGTACTCAGACATGCAAAGACAATTAAACTATTTAAATCTGCCGTTTTCTGCAGCATAAGATTCTCACTGTGGTATACACTATCATGGGAAGGACCACAATCATTTGAAACTGTGCAAGCTCAAAAGCAAGCATCAAATTTTTATAAGAAACCTGCCTTACAGGTATTTTGAAGGCATACATACATGGCGGGTTAATGTTTGTTACACCTTTGCAATGGAGGCTCTTCGTGTGTAAATCATGCGTAAAAGAAAAGGCTTAATTAAAAGCTCACCAAAAACGAAACCACTCCACATGAAGGAAAAGTTTGCTTATAAATATTTCTTCCTGTACATTCAAGCTTTCCACAACGAACTATGTGTGTTCAACACCTGACATTAAATCAGAGTTTGTTACAATATATGAAGGACAGGTTTCCGGCGTTTCTGCATTTGTCAGTTGTTCCGTGCTGAGTAGATATTATTTTGCAACATTCTGCAGCATAACGTCTTGTATACCATGTCATTACACTTGTGATCTAAGAAACTGCAAGATGCTGAGCTATTCAGAAAGGCTGTTGTGCGCTTTATGATTAAAAGGTTTCCCCCTCCTTCTCTTACATGCACACAAAACTCAGTACATGAGTTATCATCAGCAAACTCGTAATGAGTACTTGTGCAGTCCCAATCTATTTCAAGGTGATTATGACAGCACCGATCAGAGGGCCTTTCAAGATGCATGGCAGGAGGTTTTAGATTTTTTTAGTGAAGAACTGTGCACACGCAGGGCAAATGTAGTGGCACTTTGTGCCACACTCTGAGTACAGAAGCCTAAAAACCAGCATGTGCTATGGTTTGTGTCCCAGAAGCATACCTCTAGTCAAATCTTGTTTCGTAGGTTTTGTAACAAGCCACCAAGTGTATCAAATATTATCAAAAACTGCCACCTATATGTTAAAAACTATGTATAGGATCCATCCTTATAAATTTTGGCAATTCTGAAGGCCGGCCCTTTTGTCCTATTCAGCTTCTACTATAGCGAAAGCAGAGCTCCCATCTCCTACAGATACGTATATGAATAGGTGGAACACACTCTGTACTGGACCATTTTCTGTGCGCTTTCACCAACAGAAATCACAAATACCAAAGTATGATGGGCGTTAAAATGTAAAATATAATGTGCGTAAATAGACCTTTTCTTTATTCAAACGGATGCTTTTGTATTGCTAACATTACATGCATTTTAATGCGCAAGAATGCAAAGTAACTCAAAGGAGCGCCAATGCACGAGTAATTCCGAATTTCCGCACCACTAAACATCCTATCAGCAGCAGCAAAACTAACAGGGTGCTTCATGTAACTATGAAATGCAATCAGCATATGCACAAACTCCTTTGCTACGTGGCTCCCTGTACGGGACACATTTTGGCACCCTTTAGGACTCAACAGCGAAAATTGCGATGCCAGCTAAGAAATAAACTCTCTAACCCCTCGCTGAGTGGAATCATTGTGTATTGGAGCTAGCTTGCAAGCACTAAGCAACGTTTGCTGAGTGACTACACAGCAGTTGAATGTAGGTACACATGACTAATTCCTTAAGTTCCCAATATGCATAACTACTCTAACCCGGCACTCAAGCCAATTCAATCGACATGTGGTACCTCATGCAGCACTGCCCATGAGGGTTCCATTTTATCCTTGAATGTTCTATTATTAGAGAGTTTTAGAACAGCGGCTAGCGGAGGCTCACGCTACAGCGGCTAGCGGAGGCTCACGCTACAGCGGCGGTTGGCGGGGCCAGACTGCGCATGCGCGCGGGGGGAGTGCGAGGAGGTTTCTCCTCAGCAGATGGAAAGAGCGGGCATGGCGAAGGCAGGGCGTGCGGAACTAATCCACCCCATCATAACGAATTTGCTCTCCACAGTCCTGCCCCGCTGCTACCCGCCGCCGCAGCGTTAGCGGACGGTACCCGCTTCGCTAAAACTCTATTATTTTACGTTTGGACATATATATCACGAGAGACACCCCAAAGAAGTAGCAACATCATCAAAACAACCAAATAACGCAAAAAGCACCGAAACATAATGGCCAATCTAAAGGAATCGGATTGCGAGGGCAGAAGTGAAAATTGAAAAGAAAACGCGTAAACAAAAGAGCAGGCTTTGCTCGTGGAACAGACACCAGCTTCTTCGGACACTCGCCAGAGACTGATGACACCTCAGGCTGCGATGCTGGCTTGAGACCTTCTGGCCATGCTCCTCCAAAGGCTTCAGGACTTGGAAGTAGAACCAGCTCTCCTACTGGACAAGGATGCTTTGGCGTTCAACCGGCGGCCGCTCTGGAACGCGCCAGAGGCTATATGACCCCTGGAGGCGACGGTTGTGCTCGCTACCAGAAAATAATATTCATATGATTACTGTCCGCATTGGTACTACTAAGACAACAATAAATCTAACTGCAGTTAAACCTACATTTAGGGAGGCTAACAAAGGTTCGCAGTTTCTCGTTACATGTAGGTTTATCTTACATTCAGGCTTCGAGTAAAGGTTCGTTCGAAAGAAGCAGAAGCGAAGCCAAAATACCTGATATCTGTGAAAGGGAAGTCACCCTTCATGCGCCTATTCCACAGCTAAAAGCTGCAGGAGTTGCGCCTGCCCTGTTTGCGTTATCGTTGGCATACAAGGGGCTCAAAAGAAGCATGATTACTTGCCCCGGCAATGCAAACGTAACTTTATCATCACTTTTGCCTTTCGACAGTTTTTCATACAGTAACGTACATTAACCACCCCACGTATGCTGAAAGAGACTCTTTGCGTACTGGATGCTCTTTACCACACACAATATTGTTCAGAGGATGGTAGCTGCGATACTATACGAGGCAGCAATGTCCTTCCTTTTCGCCGGTGGTGACGGGACTTAAACTTGTACGGTTGTCTTGAAAACCCACAGATTGTGGTTCTCTGGCCGTAGAACTGATTACCTACGAACCGATACCACAGTAGCAGTGGAGAACTGCGACTAATTCATTTCTCTGGCCAGTTTTTCAGTAAAAGTGACAAAGACAATAAATGGTAAGCTTGCAGACTTCGCTACATCTATGTGGACTGCTGCAATGTTTAGGTACATTGAGGTTAAAAGCACATCGGCTACAGTGGGGTTGTCAATGGGGAATTGAAAAACGTCATTAAAACGATTATTTTTTACATAGAGGTTCGTTACGTTCACGTTTGCCTGCATGACTGCAAATGATGATGATGGTTGGGATTTTTATGCCGCACGGCAGACTAAGGGCAAAGGGGGCCACTGGAAATTTATTTTATATGGACGATGTGAAAGTAAATGTAAAATATTTATCTCTAATATATGAGAAATCAAACGAAAGACAATGTAGATGACTGATGTAAACGGCTAGGGTGTGTACGTGCACGGTAAGTGATGAGGTGTAAAAACTGGACAGCACTCAGAAACTAAAAGTCCGCTTGTGAGCGATTTTGCGGTCGTCCCCTAAAAAGTACGATGGGTGTAGGGGAATGTGTTGTGTGTATAGTTGTGAAAATTGTGTCTGTGTTGTTGTTTCTAGTCCCTTGCATTGCATGAGGATGTGGATCACGGACACACCACCACACCTCCACTCTCCACATCCGCTGCAAAGAGGTCTTCTACATTCACTGAGCAGGTGCGACTGCATTGCGTGCGCGTGCCCTATCTGTAGCATATCCAAGGCAACTTCTGGTTATATTTTGCGTGTGTCGGTGGTGTATTGTCCCAATTGTGGTTTTATACCATGTAACTTGTTGTCTGTTTGTTCATTACGGTGTGTTTGCATGTTTTACGAAGTTGTTGTGTGCTGTGTGGCTTCACTTCGGTGTAGGGTAATGTGGTTATGTCTACTGCATTCGAAAGTGTAGCAGCAGAAGCCTTTCGATGCGCGTCGTTGTTCCCGATTATACCACAAGGGCCAAGGACCCTCAAAGGACAAGTTTAAATTGGTGGACATACACAGACATAATACTCTTGAGGAGATTGACAACGTGGCTTTTAGAAGACTTTGTAGACGACAATGGCCGAACAACACTGAGCGAATCTGTATAGATAATGGATTGTTAAATGCGGCTTTGAAGCATATGATTAACAGTAAGAATTACACGATGAAGTAGAAACCAGATGCCGCTCAGCCCCCCGGTGAGCAGCGTCCACTTACCTCCCCAGAGGGAAAGAGGCGAACTACTTCTCGCCTCTGGGAAGGTAATGTTTTAGTGACCTTGATATGTATGATCTTTTTTTAGGTTGAATTTTTTCACATTTGCGGCAGTGCAAGCTGGCCCCCGCGGTTAAAAAGTGAGGGTGTCGGATAGGCAGTTGTCGCTCCGATGATCACTTTGCATCTTGCAATGGTCGTTCGGCCACAGAAAGAGTTCTTACCGTGCCCGAACCACTGGCACCTAAAACAGAGCCGCCGGTTCGGGATGTAGGGATGTATTGAACACCGAATAAAGCATGCTGTTATATGTGGTGGGAGAAGAGCCCGGTCAAAGGTCAATGTGATGTGCTTGGTGGGAATTTTCTTGTCGTCTCTGCGGATGGTGATGCGTCTCATGGCAGTGACGCCCTGATCTTTAAAGCCAGCACGGAGACCCGCATCCGTTTCGTTCGTAAGATCTGGTTCGGATATGACACCCCGCGAGCTGTTGAGGCGCCGGTGGGGTGTGCTCATGATGTCTCATCAGAAAGTCTACTCTGATATAGAAGCTTTTTGGACTGGTGCTTGTCTTTTATTTTGATCAGGAGTTCACCAGACGTTTGTTTTTTGGCATTATACTATTGTAGGCGGCCGATGAGGTTGTGTGGCCGAGCCCACGTTATTATAGGTTGCGCTGGTCATGTCATGGTCAGAACGAGGTGAGTAGAAACGGGGTGCCATTCCAGACTGGAGGCCGAGTGCTGAGTATCTTCCATGCCATCTGGCCAATCTGCTGATGCTGATGGTGGCGCTACAGGGCTCCCCCCTAGCGTGAAGCGCGGTAAAGTGACAAATGTAAATAACAATGCAGGAAAATACACCACGCGCTGTGTACAGGTATGAACAATTTGTCCGTAGTCAGAAAAAGTCCGTGGGCAGCCAGTGGTCAAGTGGCATGGGGTGACTAACGGCACGGTCCTGGTCATGGCGAGGTAGCGTCCAAGAAGTGGGGAAACCTCTGGTGTACAAGGCGGGGAGTGGAGGATGGGACGAGTTGGCATAGGTTGTAGCAGCTCAGAAAAAAAAAGTGACGCCAGCCGCGGCCACTGCATAGACGACGAGGCGATGCTTGCAAAATGGGCGCTTGTTCAACAGCCACCGGCTGCGCAGGTACACCGACGTTCGGCTGCTTGCGCGAAAAGGCTGGCATTTCTGACGATGAAGTGCCGAGCACGGTTTCCGGTGCAGCCTCGCAGTCCCGGTTCGCCATGCGGCCGTTGCAAGACGCTTCCACTGACCTCGGCAACTGCCAGACGTCAAAGTCCCACAAACCGATGAGCAGCTTCATGAATCCGCAGTCACCGCCCACAGCGTGCGTGCTAGAGACGCTGGGCAAAGCGACTGTGATTACTCGCGGGAGCGCGCTGAAGGGAGCGCGCTGCTTTCTTGGCGGATGCTTCCGTAGTCGATGACGATGTCGGCGTCGAGGTGCCGCATCGCGCTCCTTTGGCGGCGACATCAGCGACTGATGACGTTGGAAGTCTTCCGCGGGTGCTCCGCGGTGCGCTTGGTCGTTCCTAAGACCACGCGCAGCCGAACGCTCTCGTCGTGCCCGATGCAGCGCACCAGTCACGGATGCCGTGCCAAAGCGCTCCTCAGGGCACACCTGGGCATGTTGCTCTGAGAGTTGTTAGGCCGGGGTGCAGTCTCCATGGTTAGCAGCCTCACTCCCTCCACACTCTGGCCCAGGCATTGACGGCACCAGAATAGGAGGCGTGATCACATCGTGGTCGGCATGGGGAGCCATGAAATGCGTCTCGTGCGAGATATGCTGCGACTTCACGGATCCTGGGCATGGGGTGGTAGCAGGGCAGGAGGAAGGCTCCGGCCGGTTGACGTCCGTGACGATGTCGGATGTGAGTCCCGTCCGGTGTAGTTGTTGCTGGGAGCTCAAGATACGCGCCCATGATCGCAAACCTGTCACCGAGTGAGGGTCCGGGTGCATGGGCTTAGGATGGTGTCGTAGGAGGACTGGTGGCAGTAACGGCTGCAGGTTCTGTTAGGATGGTAGTCGGCCGGGTTTTCATGCCGTAGTGGTTGAGGACAGTGTCTTTTGAGTCGCCATACGCACTGGGGCCTAGGGTTGGCTGCTAGATCTGCTCCGTGAGATCAGCAGGAAGCTTCTGTAATGTCACGAGGTACCTGATTTTTTGGGAGCAGATGTCATGTACATAAAAGTGACTCTCCAGGATGACGAACCATGCAGCGTGCTTTGTGATGGAGTCAAACGGAATCAGCAAGGGAAATTCTGTGACCGCGGGGAACGTTCTTCGCGTGCTGTCGTCAGCGTTGTGGCTTGGGAAGGAGCGTCGCGAAACATGGCGAAGCCGTTTGTCCGGGTCACCAAAATAAAGGTGGCTGATGAGGTGGTGTGCCCGAGCCCACGTTCATTTGAGGTTGCGCAGGCCGTGCCATGGTCAGGACGAGGGGGGTACAAACGGGGTGCCGTTCCAGACCGGGCGCCGAGGGCATATTGTCTTCCGTGCCAGCTGGGCAATCTGCTGATGATGATAGTGGCGCTTAAGAAGATGATGGTGGTGGCGCTACACGATTTTCCTCTCATGGCTTCGAAATATTTTGCAATCAAGAAGACTGATGTAGATGCAAGAGGATGGGATGGACTAAGGGACTCCATGACAAAAAATCGAGTGTAGTGACCTGGTTCAGGCAATGTTAAAGATGCAAATGGGGAAAGTGATACTTCGGTGCGGCTGGTTTTCAGAGACCGATCACGTTTACTTGGGGTTTAGAAAATACTATATAGCATAGTATAAAAGCAGGGTGACGGGGGTATTTTTTTCGTCAGCCTTACCCTTATAGCTGAAGAGGTCCCGGAGCTCCCTGCCTGGGCAGCCTATACGCCAGAGCTCGACCTGGGCTCCGACGGCCACCGTTAGAGGTTTCTACTCTTCACATTGAAACTTATCGTCACGGTTGATCACAACTAATGTATGTGGGCTCGGGTTCCGTAGTGTCGCCAATACCGTCACTAAGATTACTCAAGGTTTTCCGTGCAGTGGTATGACTGCAAATGTGAGGTACCACTGTTCCTAAGACCTATAGTTCGTGAACGGTTATTCTGAGGACCATTAAGCGCAGCATACAGGTTCCAAATGCGCATGCAAAATATTTTTCTGTGTATTCTTACCGCTTGGTTGATTTAAGCGACCATATAAACACGGATGCAGCCAATTACCCAAAATGTACCAAATGGAAATATGCGGGAACACGGACATGGTCATTGCCGTTGAAGTATATGTCTGGCAGTGCATGGCGAGCTTGGCAGTTCGCATTTATGCATACTTAAAATTTTAAAGGCGCTTCATTGAAACACTTTTCCTGTTCTCCTGCCCGCTGGTACTGTTAGTACTACTTTTTTTGGTGAAGTATACATTGTAGAGCGGTAAGCATCAAAGCAGCGCAAGAACTTTTTACAACACAAATAATTTCAAACATTGGCTTCCACTAATTTAAAGTATGTTTATGGCAAATTTACAGTTGCCACATCATTCGTATTGTCAATGTTTGGTTAGGACTCTGGTCAGTTTTTTTAGGCAGCCTTTCTTTAATTAATTGCATTTTGCTTATGTTCTTTCACTAGCCTTTCTCTTTTCAAGCAAGCACCGGCCATGTGACAGTGGTGGCTGAGGCACTACTTGAAAACCTGGTGGGAATGAAGCCAACGATTTAAATCCCACCCCACTCACTTTTGAGGCTACGGCACCTGATCGCAAGGAGGCTGAATTTTTTGCAAATAAAGTTTGCATTTATGCACAGTTAATGACACCACATGGGAAGACCTACTGCACAATTCCTAGAATGCAGTTAAAGATAGGGCATAAGACTGTGTTGGCTTGCACCAGAAGCTACGTGGGGAGAACAAGTTTAAAAATCAAATAGATCAGTATTGCTGCACATGTACCGGCGGGCGGACGCCGAATGCCGTAGACGGTCACGGCAGCGTCGCAGGGAGGGCTGGGAGTCGCTGTGTTCGTCCATGGACTCTCGCAAGGACCTGGGCCGAGCCTGGCGTATCTTTTAGGCTTTTGCTGGGGCCTACCACCACCAGCCAGCGTCCCCTGCATGCGGTCGCCATATCCTTGGCATTACAGAAGAGGCCCTGGCGGAGCTGTTCCCGACCAGTTTGCCATGGCCGCTGAAACCCCGCCTCCAGTTCTTGTGGTCTCACCCGACGCGGTGCCACCCACCCCACACGACCTCAAAGTGGTGTCCCTCTGCTCCAAGGACATCAAGCTCCGTGACCTGTAAGCCGCCCTGAATCGATGCCCCAAGCGGCGGAGCGCTTCTAGTATGGACAGGGTTGCGTACCAAATGCTGTGGAACCTGAACCTGACTCGGAGCCGCTTCTGCGACTGTTCAATCGGCTCTGGCAGACTGGTGTCCTCCCGACACCCTGGCTCGTGGGGCTCATCTCGCCAATTCTCAAGGTCGGCAAGCCCCCGACGGAGCCAGAGTCCTACCGGATAGTGTCCCTTACGTCGGTTGCTGGGAAGGTAAGGGAGAGTGCAGTCCTGGCCCTTCTCGAGTGGATTGCGGACCACACCGGCGTTTTCCGGGAGAGAAAAGCGGCTTCAGGCGGCACGGCTGCACGTCTGACTCCCTGGGACGTCATCTCTATGCTGGAACAGGCCCGCCATGAAAAGAAGGTGGCCTTTCTGCTTCAGCTGGACATGCGGTAGGCATTCGACACGGTTGCCCACGGGGCCATTCTGGAGGCCCTGTACGGCATGGGCGTACTGGGGAGCCTAGGAGGCTACATCCGGGCGTTCCTGCGTGACCGGATCCTTCGGGTGAAGGTCGGCCCAGCGACAAGCAGTTCTCGAGAGGTCCGCTCCGGGGTGCCTCAGGGAAGCGTGCTGAGCCCATTCCTTTTCAACTTGATGCTGGCTCCTCTCCCCGACTGCATCCCTTAAGGCATGCGACACCCAGTGGAGGTGGCGGTGTACGCTGACGACGTGGCACTCTGGACATATGGAGGCTCTCCATGAGGCTCTAAGCGCAGTTGCAGTCTCCTCAAGAGCTGTGCCCTGCAGGTCTCGGAGGCCAAAACGCAGGTCCTTACGCTGCAATCAGGAGGATGCAGGGCTCGATGGACGAAACGGCCTTTCACACTCAACGGCCGGCCTCTTCTCTGGAGTCTGACCGTGAAGTACCTGGGGCTGCTCATTGACGGCCGGCTCACGTGGCTGCCGGCTGTCAAGGCCCTCCGGGCACGCAGCGCACGGTTGCGCCAAGGGGTGCGGCAGCTTCTGTCACCAGGCAATGCTGCTCACACCAAGTGGCGCAGCGCGTGTTCCATGGCGTCATCCGCGGCTGTGCTGTACGGGCTTTCAGTCGCCTAGCTGGGACCTCGACGCTGGCAGAAGCTGGAGATCGAACAACGCCGCGCCATCCGACTCTGCATGGGTCTCCCCTTCACGTCGCCGGTTGCGGGAACTTAGAGCGAGGCGGGCACCTGGGCCATCAAGATGCGAGCCTTGCAGACGGGGCTGCGGCACATCCAGCGCCTGCTGACCGTACGCTACGGGGCTCTGCTCCTGCACAGGTTCCGTACCCGGCCCAACTCGCACATGGGAGCGCCGCTCACTATCTTCGAAGAGGGCATCGAGGTTCTGAACCGACCCCGTCTGGAGCCACCACCACCAGACACCGGGGAGGCCCTGCATATCTCCACGACCCTCCGCCACACAACACCCCACCAGGACCACACCACCCCAGGACATCCGCCACGATGCGGCCGCCCTGCTGCAGGACGAGCTGAGCAGCTACCCGCATCTCTTCACAGACCGCTCCGTCAAGCACAGCACGTTCGAGGGGGTGGATGCGTGGTGGTGCCTGAGCTGGGAGCCAGCCGTAGCTGCCGGCTGCCCTTCCCCACTTCCTCCACATGGGCGGACGTGACAGTGCAGCCCCTGGCCACCGACTTCCTCATCGAGAGGGAGCCCCATAACCACCCCAGGGCGGTCATCCTCTGCACTCCAGGACTGCCCTGCTGCAGCTGCACGCGGCCGATCAATCCACCAAGAGCAGCGGCTACCTTACGCACTCCCTTGCAGCCAAGCAGCGCACTGTGGCCTCCCGAGGCTCCAACCTGCGGCTCTACTGGCCGACGGAACACACTGGCATCCGCGGCAACGAAGACGCCGATGCCCTCGCCAGGGAGGCTCACCAGAAAGGCACCCCACCCTCCCAAGACGTCACCCTGTTCGACGAGGCCAGCACTGCCCTGGCCTGCATGGTGCAGACGATGCACCCCGGCCCTCGGGTCATGAACAGCCTGGCGCCCAGACCGTTGCCCGCACGCATCAGCATGGATGCCCCTTGCCTGCTTCTCCGCATGCGGCTCCACTGCTGCAATGTGGCAGAGCGTCTGCACCGACACGGGGCGCAAGGATTCCCCTGCATGTGCTGACTGTTCCGAACTGGAGACGCTCGAGCACCTACTCTGCTTCTGCCCCCACCAGGCGGGGCCGAGAGCAGAGCTCCACCGAGCGCTCGAGCGTCGATTCTTTCACAGCGCCGGCATAGAGGACCTTCTGTTCCCGAAGAGGACTGCGGCAAGCAAACCGGAAGTCTTCGCTTCTCTGCTCCATTTCCTTGAGACGACCGGCCATACGCAGTGGCTGTAGCCCGGAGTGCAGGGATTGACTGATGTGCCCGGACTGACAGCTTTCTAGGACTGACAGCGCTCTTTATACCTTTCTCTCTATCTATCTTTCTACTTTATCATATCACTCCCACTCCACCTCCCTTTCCCTGCACTGGGTTGTATGCAGGTGATCTCCCTGCCGAGCTCAAATATCCCCAGAGATTTTGCTTTCCTTTTCCTGCCCCAAACCACACTCCGCCCCCCCCCCTGCTGCACATGCAAAATAGAAGGACGTTGGTGCTTCGGTGGCATTTAGGCAACAAACAAGACTGGTAGACGTTACAATCAGGACGCAAACAAGATGAACGCGAACTATAACGTGATATCCACAGTCTTCGGTTGATGCGAGCTCAAGTTTTACACCATTCAGTAGGCGCTGTTTGTTGCGTAGGGGGGGGGGGTGATTTCTGTAATACATTCAAAATAGGATAGGTCATCCCCAATAAAAGTGGGAAGACACTCTTGTTACGAGTTTGATGTTACGTTTGCCCTTCAGTGCTAGATATAAAACTACCCACATAGACCAACTTGTGCCGGAACAAGGTGGCTATATTGAAAAGAACATTGTGCGTATATTAAAATGCTAACAGACTGAAAGTGAGTACCACCACACACATTTTGCCATTTTATGGTTTCTTCATCCAAATCATGTGGAAACGTACATGCCGAATGTAAAAATAGAAAACCCTCGCACTCGTCTTCATTACATCACCGCTGTGCATAAGGGTTTCGTTGTTCTGGTGAGCGTTCGCTTGTTGTAGTGTTTTTTTTTTGTTGTTGTGACGTTACAGAAAGGCGCATTCTGGTGTTCGTACACAAACCGTTCGATGAGACACTTCTGAAGCGTTGTGCATTTACGCAGAATTGGGAATCGAGGTTGCGGTAAAAAATATAAACAAAACGTCCACACAGCTCTACCACTACTGCAAACGAGCATCGCATGGCTAGTAGCAGCAATGGGTGTTGCTGGCAGAGCGGGAGATGATATGTGTTTAAGTAAGGTGGTGTGGCCATTCCTACTGGATGTTTGGTGGTTCCTGTTTTTCTTTTGTGAATATAGCTCCATTGCATTTAGCGCTTGTCCCATATTATCATGATGTTATTTACTCATCTACGTGCGCTGTTATCCCTTCAAGATCGAGTCATCACACCCGTTTTTGTTGAGGCATGCTTCCCAAAAGTTTGAACTTGGTGTGGTTGGTAGAAAAAAATCGAGAGAAGGTGGTAGCCAATGAAGCGCACGAAGCGGATACCAAGAAATTAAGCGGAAATGTTTATAAACGTACGGCTCCGCAATGATGCCACTATATTTCGAAGGCACGCTTCAAACAAAGCAAGCAACAAAGTACAACGTATAGGCCTGTTCACATGTATACTGGCAAAATAATTGAGGCTGATATTTTACTTTTAATGTTGTTGAGATGAACAATATTCATGAGGGAACTGCTGGCGTGCTGGCGACTCGCTGAACTCTTGCAGGCGAATTGAGCTCACACCAAAACTCACACAAGCTTTACAGATTTTTCATTCATTCACAAATTTAACCAAATGGCTTTGAATATCATTCAAGGCCCCGTGACTACACCCGCCACCACACCGCCTGCGCAGCCAGCAGTGGCAGTGGTGGAAACAAGTCCGTTGGGGATGCTGGTGCATCCATGGTTTCCCTCTACCGGCTCGAAGCACAGGCGAGGGCACGGAGGATAGACAGAGAGGGTGGAAACCGCAGTAGCTCCCAAACCCACCGCACGGCCTATGCAACCCGGGATTGCCCTGGCGCCCTCCTCCGTCGCGGCTTAAACGAAGGACACCGGAAAGGGTGCAAAGTTTGCAGGGTCGGGTTCAGCGTGTACCCCTTCCAAATCTTATGATGTGAAGGATGTGGCAGCTTTCCTGTCTGCTTCGCAGCGGAAGGACCGGGTCTCTTCATCTAAGCCTTCAGAGAAGGTAAAAGAACCCTCCCAAGATTGCAAGCCACGAAAGACCTTACGTAAAAAGTCCAACTCCAGTAGCTCTAACACAACTCATTGGGAAGAGAAAATATTGTTCAATTGAACTGCAGAGGCCTCACTAATAATTTTGACGATGTATACGAGATCCTGCCTTCTGACCCGCCAAGCGTAACGCGTCTCCAAGAAACAGATTTAAATTGTAATCACACTGATTTTTCAACCGTTATATGGTATTCAGAAAGGATAGGGATGGCTGCACACACTTGGGCAGTGTGGCAATAATCGTCCGGAATTCCGTAGCCTGCCACCCCATCAACCTTAACACTTTCCTTGAAGCTATAGCAATTGAAGGTGGATAACGGTATGAAGGTGGATAACGGTATGCTCCATTTACATTCCTCCCAATTTCGCACTTTCCAGCTACTTCTGGTTGACCAGCTACTCGAACCATACATCCTCTCAGGCGGCCTTAATGCGCACAACTCTCTTTGTGGCTCCTTCTGAACGGATGCCTGAGGTCGTCTGAAAGAGAAAGCTTTAGCATGCTCTGGAGCATGCCTCTTGTACCAGAAATAGCCTACATACCATAACATAGGACACAACAAACCCTGGTAGCTTCACTTAGCTATTGGCTCTGCAGTTCTCTTTACTTCCAAAGTGGGGTGTGGGCACTGACCCATACGGCATTGAGCACCTCCCCGCTTTACTTACATATATGTGTAAAGCCCATGCCATCCATCTTCCCAGAACAGGTTCAATGAAGCAAGAGCTGAATGGAATACATTTACAGAGACATCCAAATTACAGTACACAACCATAAGACAATTACACATTAAGTAAGCTTCGGAACTACTTACGGCGACATTGTCGATTCCACCGAAAAGTTCCTTCCCCACGCTTCTGGCGCCATTCCCGACCAGGGGAGGGCGTGGTGGAACGAGGACTGTAGGTGGACGCGGAAGGCCCAGAAGAAGGTGCGGGGTATCCTCCATCGGTACCGCATGTCAGGGAACCTCCTTTTGCTAAACAGGACAATGGTATTAGAAAAAAGTGTGCACCGCTGGGCAAAACAACAGTTGGCGCTCATTCAAAACACCAATAAACTCCTACAAATAGACACAAAAAGTATGGACATAAATACGCAAACTCAATGACAACCTAAACACAGCCTGCTTCTGGACAGCACAACAGGCGACAAACTTCAACACCAGGCTGTTACACTCGCACACTTCCAACACGTGTCCTGTTCAGCACACTACACGAATTACAAAAACTCAAACTCTTGGCCGAAAAGACGCCTTTACATGCAATGACAGGTAAACCACGTCCTATAACTCCGTTTTCACTTTATGAAGTCAGGAGTGCTAAGAGTACCTCTAACCCTCAGCTACAGGCATAGACGATTTAACTTTCGTGAACGATACCGCACATACACGAATACGCTCTTGTAACACTCCTACAACTACACCTCAAATTTGGCTTTCGGGGCAGCTTCCAAAGTCTTGGAGGGAGGCATTGTAATGCCTTACCTTAAAAAAGGGAAGGACCCTTCGTGCCACTCAAGGTACCGTAACATCGCCCTGACCAGCTGCCGGTTGCAAGCTCTTCGAGAAGATGGTAAGCAGGAGAGTGATGTACTTTTAGAGTACAATGGTCTTCTCGTGAACCGTTAGGCAGGCTTCAGGGCGGAGAGATTCATGAAGGACCAACTCATGGCCCTTGAATCGTATATAAAGGATGCCTTCCTGCAAAAGCTGTTCTGTATTGCAGTGTTTTTCGACATCGAGAAGGCCTATTAACCGATTGGTGTTACGGCATTCTTAGTGAACGCAAGTCATTTGGTGTATCGGGTAAGATGTTAAAAACCCTTTTTAGTTACTTGTCGGAGGGAACATTTCACGTGAGAGTCGGTAGTGCACTCTCAAGGGTTCATGTGCAAGAACACGACGTGTGTCGAAGTGGAGTGTTGAGCTGCACTCTCTTCATGGTAAAGATGAACTCTCTTGGAATGAAATTGCCACAGACAATCTCTTATTCCCTGTATGTAGACGACGTCCAGGTATCCTTTAACTCATGTAATATGTCTATCTGCGAGCGTCAAGTCCAGCTTGGCGCCAAGAAACTTTCCAGCTTGACTGATAAGAATGCTGTTAGGCTTAATCCAGGAAAAAGCTGTTGTATTGTGTTCACCAGGAAGCGTGGGGAAACCAAGACCCAGACATAACTCTTAATAATGTGTCCATTCCTGTGAACAAGAAGCACGAGTTTCAGGTATTTTATTCGATAAAATGCTTACATTCATTGCTCATAATAAATAGCTCAAATGCAAATGCTTAAAAACAATGTACATTTTTAAGGTCCTCTCACACCAATCCCATGTGGCTGACAAATAACTTCTGCTGCACCTCTGCACGTAGAATGTAGAGTCTCGGCTTGCCTACGGCAGTGTAGTATATGGGTCAGCGACAAGAAAAACCCTTAAATTCTCAACATAGTGCTATATTTTTGCTTCGCCTCTCATGCGGAACTTTCCGCACAAGCCCGGTAGATAATCCGCATGTCGAGTGTGAGAAATGGTGCATAGGGCATCAGCGGGAATATGTTCACTTACTGTATGCATCTAAAATCGTATCTCTAACCAACCATCCTGTTATTACAGTCGTGAACGAGAGTCATGCATCAGACATGCATCAAAGTTACAACTCTTTTTATACAGGCCATCTATCTCCTTACCTTTCTCTCTCAGAGCTAGAAAGGAGAATTCTGCACGCAATGTCCCTCTGTCCAACACGCACAACACACCCGTTCATAGCTTATTTCCACCATGACATCTATGTCGAATAACATGAGACCTGTCATTCACACTACTAGAAAAACTAGAGTATCCAGGAGTGCGATTTTTCAGAACTTCCAGTTCATACAGTACAAGTACAGGAGCGCAGACGTGTTCGGGGATGCGTCCAAAACCGCATCTAGTGTTTCTTGTGGAGCGCACAGAACAAATTTTAGAGTTATCAGAACAATAATTTTTTGTGACAGTATTTACACGGCAGAAGCGTATGCAATCTTACTCGTTTCAAATCACATCATCACAGATAAAATTCCCAAGTCCATCGGGTACACACGTTTCCTAAGCATTGTACAGGCACGTTCATCGGAAGGGCATTTAAAAACTATGTGATCAATGTTCCTTTCAAGTTACTAATAACTGGATGGGCCTGAAATCTCCAAAATATGCTGTGTACCTGGGCACTGCAGAATCCCTGGCAATCAGGCTGCCGATCAAATGACCGGTGTCGCTGCTCTCATGACTACAGTGATTTACAACAGTACCTTACTCCGACCTACAGACGCATATGAGGCGACAGCTTCGTAACGCATGGCACTTGCACTGTAGTCAACAAACAGGCAGTAAACTACGCCTCATAAAAGTACAATTGGGACACCACACTTTTGACTCACCCAACAGATACCCTGAAGTCGCCCTGGCTAGGCTGCGGATAGGCCACTTACTTGTAACGCCCTCCCACCTGCTCACTGGATCTTCTGGAACGATGTGGAGCAGGTGTGGACAGGGCCTCTCTGTAGTGCATATACTAATCATATGAAAGGCACTTGACAGAAGACCACACGAACATTTTCCTGAAAACACTGACGATACATTCCACTGCAGACATACTTTTCAGGCGATGCACCAATGTTTTCTAGTCAGCGTGTTCTCAAGTTTGTAGCTGACGTAAAATTTTGCAGCTCTTGTCATTAGCCGTGTAACCATGCTGGCCCTCTACAGCTGCCATCTTCATTGTATTTTGTATTTGTGAATTTTGCTTTTACTCAAAAGTTGGAGTATTTAGTAGAATAAACCAATAAATAACTTCTTCTTCGGTACTCTTTTCCCTAAGTCGGCCTTGTGCCATAAAAATAAACGAACCATCATTATCAGAATCACAGGCGTGCCGGAAGTGTGTTGATATCTAAGGACGTGATGTGTGTATAAGCCTACAGAGGAGAGCTAACGCCCAAAACTAATGTCTGAGTCCATAAACCAATACGAGGCATGTGCAATCCCTCTCCCAGACGCTAACTAGGCACAGCAAACGATCGCGAAATCGCCTGCGTCATTATCGGCTGGTTTGCTCAGAATTTGTAAAATACAGGAGTATGACCTTTACGAATGTACTTTTTTAAATCCAAACTTTTCAACTCTACCCCCCAAGAGTTCTGCAGCGACCGCTGGTGTCAACAGAAAACTTCCGTGACCAAATTAAAGGAGCTACTGGTACCGCTAGGAATGGAACCAGGAACGAAGAAAGAAATGAAGCGATTGCCCTTATTTTACCGGTGGAAGTATAAGCCCACGCGGGGACGGGTAAGAGTAATGGCGCACTCACTGAGAACATCTGCGGATTTCCCACCTGCGCTCTCACTTAATGCGAAATCATAGCGCCACGCGACCTCGGGCGCCGCGGTGCGCTCACCACGGCATGTGTAGCGGCCGAGTGCGTGCCTTACGCACCGGCCAAGTGCGTGCCTTACGCATTGGTTCCTTCGTATCTCCCGCCGATCCCCTTGCCTTTGTCGGCAGTGGCACAGATGTAGTATACGTGATACCGTCTTACACCGGGTTTGAAGTTTCTGTAGTTGTATATAAAGAGTTTACACTCAATTCTTTCATTATTCCAACTCAACAAACCACCTTTTTTGAACAATGAATTGATTTACCCTTAGCAAAGAAAACCTCTTTGAAGTTAGGTGCTTTTCACTTGTGTCTGGATTCACTTTTTGTAGAGCCACATGTGCTAATTCAGGTGACTTCGCACGGGTAATCGTTTTGCCTGTTGTTTACAGCTTCGCTGTGGATTCCTTCACACCGTGGATTCGCGCACATATTTTTTTTCTACTGCCATTAAAGATAGGAAAAAATAAAGGCGTCACTTTGGCGAAATATACCTAAAAACTCCTACTTTTAGTGTCAAACTAGTCTTTAAATATGCCCTATAAAATAGCTGTACCCAATGCACGGAGTACCTGCCGTCTCGCCATCACTTACCATTAAAATCTTTCTTCCCCTCTGAAATACGCGACCACTCCAGTTTCTGTCAAAATAATTAAAGTAGAGAGCTGGGCAAGTTGTTCAATGACTCACGAACTCAAACTTCTAGAAAACTTTAACACAGGACGAAGGAAAAAACAAAACACACGCTAGAGTACAACATGGTTTATGCAGAAGGGAAAAGGAAAACACGCATACACGTACATGATTCGAAAAAAAACAAGCACTTAATGCCAAGGAAAATATTTTTTTATAGTGACTAAGCTGAACGCTTGTGCGCTGCCATAGGAAAACTTAAAAACTCACATGCAACAATTTCAAGTACAATGAGCTTTCCAAAGTGGTGGTATGAATTCTCATTCAGCAGTAGGATAATAATGCTAAGGACCGAAATACCTTCGTCAATATCTAAATGCTCGAAGTTAGGAAATCCTAAAGTTACTGCCAACCTTAAAGCGCCCTCAATGGTTCAATTCATTCGCATCTTATTCAAAGCGGGTATTTCACATTCCTGGAGACCGTTAGTTCGGCTAGGTGTTATTAGTATTTCTTTCAGTAGACGACAAAGCGGTTTTTAAAGAAAAACACATATGGACTACAGAAACCCCTTTTTTATTTTTGTGAAAATATTTCGGATCTTATATCTCCTGGACTGTTTAAGCTCTTGGTTCGCGGCGCTCCCGAAGAAAATGCCGAGCGAACGTAAGCACGCATTTCGTGAAGACCGCACAGCGTATCCCAGGCTAGCGCGCGGGCTTGCGCGACGTGAGTGGCTCCCGAAAAGAAAAAGAGAAAAGGCTGAGTGAAGAAAACACTAGCGCATATGAGCGTGTGTCATCATTTTCCAAGCTTGCGCGTGGGCTTACCACCCGTCAGGAGCTCGCCGAAAAAAAAAAATACCAAGCCCACATCAGCTTTCGCCTGATCACGATGGCCCGGCATCATCCAACCTCTCCTTCGAGTACACTCTGCCCAGCGTTGGCGGCGTAATCTCTCACGTGCTTTCTACTCGCTAGTTCACGTACGCTCGGGTAGAAAGTCGGGAGGACCGAACTGCTGCGCTACTGACGCCAATTTCGAGAACGTGTTTACCGCTGGTTCGAGCGCGTGCTAACATGGTCCATCTTGTTAAATTTGTAAAAGCCAGTGGACGAAATGATCCGGGCCTGCCACTGATAAAGATCTTTTATTAGAAAGTTGGGAATTTTATGTCAGGTGCAAAGCCGGGTCTCCGACGAAGGGATAAAGGCCGCCAGGTCACCTGTCCCTCCAGCCTTGTACCATTGGTACAAACTGCGACATTTTTTTAGCATAGGTGGCTGTACAGTGTCGTCAGTGATTTGCTAGTCCAGTATTTGTATTTTCTATACGCAGGTAGAACGAGCAAGTTAAATGGCAGTTTGAATAAACAAAATCTTCTATGAGCATCAAATTATCTTCAGGCATATCTTCATCCTCATTTATTTATTACGGCATCCGCATTTATATTTCCAAAAATATAGTATTCATGGATTACACAGGTGGCACATGACCATACGAACGCCCTAGGTAACCTTAAAGAAATACGTCTGCGGGGAGTTTGAAGACGAGGTATAGAAAATATAGCTAAAATATATGTAACTGCGATACACAAATACGAAGTAGAAAACTGAAATACATGCAACGTCTGAACTACGTCCGTAAATTATGTTTAAACGCATCCACAAATGAAGTATTAGCACGATCGAGAATATATCTTTACCATGTTATAAATAACGTCCGAATATAAGCAACCGGCCACATATTCTTAGCATGGAAAATTTTTGCTATAATGTTTGCATTTAGTTGCAATGTTCACTAAATGTACTGATGGAACATAGACTTTCAGAACTTTTTGGCATGTCGCAAATACGTTATTGGTTTACTGGGGAGAAACGGAATACGTAGAAAGTATCGCAGCAATCGCAGTCTGTTTCAGTGTATTTAAATGTCTTCCGTATGCACCCGGGCAGCCATTTTTCGAGTGTTTTCAAGGCCGGTTTTCTCGCGCAGGCCTGCCTATGTCTTCTTCCAAAACACCACAAAAGCTTGGTATGTATGGCCGCTTTTACAGCGCTTCGCTTTTTTTTCAGGTAGTATAAAACAGCGGCGGCGATAAAGAGGTCAGATAGGAAGTTATGGAACAATTTCAACCAGTGGCAGACTACAGACGTATGCTTCCGGACGACTCTGGTCACCCATGTTTTGCTACGTATACATAACATACAGGGTGATCAAAGTAAGTTAGACAGCTTTTTAAAAATAGACGCTCACAATTACGTGAACGCCACCTCTACAATGAGGTTATGCACCCAGGGGGACACACGAATTCATGGTAAATATTAGTGTCTGTGGCTTAATAACATAAAATTGTTTTATAACTTTTTAGTGGGTACAGTAACTAGGCATGTTTGTATTAGAAACTTAGACGCAATCGTCATTCTACGCAGTTTCATTTGACAGAATTCTTCTAGCGCATCCGTACTTCGAGATATTCAACTGCGAAGTTTAATTGCCGCTCGCATGATTACGCATGCTAGAAGTCAAGACCGGCGCATTGCTCCTCCCTTTTCTACTGTGTTTCGATAGTGGTTATGAGTACTGCAGATTACGGCAACGCCAGCCAAAAATGAATGGGTACCAGTTATGACTTTTGTCTGTGATTCCACCAGTTCGTCGAACTAAACACCGTACACAGCAGGTACGTCAAAGAAGGGAGGAGCTTTGCGCCGGTGAATACTGTCTTGCATGCGTAATCATGCGAACGGCGATTAAACTCCGCCATTTGATATCTCGGACTACGGATGCGCTAGAAGAATTCTGCCATTTGTAACTGCGTAGAAACAGGATTGCGTCTAACTTTCCGATACAAAAATGCCTTGTTACTGTAACCACAACAAAGTTATTCAATCAAAGTTAGTTAATTAGGCCTACAAAATTTTTAATTACCTCCTATTTATCCGTCGCCCTGCGCGCATAGCCTCACAGTAGAGGTGGTCTTCGCGTAAATCTAAGCGCCTATTTTTAAAAAAACCTCTCGACCTAACTTTGATCACCCTGTATTTTGTTGCCTCACAACGCCTCGCGTTTTTTCCGAACACCGCCAAAGGGTCTGAATGTATCCCTGCTTTTCCCTCTTTCCCTTTTGGTGTGGTAATAGATAATTTCGCACACGCTAGAAGGAGACAAAAAGAAAGTGAACGAACTATTGTCATCCGTTGAGGTGTATTTATATTTTCTCCATACGCTCACGGATTGGCATTTACGCACGCTTTCAGCCCATGCATTTCCTCTCCTCAGGCCGCACTTGTCTTCTCCCCATCGGCCACAAAGTTTTGTAATAATGACTGCGCATTTACAACACTTGTTTTACTTTGGCAATCCCACCAGTGATTCTCCTCAGCTGTTGCACTTGTCAATTCCGAAGACTCCAACTGACTTTCCCATATTTCTCTTTTAGCGACCGTTGCACTAAATCGCCAATGACAATTTTAAACTGCGTTGTTGCCTTCTCTACGGTACATCTGACGTCCTCGTATAAGCTATCAACGGCTTCATCATCATAGCTAGTTGCTGGCGCATAGGCCAGTAATATCTTTACACCCTATTTCTTGTTCAGCTTATTCATAACATCCGTGACTCTCTCGCCACTGATTAAAATCTCCTCCATGTTTCCTGCTATTTTTCTGCGGATTAAAATACAATCCCCTCGACTTGACCATAAGGGATGCCCGCAAGGGAATCCATGAAGCCGTCTCCCCTCCTTCTAAATTTTCTTAACCTTATAATCACCCACTTATATGAGACGGCTCCTCTTGTAGGGCAGTTAAGCTTCCCTCACTGGATAAGTGCGTGCGTGGAGCATTACCAAGGTCATGTTTCAAAGCCGGCGTGTTGGGTCCCAAAGATACTTAGCACCATCGGTTGGATCACAGTTCTGACCGCTGCTGTGGACAAATGCTGTACAGCTGCTGGGGAGTGAAGGTCGAGATCTAGTTGGTCATTCATGGGAAGGGGCCGCCAACTACTAAACCAAGGTGGTCAGATCAATCTCTGGTTACGAAGAGCTGTTTATGTCGCTATAATTGTTCCTGGCTGAACCTTTCTGGTATAGCTCATTGCTACCTGAGACGATGACTACTTCCGGAGCAGGCAGTACTTTATACCTGCATAGGTTGGGCACTGAAATCCTCATGAGCCTGTGAACCACGCTGTCGCAACCCTCATTTTTATTCTGCAATATACAAGTGACCGCGCATGTAAAAAGACCAAATGAAAGTTCTCAAAACTATCGCATTCTGATGCAGTGTATTTCAATTTGCTTCCTAAGGAGGCCTGAAAGTCTTTTTACTTGTGCGTTCAAGGCATACGGTTTCTCGCCGCAAACCGGCCGTGTCTGCTTCCCAACGAGCACAAACACTCGGTGTGTTGACTCCACTCAATACCTTTTCGCTTTTTTTGGTTAAGAAACAAGCGAGCGCACATAGAAAAAGGTACATGTAGACATTTCTCGATCGATCGCTATCGCTTGCTATATATTTAGGTTTCCTGCGTCGGCAGCCCGACAGCCACTCTATTCACACGTTAAGAGTCTCCAGTTTTTCGCCGCATAGAGGCACCCTCTTTCCAACAGCCGCAAAGTATCGTTATATTGAACCGGCTTTAGCACCGTTTCGCTTTTGTTCGGTTAATAGACAAGCTGGTGTGTGTATAACATGGAACATAAAAAAGTTCTTGACTTATCGCAATCTGTTGGATAGTATTTAGGATTGCGTCGCCACGCAGCCGAATGTTCATATTTCGCGCACGTTCAAGGCGTATAATTTCTCGCTTCCCAATTTCTTTTATTCCAGACAAACACAAAGACTGGTTTTCTGTCCTTCCGTTTTCCCCCTTCGCTTTTCCTGTTGTAATAGATAATCTGACGCACTGAGTAAAGGGACAGGAAAAAACTTGTTCGACTATCGAATTCCGCCACAGTGTATTTATTTTGCCTCCCCACGCAGCCGACCAGCCATTTTACTTTAGTGTTTAGTGCAGAGAGTGACACACCGCACACCGGCCTCGTATTCGCATTGGCCACATATTCTTGTTATGTTGATCCCGTATTTGCAGTGTTTCACTTTGCTCGTTGTAATGCACAAGCTGTACTGCAGAGCAAGGGGTCATGTAGAAAGTTTTTTAGATGCGGAGCATCTCTTGTTCCGTGGTAAGTCAATCCTGCCTGCCCCGTCCGAGGCGCATCTGCTCCTCTCTTATTTACCCTCGCCAGCAATAAGCAGCTACGCGCTGCACGCGCCCTCTCCCTCTCTCCGCTCCCTCGCCAGCAATAAAGTAGCTGGGCGCTGCCCTCTCTTCTCCTCCCTTCCTCGCCAGTGAATAAAGCATGTTCGCGCTGCACGCACCCTCTCTACCCCTCCCTCTCTCTTTCCCTCCCTCCCTCGGCAGTGATTAAAGCAGGTGCGCGCTGCGCGTGCCTGGTCAGTCTTCTTGGAGAGATTGCCTGCTCCAGTTTTTCTACGTCGTCGTATGATGAGTCCGACCGGAACCAACAGTCCCGTCAGCGTAGATGTGAAGCATGATGGAGGTGCTTATTACGTTCCAATTCGTGTTCTGGTAAATTAAACCACCAAATGAAACCACACCGAAACCCCATAATGCTTTGAATCTCCAAAGGGTTCCCCACGGGAAGCTGGCGTAATTGTATAGTACTATTTCCGGGAGATATAGGATTTTTCCTAATGCACATTGCTTTTGTCATCGTCAAGAAAATTTATGGCGTGTCACAATTTTTCTGTGGGTCCAACTATACAACCATTTCTGTATACAAGCTAGTCAAAGATAAACTGTTCAATCGAGTTTTTGTAATAGAACTAGCTGTGAAATCACAAAACATGCTAATTCATAGGTAAAATCAACAAGCTGGTACTTTTTTTACAACAGGTTGCATTGAAGTTTGATACTGGTGCATGTCCGTGGTAATGAAGACTTTGAAAAACCTAGAAATATAGCGGAAAAGATTTTCAATGCCAAAAACATAATAGAAGTGCATTTGACTGGAAAGAAGATAAATGGGACCTAGAATATTAGGCAAGCTATTTATTGCATTTAAAACACTGAGAGTTATCAAAATTGGTGTTGTAAGAATCAACAAATTTGGTTTATTTTGTCGGCCTGAGCAGTCCAATACGTAAATAAATCCATTCCGCTTTGAGCATAATGATTATAGGCATCGTCCTCATCATCATCAGCCTACTTTGGTCCACTGTAGGACGAGTGTCTCTCTCATTCAGGTCTGATCGCTACTGTGCTGCACTCTTCGAGTCCACAGTTTACGCCGGAATTTCTACATTCCATCCGTTCATCGTGCTAATGGTCTTCCCTTCTCGTGTCAATCTCTGATTTTTAATTCTATGTTTTCGCAATCAAGCTTTCTCAATCTCCCTTCCAGACATGCCGTGAATAGTTTGGCGAGATGGTTTTTCACTGTCTTCCTCTCTTTCGCTTTGGGAATTTATTTTTTTGCTTTTGGAGGATTATCCAGATTGTTTATTCCTCATATATGTCATGTATTAGTCCTGCACAAGTTTCCTCGGTTCTCGGGTCTTTGAGTGCCTATAGTACAGCTCCGGTGAGAAGGGAATTAAACCCTGTTTAGTAATCCGTAAGTGCAAAGCAAAGGGGTTTGTGCTTTTGTGTTTAGTACTTGATTAGCGACATGTAGGTGATCCATGGTTGAGAACCATTTCATAAACACAGCCTGCTTCCTGGATTGTTGAAAAACCAGGCTGTCACCTTTGCGGCTAATGGTAACTTTGGTTAACAGCTTGTAAGCAACGAAGAGTACTCTGATGCGTGTGAAATTTTTGGTTCCTTCGGGATCTCCCTTAACATGAATCAGCAAAATGTGGGTGTTTTTCTACCTATGGGAACATTTCTCTCTTGGGGCATTCCCAAATCAAAACAGCAAGCTGTTATAGTACAATATCTGCTTCCTCCTTCAAAAATGCATGGATATCTTGTCACCTGCAGGCATGTTTATTTTCATGCCTTTGAAAGCTTTTTGCACTTCTACCTTTGTCACATGTGCGACATGGGAAGTTGAGTTTGTAGTCTCAATAGATTCACCTGCTCTAACGTCGCTGGCACACGGCCTGGAGTAGAACTGCTCGGTTGTATGTATTTTTAGTCCAAGTTGTTGGCAGTGTGGCCGCCGCTGAGCGTCAGAAATCCCCTAAAAAGCAATAAGAAATACTTGACATTCCGCTACACTCTAAACATATCCGGATAATGTCCCGCTAAGGCCGACTTTGTTTATATTTAGGAGATATTTTACATCATACAAACCTTTATTATTCCGAAATACTCCCCAAAATTATGAGAGCTCAAAGAATATACAAAACTGTCTTCCTCAGAAACTCCGATGTTGAAAAAAAAATCGTCCTCGTCCAGGATTCGAACCCGGGACCACTTCTTAACCGGAGCAGTCGCCCTTCCAACTGCACAAACCAGGAGGCTAGTCGCTCGTAGCGCGAAAGCGAATTGATCAATAGCACGAAATAAGGATCAGTGTTAATCGACCAGATTTCAGTGATATCCCCAAGGTGGAGTTTCTGCGAAGGAAAGTTTAACATCCTCTTGAATGCAGCCATACGGCCAAAAAGGAAAGCTATACAGTTTCCTTACAAACTTCACAGTTGAAAAAATTTGTCCTGGTCCAGGACTCGAACCCGGGACCACCACTTTACCGCGATTCGAACCCGGGACCACCGCTTAACTGGGTTCGAATCCCGGCCAAATTGCAGGGGTTCGGGCTTAGGGCGTGTGTGTGGTGTTGGGGGTCTCGACTTGCTAGCCATGATGACAAAATGGTGGGGCGCAGTTTTTATCTTGAGGCTCGGTTGACGTAGACAATATTGGTGGAAAAGATGTGGTTGAGAGCAGATCACGTTTAGGGGGACGCTTGCAGCAATGCCAGGGCGACCCGTTTTGGGTCTGGGGTAGGGCTGGATGGGGTATATATCTCGGTGTTCTCTGTCCCCGTGTGTGTCTACGGGTAGTGTAAGTGGGAGAATCGGCTGGGGAAGAGCATGTTTAATCCCTTCTCGGATGGTATAAATGGTGAGGATCCGGAATTCGTTCCGAGAGAACTTTTGATACGTCCGCAGGGGGCTCCGGATTTCGATGATGGTGACAACAGTGTAATGCCGTAAGGCTCGAGTGTGTTATTGCCGAGAACGTCGACGTCTGGGTGCAGTTTTAGATGCAGAGCATGTCGAGCTCGGGGCTGTGTCCCTCCCTCGTCGTTGTCGTTGTTGTCCGCCGTCCACACCCCTACGGCGCATGCCTGGCCAGGCACCGCTGATGATGATTGTGGCAGGATTCCCCCAGGGTTTTGCCTACAAAAGAATCCATCACAAGATAGCTTCGCGTTAAACCACACTCGTCATCTTCTCGTAGGAGAACCGCTGAAGAAGAGCAAGGAGAAGAAGACAAACCTGCGCAGAGGAAGGCGTGTACGTTGCTCTCAGCCGGTGCACCAACGTCAGCAACCTTTACCTCACTCAAGCTGACGTAGGCTACCGATTCTAAAACAGAGACAACAAAATCGACAAGAACATGATGGACGAGTTTAGCCGCCTCGAGAACCACCGCGTACGCACCGCTACACAACTGGACTTGCGTGCCTGCGCCACCGGTGTGGAACCGGACTTGGAATTCACTTTGGCGCTACTAAACACCAGATCACTCAACATAACGGCAACACAATGGAACCACGGTACCCCCATGATGCTTCGCATTTTCATCATGGTTCCACACGAGAAAATGGTGTAGTTCTTTGTATGGTGGCCGTGAAATGGGCCTGCGGTTCGGGTCGCACGGCCTGCAGCGCATGGGGTATTATGGGTGAGTTTGTGGGTTGGGGGGAGCGGTATTAGGATGGAGTGGGACCAAAAGGTGTAGTTAGGAGGCCAAACCGCTCTGCCCAGCTCACTCTGACGTTAGTGCTCTGCAGCCGGGAGTTAGGTGGAGCTTCGTTTCCCGGATATCGCTGGCCTCCCGGCTGGAGGCCAAAGACCCTGGATCGGCCATTGCTCAGGGTGCGGCCTCAGTACCGAATCTCCGGTCGCGGATTTTGCTGCGGCCGAGCAAATTAGCAAGCAGGCGCTCAGCAGTGGCAGAGGACTGCTGGGATTCCTGGGTTTGATGGGCAACCGTTTAACTTGTACAGTCAGTGGAGTTACAAAGTTGGCGGATTGGTCAGTGGGAATTCATGGCCGGTTGGTCTTCATAGCAGTTGGCGCAGCGGGAAACGCACACGTGATCTGCAACTGGATTCAAAGTCCCACAAAGTGCTGCACAAATGCGTGTCCCGACACGGGCAGACGTTAATTCTATGGCCGAGCTTGAGGCGTATCCGGAATACTTGGTGGTGAGTGTGGTATATGCGCAACGGTATTCTGCCCCACAAAAGTGGGCACGATGAGAAAGATAGAGACCCACGTAGGGCAGGGGGGTTGTGGTAGAATCACTCATCATCCAGGTGGCGGTGTTGGCCGCAATTCACGTAATTATAACTTTGCTTTAGCTGTCTGGGACGGCATTGTTAGCGGGGACTTCATACTGCTTGCCCGCTATTTTAGGAGTGGCGAAATGCGGCATCTTATTGGCGATGTCCTTCTCCGGGGTACTCAGTCGAACCTCGTTTTGTCCCTTCGGATACGAAAAGCGGTGCTGTCTTGTGCGGCGTCGGATGTCTGCGTTGCGGCATTGATTGCGTTTGTTACGCTGAATCAGCCACTGCGCATATATGAGGCAGGTACGAGGACAAATAACCACTTTCAAGTCATCTAGCGGGAGAGGTGGCAATCGCCCTTGGCGATGTAGGCCCTTGTCCGATTGGAATGATGCTGCGGGGTGGCTCTATTCGTTGAGGATTTGGATTTCTGGGTAAGACGAAGATGTTAGGACTGGTGCTTTCGGGGGCGCCTCTGGCTGTTACGGCGACGACTTCGGCCAGCGTGAAGCAGTACCTGTCGGCTATTCCACAATACGAGCGTGGTCATCAGATGAAGATTGAGGACCAGGGTCTTCGTGCTCAGTTTCAATGTTTGCAATGCTGTGGGCGTCCGAAGTGGCTCGCTTGAGCCCGCGGACAGGGAGGCCGCGCGAGGGTGACTGCTCGACCGGGTTAGTCACTCAGCCCGATGGACGGGACAGAGTGGCGCCGCCGTCGTCGCACCCAGTAGGGTTGTGGAATGCACCGAAGCTCTGTCGGCACCATCGGTCTGGCCAATGTGGTGGGAAGGCTTCACAGAAGCGGTGGCACATTCACACTTGTTGCACTTCTTGCAAGTAAACCGCCGTTCCCCAGACAGGACAATGGCCAGCTGTTCATTTAACCTGGTCACACACTCTCACATACACTCTATAGTTACAGCCGGCACATCACAGTTTTACTTGTTTTCCGTGAACCTTTTCGAGAAGAGGCAGCATGCATCCGTGCTCGTCGCCATCTGGTGGCCGCTCCCGGGTAGGGGCGAAGCATGCAGTATATATGTGTATCCTGCGCACCTTGTCCATTTGGGGCCCATGAAGACGAAACCGCTTGTGGTAGAGGTATAAACCTTTTACTGAAGAACAGTTCCACCGTGAGGCTTTGGTTTACGAGTGTACCGTAGTGGGATTTTCGCCAACGTTAAATTATGGAATAAGGCGCAAACGAGTGTCCGACAGTTTTAGTATCGTGACAACTTCGAGACGCAAGCGAGTGTCCTGGTGTTTTAGTACATACGTATATAGGGGTGCAGTGGTGGGGGAAAGTTAGAGAGTGACCCTCGTGTGCTGAAAGCCCTAGGTACGAATATAGGTGCCACACCATTCAAACTTCATAAAAAAATGAGTGTGTTGATGGAACTGCTGAATGAAGTTGGGGTTGCGGCCTCATCCCGGCTACCATTGCCGGTACCCCACTCTCTCAGCAGAGAAGGATTGGCCCCTCTTTTATTAATGGTCACGACCTCCCATGACTACGCCAATGAACTCTCGTCTCTCAGTCTCCAGCGGCTGCGAAGCAACTGTCCACGGTGCGGGTCAGACCTGTGACGCCGCAGAGAGTGCTAAGAATCGCTGGAAACGGACCGGCCGCCATTGCTATCTGTATCTGGCAACGTTTACCACTACAACGTTACCAAGCGAGGCCAGCCTAGAGGTGTTGTTCAAGGAATGAAAGGGCAATAAATGGGATGCACAGGGCTCAGTGCGGTTGGGATGGCAGTTGAAGGTTTCAGGATGCTGAAAAATAAACACATCCTCCGTTACCGCAGTGTTGTGAACAGAAGAGAAGTGGGGTGTGATTTCTGGCCAATAAAATTATAGCAGGGAACAGACGAAAACTATAGCATAAACGAAAGGGTTTCCAGTCTAATGATTAGGCCTACCAAGACGTACAAATTCAAGGTGGTACAGGACTATACTCCTACATCCAGCCACGAGGACAAGGTAGTTGAACGCTATGAAGATGTGGAATCAGCCATGGTGCAAGTGAAAACACTGTATAACGTAGATATGGGAGACTTCAATGCTAAAGTAAGCAAGAAGCAGTTCCTGGCAATGCAGTTTTGAAGTATCGTCAGGGCTGTAAACATAACAGAGGGGACTTATTACTAGAGTTCGCAGAACGAAATATTCTACGCATCATCAATCCCTTCTGCAAACGGGGCAGCCGGATGTGGACCTGGAGCAAGCCGAATGGGGAGAATAAAAATAAAATAGACTTTGTGCTATGCGATAACCCCGGAATCTTCGAGGATGTGGAAGTGCGCGGAAGGGCGAGGTCTAGTGACCACCGTAGGGTAAGAACACAAGTTAGGCTAGATTTGAGGAGGAACCATGAAGCTAGTACGAGAGAAACCGATTGATAAGCCAACAGTAAGACGCAAAGTTAAATCATTTAGTTTTGCGCTGCTGAACCAAGATTTATCTCTAACCGAAGAACCAAAGTACACAACAGAGTAAGCCAGCAGCAATCTTGCACGGATTTTCACGAAGTGTGCAGTAGAAGTTCGAGGCACTATCGCTAGACCATATAATAGTAAACTTTCCGAGGAGACAAAATATATAACTAGAAAACGGCACACAATGACAAACTTCCACCCCAGCCGGCAGAATAGTACAAGCGGAGCTCTCCAATGTTAATCAATAGGCGTTAGACAGGTAACCTCTGGAAGTATATCAGGGAAAGGAGGGAGCATGCCCTAAAGAATGGAGGTAGTCTGAAAGCAGTTAAGAAGCCTCTAGGCATTGAAAAAATCAGATGTATGTGCTTAAACACAAGTAGGGCAATGTCATCACAAATAGGGGTAAAATAGCCATAGTACCCGAACACGTTTATAGATATATGTACAGTAGCAATGACATCCAGAATAATACCGCACGAGAAGTAATTCAGAGGAGGTAGACATCCCACCAATAACGACCGAAGAAGTTAAGAAGGCTTTGAAAGAAATGAAAGGGGGCAAATCACCTGGTAAGGATCAGATAACTGGTGAACCCTTAAAGTACGGTGGGCAAATATTACTAGAAAAACTGGTAGACATGTATAAGGAATGCCTAATAAGAGCGAGTGTGCCGAAAGTTTCGGAACAATGCGAGCACCATGGTAACCCATAGTAAAGGTGACGTGAAGGAATTTAAAAATTACCGGCCGATCAGTCATCTACAAGTCAATGACGAAGGTAATTGATAACAGAAGCAGTTCCTATAAAACCGGAACGAGAGCTTGTTCCGCGTTCTTTCCCAATTTTGAAACGAGTTCCCGTTACTAATTTCTTAATTGCGAAAAGAACGCGTTGAGGTTCCACTTGGAACAATGGAACGTTTCGTTACATCAACCTTATATTTCATGTTAAAATAAAGTTTGGTTGACAATAAAGTACGGTAAATTTAAAACTCACACCAAACTACTTGCATTTTAAGGATAGTAACACCACCGGCAGCAGATTAGCTGGAGATAAAAAGAATCCAAAGAAACGCTCCTTCACAATTTTTTTCAAGGAGCACCGGACAAAGTCGCACATGCCTAACGGCGATTTAAATGCTCGTGTATATGGGTGCAACACATATGGCACTTTTCACTTGGGTCTTGCAAGTGTGCAGATGTAAAAATTGAAAGTTCGAAGAAGGAACAAAATAAATTTCTTCCATAGGAAACTGTGTCGAAAGGAGTACATAGGCGAAAGTACTAAGGCGTTTACTGAATGGTTATTACAATATTGCAGGTTATTAAAATGTTTCTCAGGCCCTGTACAGGGAATTTAGTAATGGAGTTAAAAGTGAAGCTTTGCGGATCCTACAGCAAAAATGTACGAGTAACCAAACACAACGCAACAAGTAATGGCTACAAGGTTCACAATACAAGTTTAAGTCAAGAAAAAAAAAGGAAAAGGAGAGTCAGCAGCGTAGCCCTACATGAAATCTAAGCGGTGAAATTACTAAGCATACCGAATACAATCGGGGTAGTGGATAAAGTCACAATACAAGTTGAAGTCAAGAAAAAAAATAACTAAGAATCTTAGTCACATATGAAATCTACCGGCATGAATTGAAAAGTATATGCCGACCACCGTCAGGGTTGTAGATTGGGTAAACAACGAAACATAGCCAAATATGTGACACGACGTAGAATTCAGTTGCTGCGGTTAGAAATACGCATAAGGTTAAAGCACAGGAAATTACGCGGAGTATAAGCACGTGCGAAAAAAAAAACATTTACTATAAAAAAATCAAAGCACAGGTTGAAACCTACCAACTATAGTAGCTCTGAACGGTGGCCTCACGCTCGAGCGGCGTCTCCCGGGTATTTTCCATACGGCACGCGACAAAATTGTGCCCCAGAATGAGGGAATTTTTGTCCTTTGTCAACACGATGCATGTAATACAAAAGCTCCTGGCACTATCGTCGACCCAGAGACCGCGGCGTGACGAACTGCACACCTACGCGGTCTCTTTGAGAAATACAGCATCGCGCACTTCCCAGGGGTAGGAACATCTTCCCTCACGCAGTCCGTCCTCCATTATATGTTCCTAAGGCGATCTCACGCTAAACGTAAGTTCTGTTTACAACCACGCAAACTTGATCATAATATTATACAGCGCAAGCAAAACTAGTCTCCCCGTTTTAAATCGCCTTTTCCCAGCGGTGGGCTGTGGGAGAACCCGGAGACTAACAGCGATTTGGATGTCCATAGACATTTTGCCGCCATAGCGAAGGCTGGCCGCTCATTGCATCGCTTTTTGGAACAGGCATCCACTCCAACTTCCCCGGCTCAATAAAACGTTTTTCCCTCACTGACTCACTTGCATGAGCGCACCGTCTTGGTGCAATGTGCTTAGCCAGAGTTTCAGTGAAACACGAATTACCGACGTTTCCCATTACCACGGCACGCCTCAGGTTTGTGCCCATGTATTGAAAGCAGGGAGTAGTGTCTGATTGCGTACCACTTACTTATGAACTAGCCTGTTATGACCACTAAAAAATAACTAAATACGTGTTATACCCATTTGAGTCATTAGTATAATGGCCCTATGTGCATCGCGGGGTACTACCGCTAGTTATAGATGTAGTCCGTTGGTCTTTCTCCGAGTCTAACCAGCGCGCGGCGAACGGGGGCTTGGAAACTCGGGCGGCTCCCTCAACCACCTGCAGTGCACCTTGTTCCGTTTACCGATTTTATTGCAGAGGCTTCAGCTGCTACCTGACAAGTATATTGCTTGCGGAAACTAAGGTGTGTGCCGTAGTCGGTGTTTGACTTCGATAATTTCGTCTCACTGCTTTCCGAAAGCGAAACTGAAACCACGTTTTCGGACAGAAACGTCAGAAAATCTGCCTGCCTCGCAGTGTATAAAAGCTTAAGTTCGTGTTTTTAGATACGATGGGCTCGCCGAAAGCTTAGATTAGGATTTTTTACGTACTCAACCACCTAGGACCTGTTTAATACAGGAAAACATAAAGCTGGCGTCATTAAACGTTAGCTCTAAATTAAGCTTATGTTAGTTATTTTCGTGAGGTGCGTAGAGATGTTGCCGAGATACAAAGTAATTACCCGGCCGCGAGGCTTCTCCCTTGGTTCCGTTCGCTTCTAGCGCGTCGGATGATGCACAAGTGAGCCGCATTGTGATCAGTTTAATACACAATCAGGGCCCTATTCTCGACTGCACAAATTGCTGGCAACTCGCTCATGTTTTTTTGCGTAATCACGACTTAAGCAAACAGTGACGTGCTGCACCTATATTTATGACAACATGCAGTGTAATTTGACGAGTCACTCATAAAGATTGCTACCAGGGTATCAAATATTGTGCATGAAAGATATTAAAAACACTTGTCATATACTATAAAAATTAAGACGGTAGATGAAGCTGAGAAAAAAACACGTTTCTGGAGGTTAAATTGGGCGTCAACACCACAAGGCGATCGAGTAACGTTGATCCAAAAGTGAGCGAAAGGCGGATGTCGAGCTCAAGAACACCACACAATTTTTAACCGTACCTATTTATTTCTTTCAATCGCTTTTAGTAACATAGCTGGTCTTTGTTGCTTTATCACCTTCCCGGCCGCCACCGCCGCCATATCATCGTCTGCTGCTATGTTACAAGTTTATGGCGTGATCAGAGAAAAAGACGGCCGATAACACCGCTTGTGTACCGCATAAGACCAGCGAAGCGCTACTCCTGATAACGGCGGAGCGCACCGATGTTGCCGATCCACTCATTCGTCAAGCTCGACTTCAATCAGCGCTGTAATTAACCAAATAGCCACTTTTCTTTGTTATTTTTTTCTTGAGTTCGATCATGTGACCCAACAGCTTAGTAGTGTGAGTATAGACAAATTCCTTGCATTGAGTTCTCTTCGTCATGGAGAGGCTTGTACTGCCCTCATAAGTTGCGGTTACGCCAAACGAATAATTTTTATTTTATTGCCAAACGTAAAAGCAAAATACTGCACGTTATTTGTATGCTCCATGATCGCTGACTGGGAAGCAGTTGAAACTCGAATTTGTTTCGGTAGGAAACATGCTTTAAACAGCGCGCATGTGAAACTGCGCCTGCTGCGAATTGCCGCACATTTCGCGGTGCCGTAAGCCAGGACAATTTTTTGCCCTATTTTGCTTGTATTTTCTGACAAAAACAGCCGCCATTTTCAAGCTGTTACGTAGCATTACTTCACTTTTACACAGGCTTAAGTTGCCAATGCATGACGTAATCGTTCCAGCCAACTGTTTAAATTGCGTCACGCCTTCTCAGCCAATCACAGAGGGGGTGTGTATTACAAGCAGTATTGTTGTTGAATAGCAAAGACAGGCTTTCGTTCCCATATCCGCTGCATTTAGTCTGGTTTTTCATTGCCGGCCAAGAATTATGCGCTTTAGTAACGAGAAATAAGGCAAACCTTAGAACTGGTGTCCGTAAACGACATGAAACGTCAAAATGACGACAGCACACACAACCGTTTTGTCAGCCAGAAGCACGTGACCAAAATAGAAAGCCAACCAAAAAAGACTTCCGGCAAATTGCCTGAATTGCCGACAATTTGTGCAGTCGAGAATAGGGCCCTCAGTTAGGTTTGTAGCGTCACTGAAAATTTTTGTCGCTCAATTTGATTACCCCTTAAAAATAAAACTAATAAAAAGTTCACCATGCACCTCATCTATCTCCAGGTTGGCCAAGTTGTCTTTCAAAAAGTACATTTGACATTTCATTCGTATCGAAACCACTGTTTAGCGCGTTGCCTGTTTGTCTATGATCCCGCGTTGTACGAAAACAAAACTAATGCAAATGAAACGATGACGGCAGTTTATTTGATAGCCTTGCGATTATTTTTGTTGAAATACGGTAGGCACGACTACATTTCACGCAATCTTTAGCGTGTTGCTTCGTTTCCTAAACTTTTTACTTATTACCTTGTGCCACTGCCATAGTATGAAGCACATTTTAGGTGAAATGCCGGACTGGTTTGTCAAGATTTGGTCAAATAACTGCCATCGAAAACCACAATATCAAACAATAAACAGCAGCAAGTGCAGTACTTTTAAAGTTTAAGAGCCAGTGTTAACGAAGTCAACGTTTAAGCCAAAATTTTCAGGTGTGCATGCGTGGAGGATGGTGCTAGGTGCTGCATTTAGTAAGCAACGTGCATTTACCTTTGTAGTGAAGAAGTGCTTTTACTGGTTACAGGCGTTACAACTTAAATGTGTTTCGCGTGGAAAAGTGGAAGATGCAGGAGAAAGAGCAAGTCTTCCAACCTGAGCTATTTTACAATAGTGTGTTGAACTACGCACTGAGGTTTTGGCAGATCGGCGAATTACCCAAGAAAATGGTCTCGTTTTTGTTTATCAGAATAATTCTACTTTTTAGTCATCTCAAGCAGCTGAACGAGGCCTGGAAATTGTCTCCGCTCCACGGTACTTATCTTTTTATTATGCTGGATTGTTTGTGTTTTGCTTCAGTGCTTAGGTTTTCAACAAAACATTTTCGCATTCTTGCCACTCTAGTGTTAAGAATACTAGTGGTTCTGGTTGTAAATTTTATGTGCATAATAAGAATGACCAAAAAAATGTCCGGAGTTATGGTGCTCCATTGTTTCTAGGAAGAAACGTGATTTGTTTCCATGGTTGGCGCACATCGTTTATTGTGAATTGTGGCTTGATTTCTGTTTTTTACATGTTGTTGTACAGACATTTATTGTGGGCACATGGAAACATTTTTTTGTGTAATTACATGTTTAAAGCAGAAATCTGGTCTCTAGCAATGCGCAGTATTAGCGTTTGACATAAGCACTTACCAGAAAGCCAAAATGTGCATGAAAATAGGATGGTGCCCACGCTATAAGAATTATCATAAGAAGACGCTCTGCAAAGCCTAGTCCAATATTGGTTGTCCATATGTTGGTGACAAGTCTTTTGTTGGCTTCTCACCTTTGTCCAACACAAGCCAATAATCTCTGACACACTGCTCACTGATGATTTGCCATGCCTGGGCGTGGCACTTTCTTCTGCTCGGAGCGGTGGCTGAGTGGGTGAGGCATTGTGCTGCTGATCCCAAGAATGCTGGTTCGATTTCCGGCTTTTCTGATGAAGGCTATAAGGGGAAACCCCGTATATTCGAGATTGCGGCAACGTTTAAGATCCCCCAGTGTTAGAGATTATTCCGGAGCGCTCAACTACGGCGTGTCTCATCGACTGTGTAGCGTCGGTGAATTAAACCTCAATCAAAAGTTAAGGGACACATGTTTAAACAAGAAACAGCAACCTCCTACGAGCACGGCACCCAAAACATTGTAAATAAAAAGAGCACTTATGAAGGGCGTTAACAACTTGAAATTACATGATAATTCCCTGAGCAAAAAGCAATGGTAATGACAACATTTCATGACCATACTCCGGCAGCAGGATGGGCGATGTAATCTGAATATAAAAAGTACGGTAAGTGTCTAGTACTAGTCGTATATGTTTTGGAAAGTAGGAAGAATGATGCTTGAATGAAATATACGTTGTAAGAAAGTTACGGTGTATCTTTTTGTGACTTTGAAAGAAGGTACCATGAGGGTTACTTACCCCTAGTTTCTAGGATAAATATGCAAATGTCTCATAAATCATACTGGTTTTTGTGTGTAATGAAGCATTCGGTTTTAAAACCAATAATACATTCTGGTTGCGTCCAAAATGCCTCTCTTTGCAGCTCTGAAGCTCCTCGGGCAAGCAATGCCAGCATTTGTTTACATGCACAAGACGCAATTTAGCCTTAAGATGCGCCTTCTTTTGCGAAATGTTGGGATAATATTACTGGAATGTCAGGCGCGGCTAAAACAACACAAATGTTAGTTTCAGGATTTCGTCGTATACTTTCATAAATACATATTTCCCGTTGTCATTAGTACAGATTAAGGACAAAAATGAAAAATGTTGAGGGGACAGCCTGTTAAATAGCGCCAACAATATAACAATAAAATACTAAACAGCACAATAATATTTACCGGAACAATATAATGCAAAACCACACAGACAGTAAAAGTTGTGGTCAATCTAACACCCTCAAAATAAGGAAACGCCAGAGTAGTAAGACAATTACGATAATTGTTTTAGCTAAGCGTGTCTGTACCCTACACAATAAAACAAGAGACTTCCCAACTTTAAAACATTCCTAAGCACCAATGACCTTAAGTTCCTAACAAATGAACTCTGCTAATGACACATTGCTTCGACCGTCGATAACGTATTTCGGAGTTTGCCGAACAAATGGGTATTTGTTTGGCGTACTTTGTGTATACGTTTGAGAAATAAACATACCCAGGCAGTGGGTGTCACGAGGAAGAGAAAAAACGAGGATAGGCTGTACCCAAGCCTTCGCTAATTGATTCCATTACTATCTCGGAAGCCGGATTCGGGTCCCGACATTACTTTCGGAAAACAATTTATGGTACCATGAAAGCCAGAACTCGAAACACCAGCGCACCTACAATCGATGGAGCAGCCACTTCGAGGCACGCTACGGCTGCATACTTTCGCACTGCTCCACCCCGGAAGCCTTGCTCGTGACCGCGGCACCTTTCTGCTTGTGCCCAAGCCGCCCTCGTCCGGCTATGCGGCCCTAGGATTTAGAAATACGCAGCGTTCGGCTTCGCCGACATGCGCCATGGACGCTCTTTGCATTCGCCGAAATGTCCTGAGGGCGGCCGTCTCCAGGACCATTACTGTCTTTGACGCGTTGCGGCCGAGTCAGGCAGAAAAACCTATATAACGACAGTCTTTTCCACCTCATCTTGTATGACCAGGTGAGCCTGCACAAACTCAACGCCCAAATTCAGAAGAACCTGAATCATGAAAAATTTGAAGCTGGCATTACGGATGCCATAGAAAAGGACTAACACATCGGCGCACTAAACCACGCGGACGTTTCTTCCTGAGCACAACCTCGTCCGAAAGTACCGCTCCTCAACCTCAGGAAGCCCTCTTTGCTACCTGCATCGCAACCTCGATCCTCGGTTCGCTTCCCAAAGAGGCCCGTCCGATGGTGTCCACAGTGATCAAGGGTGACGTGCCACCCGTCTGGTATTGCCTGTTGAGCGCCTAGTGGAACACGAGGACGAGGGCGGTGCACCACACTATGACGTGAAATAAAGCCCTGAGGGGCTCAGTCAGAGAGAGGGACCCCGCCGAATGCATGACTCTTACGTCGCCAACGTGACCATCGTTTTGGCGAGGTATCATGAAGCGCTGCCGTGACTCTTGCCTCGTCCACGAGACTTCTTTTTTAGAGACGCCTCTTCTGCCGTACCGGGATGCTCGTGTCAGTGACGCCACTCCCATTTCGGAAACGACATAACAGCACTTCCAAGATCCTAGCATTGCAGACTTGACTATGTTTTTGAGGACGTTTCAGCCGATCTACCACGACCCTAGCGTCGGTTATGGTGGTGGTGGCACGAAAAATGGCACATACCAACTTAGAAGGATTGGCCAAGAAGAGTAAGTTTTCATTAGAATCAATCTTGCTAGGTAAAATAACAAAGCAGAAGGAAGAATTTGGTCTAGGTTACTGAGAGAGAGAGAGAGAGAAAAAGAGATAGAGAGAGAGAGATAAAAACGCGAAAAAAAGCAACAGAGAGAAGAGTAGGAAAACTACAGTAAAAATCATCCTCATCGGAATGTTTCTAACACTGCAGGGGAGCGGTCTCCCAAATGAAGGCGTGGATGGCGTTGCACACGTCCCTATGTCATCGACCCAGCCTAGTCCCCCCAAACGACAGAAGCTCCGGTACAGTCAAAGGCAGTCGGAGACGTAGCAGGGGGATCTCCAGCAGCCTTCTCTGATGGTTAGAAAATGAGCGGCAAAAAAGAAAGAAATGCTCTTCGGATTCAATTTTTTGGCAAAAGTGGCACAAGGGGGACATTATCAGACTTGCCCTGTATAAATACCGATTAAGTGGCAGCACACCACAACAAAAAGAAGTCAGATACTTCGCACAAGCGAGTTTGGCATAAACTTCTCGTCCAGCGGTACCTGAGGTGTTCGAGTTCCGGAGAAGTGTTAAGACCATGATCGGAGGCATCTTGATTGGACAGGTATTGGCGATAACGTGCCAACAACACGCAAGAAAACGGGGGAGAACCTCGACAATCGCTAAAGTCAAAGCTGTTTTAGCTAGTATGTCACCAGTTTCATTGACAGTTACCCCACAGCGACCGGGCAACCAAATGAGCCGAATCTCCCTCACCTGAATGGGGACGCAGGAATAAAACGTTTTAAGAATAGGGAGTAAAGTATCTGAGGAGAGAGCCATGCACACGGACAAGGAGGCGACGCTTGTTTTGGAGAGATCCGAGCGTCCTTCTTCGACTCTTACATTGACGATAACGATCATGTTTTGCCACCATTCTTAAGCCCTGAACCACATCGAAGATAGTTTTATTGGATTCGGCTACTTAAACGTGATCCACGCACAATGGGGTCCTGCTTCCAATGATGGCGAAGCGCCAGCTCCTCCGACTCTCCATCAGCGAGTTTCGGCGGCGCTCGTCCAAGCCTGCCGGCGAGGCATCCTCGAGGCGAAGCAGAACAGATGTTTCGAGGGTGGGACCCCTTCTCCAACAAGCACTATTTCATGCTCGACCCGCCTTTCTGCTATGCTTACGAGCCCAACCAAAGCGAAGACTCCTTGTCCGCCTAGTTCACAGCCATGTTGCTTTAGCAAATCGGCCTATTTGTGGAGACCGGACGGAATATGAATGCAACAAAAGTGCCAGTATATTCGCCACATTTCTCTGGGCAGTTGGCTAGCCGCAAACCTGGAGCATGGTCGCTCTCTCCGAATGACCATATAGACATTCGCAGTCTTTAAATTTAAATCTAACTTACTTTGATCCGGTATCCGCAGACGCGGTCGTTACCCGTGACGCTACTGCCGGACTTCTACTGCCTCGTTTAAATGTCAATGTTGTTTACAAAGATGTACGGTACCGAGACGCCTCGCCAAATGCTCCACTAGATCCTCCAGGCAGCCTACAAGCATGGCTGCTGCGAAAATATGCACCGCAATGGGAGTAGGACAACTGGTCGCAGTGGGGCCTGGACTTCGCCACTGGCTAGATACCTCCCAACTAACTTGGCGTGGGAGGTATGGGAACTCAGTTATTGGGGTAAGATGCGCAGGCCGGGAAGTCACAACAAAAAGCAGAAGACGAAGATCGGCTGCAACCCAATTCTCGCTTATCGACTCCTTCCCAGACTTGAAATCCGACGCTGGGCCTGACGGTACTGTCGCCAGATATACTTTAAGTAGCAATAAATTCACAAACTTAACGGAAATATAATAGTCTGCGTTGGCGTGGCGGAAATTGAAATGCTTCTTACGATAATCGCGTGTAAAGAGGCTGGAAAATTAAGCATGCTATTTTCAGCAGAAAAGAGTGTTGTTGAAAGGTAGACTGGTGCATATTGGAAGGGAGGGTGCAATGTAAAGGCTAAAAGTGATGAGGTATGCAGCTTGTATTTTTAGGTGGTAAAGACATGACAAATGAGTAGAATATATGTATCCTTGTAACTAATTACACTAGAATGGTTGGCACTCAACAAAAACTTATAATAGAAATAGAAGAATACGGTTTTTGAAAATACGATCGACATCTCACTATTACGCGAATGCCACCGCCCTTTTTTGTAAGCGACTTCACGTGTGGAATACATTTCACATTGTGTCGCTATGTAATCCAGTTATAAAGATATGCTTGTTACAGCGATGATGTTGCTGTCAAAGGAAATGACAGAAATGTAAGCACGGTCCTTGTTGGAGGTAGTAAATATTTATATTCCGTTTTAGCGGTATTTTTGTAGAGCGTCTTTACAACGCCGCGCTTTATTATTTTAAGCTTCCTGGTAAAGTTAAAAAGAGAAGTGTGACTAAAAGTGACTGAATTCATTTTGTAATGCATTTATTGGGGAGTATAAGTGGGTATATAACATTTAAAAGTCGTATATGTTGAAATCGAGCTACATAAAGCAGGAGCGGGAGCCCAAAAGTTTCCAGTGCTTCAAAATTTGACAACCTAATTTAAAATCTATCGGTAGAAAAACAATAGATAAATCATTGAGTACGGCTCCAGCGGGGTGGTCTTCCTCAAGGAACTTTTTTTTTTATCTGCAAATTCTCTGGGGGCAAGGTCTGACAAGTTATGGCAAAACCACAACTGGCAATTGGTTAGATCATAAAATTTATTCAAATATGCAGTTTGACAATCGGGTAAAACCGTCTCAATTATTTAGTTAGAAACCAAAGGATAGTTATGGGGCAATAGTTATTTATATGGTATGGCTACTGATTCTGAACAACTTTATACCTTCGCAACGCTGAGGTCAAGCCTGAAAATGCCGGTGCTAAAGTTGTTATATTGCGGCAACCGAGTACATCCGACAGTACTAGGAATACAAGGTCATTTTTAAACGCATAATAAAAGGGTAAACTGGAATGGTTTTCATATACTAACTTTAGGTCATCTCCCCGAAAGGAACACTGGGGTTATGCGAAGCATCCGCCCGCTGACACGACTGTTGGTTTCCATTCAAGTCATTGGTAGAAGCCGGAGTAGAGCATGATTCATCCGTGCATGACTCGTCCGAAGCAGCAACTGAGTCCATGCACCGGGTTTATATAAGCAGCTGGCGCGGAGAGGAGGAGGCGAGAGAGGCGCGCATGCGTGCGCACAGGGGGGGATGAAGGCAATGGAGAGAGAAGCGCGTTATCGCAGAGATGGCGTGCCGGGGAGGATGGAGGGAGAGACGTATAAGAGCACGCGCTATCGCACAGGTGGCATGGAGAAGACAATGAGGAGGAGAGGCGCGGAGGGCGAGGGACTAGGGACGCGGGACGCGGGAGGGACATAGGCCCGAGCATCGGATGCTTCGCATCTAAAACAATTGTAAAACATAGGTTTTGGTGTTGTTGAACATAGGTAAAATGTAAAGGCGTCAAATGATGCCTAAGAAATTACTACGTGGAAATAGTTCAACGTTAAAAAGAAAGTATTGAACAAAATCGCTGTGGTTATGACACCTTACGATATGCCTACCATATCGTAAGGTGACACAAACACTTTCCCTAACTCTATAGACAACACCTTTCATTCTACCTATTATTGTTTTTCTTGACGATGCCAATACCCATTTCAAGTGCGTTTTAAAGATTTGTCTAATGTTCAGTTTATGCACTCCATTTCCCATCATGTATAATCCAAACTGCCCATACACACCAGCCAGTACCATTGTCTTAATCATATTTTACTGTTACTCTAGGTTACACGTTTTAATACAACTTTTTGTTTATATACATTTGTGTGGCGCTGTTTGCCTCAGATGCCCTTGCTCCAAGTAATCCCACCATAATCATTACCCCCGTCCTTCTGCCCTATTCTTCTCTTTGCCATATCGTCCCTATTTTTTTATTATGGACGCCAAGTTTTATGTGGAATCCCGAAAACACTGAACGACCAAAGAAGGGTCGTTTCTTACTGTAGGTTATCGGAGGAACCTGGGAATACATATATATATATAATATATAATATATATATATATATATATATATATATATATATATATATATATATATTATATATATTATATATATATATATATATATATATATATATATATTATCCTACTGCATTCCCTTTGTTTTCCGAGGTTTTCTTGACTGCCAACCCTTATTCCGTCTTAATTCACCCAGCCCCTGATTTCCATTTCCAATTCGCTACATGCATAGCGAGAGCCTATGTTCTGGCAGTCTTGGTGCCAAAGGTAGCTTAAGAGAGGGTTCAACGCTGGTCGACCACTCTCGACATATAGACACTCGAGGTACAGCCCAGGGTGTAAAAAGAAGGTCCCCTTCACTCCGAGTGGTCCGAGTGGCACTGGCTACTACCCCCAAGTGCGGAAAACAAAAATCCCTTAACATAAATGCCCGAGAAAGTTGTGGGGAAACAGCCCCGCCAGTAGCGTAGTGCTCGTCGCACCAAACCACTATTCTGGAGGTCGTGGGTTCGAGTCCCACCCGGCGGGCATTTTTTCACCACTTTCTTAACGACTCTAAAATTCGTTATCTGTTTCGATGACCTACCTCAGTCCCCTTGCTTTCCGAGGTTTTCTTGACGGCCAAACCTTATTCTGACTCAATCTACCGAGCTCCCCCCTTCCTATTTCTGATTCCCTATATATATATATATATATATATATATATATATATATATATATATAATATATATATATATTATATATATATATATATATTATATACATCAGCCGATTGGCCAGCTGGAACACACTCGGCACCCGGCACACCTCGGTAACGGCACCCTCGTTCTACGCGCCTCGTCCTGACCATGGCGGCGCGAGCGCAACCGTAATAAACGTGGGCTCGGCCGCACCGCCGCATCGGCCGCCTACAATTTGTTGACCCGACAAGCGGCTTCGCCATGGCATCACACCGCTGCTTCACCAGCCACAATGCGGACAACGGCACGTGACGAACGTCCATCGCCCTCCCAGACCTTCCCTTTCTGATTCCGTTTGATGCCATCAGAAATCACGCTGCATGGTTCGTCATCCTGGAGAGCCATTTTTATGTTCACGACATCCAGTCCCATGAAACGAGGTACCTCATCACTTTAGGGAAGTTACCTGCTGACCTCACTAAGCGTATCCAGCTGCCGGCCCCAGGCCCTAGTGCATACGACAATCTGAAGGCCGCTGTCCTCATCCACTACGGTATGGGAACCCAGCGGACGCCAACGGCGGCTGAACCAACGCCATTGTCTACCCCACCATACCTTCCAACGGCACCTGTCGAATCCCATTCGTCGGATTGTCCAGCACCGCCTGTCCAGGAAACGCGAGCCCCAGCTACGACTTTCAGCAACACAGAGCGGACCTGTTGCTTCGTGAACTCGACAGTACATCCTGACGCCGGACCCTAGGTTGGCGAATCTGCTGCACAGACCCCGCAAGCATCGATTCTCCCGGTATTCCTAACTAGGAAAACGCACCACCTCCGCAGGTCAGTTGGTCGAGTGATCTCCGAGACCACTCAACTCGCGTTGTACTACAGCCATCTTCCTCCCCTCAGGATGTACAGCAGCCTCAAGCAGCCGACGACAACCCGAGATTCACGGAAGTCCAACTTACCTTCGAAGCTGATCAGACTGCCCCCGACAATACTGACGTCCTGCCTACGATGACAAGACTGGAACAGGGATTGAGGGTGAAGCCTCCCAACAAACGTGGCCGAAAGCAGCATTACGTGTCTTCGTGCCATCGCGAGACGCCTCACAAACTGGCCACCAGACCTCGACCGATTCCGTGCTGCAAGATAACTTTCAGTTGGCACTATAACATCACCTCAACTATGCGACTACGAGCAAAGCACACAAAACTGGCACGCAAGACGGGAATGAGACTTCACGGCAGAGCAACCACAGCTCATCATCGGAAGGCTACTCGATGCCACCTCCCGTTTCGTGTGCACAAGTTGCATAGAGAGCGATGCAGCCACCAGCCCCACTATAAAGCCCACACGCGCAGGTATTTCAACTCCCCTTACACTGCATATAGGCTGCTCCTGTGGCTCCCGTGTAACCTATTCTTGCTAATCACATCGTCTACAGAAGATCCAGTTGCACCACTTCCATCCACGCGTCTGCTACCGCACTCCGAGCCTGGACCACCACAGGTTGCCCCTTACCCGGACGATACCTCGCCGACGACCAGGACCATGCCCTTTACTCAGCCCCGGCAACTAGACCACTGCATGCACATGGACTCTCTTACTGACTACAGACAAATCGTACATACCTGTACATAGTACGTTGTTTTCACACATTCCTCATAACGCGCTATGCGCTAGGGGGGAGCCCTGTAGCGCCACTATCATCTTCTTCTTCAGCGCCACCATCATCATCAGCAGATTGGCCAGCTGGAACACACTCGGAACCCGGCACGCCTCGGGAACGGCACCCTCGTTCTACGCGCCTCGTCCTGACCATGGCACAGCCAGCGCAACCATAATAAACGTGGGCTCGGCCACACCGCCTCATCGGCCGCCTATATATATATACATATATATATATAAATATATATATATACAAATCTAGAGAAAAATAAAACTCACAAAGCGCGCAGAAATAGTATAAGTAAAGAGTCGGATACACAGGAAGAACACTAACAAACAAGGTTTACTTACGTAGCGGCAACGGGACTACCCTTCATCAGAGTAAAGTTACATGATTTTGCTGTCGCAAACATTTGGAACACATTTCTTATATAGGTTTGCAGAAAACTGTGAGAAGGAGGGGAAAATGTTTCGGAAAAGGAGAGTACGCATACATTCGCGCTACGCCTATGTTACAACACCAAAGAAACAAAAAAAGGGGGGAGCGAGAGAGATAAATGGGTCGTGTTAACAAAGCAGCGTTCAAGGTTGCACCATGACGGGTCAACGTATGCCGCGCGGGCTGCAAGTTCAGAGAATGCGGGAAACTGGACAACCGCGGATTCAAAAGAAAGGGAAGAGTATACAGTAAGGTATTAAGTGGCTGGGGAGACTCGTTGGGGTGGAAGCGAAGATGGGTGTGCCCTCCGCGGATGAAGAGAATAGATAGGGGGCACAAAAGAGCATTTCACAGAAGCTAGCAACTGAACAGGAAATAGGTAGGGTCACAAAAGGTTAAACATGAATAGATCACAAAGAGTTAAACATTCCTAAAGGGTGGTTTGAACGAGGCCTCCTTCCCCTGGACAAATGGCATTGTTGAGCCGCATTAGACTAATAAAGCTGCTGTATTAGGAGAGTTTCTGCGAATTTTGATGGGAAACTCAAGGGTAGGAATAATGAACTTAGTTCTGAAAATTATGAAGCCGCCAATTTTAATCGAGGGATAAGCACGTTAGTTTTACGTAACATTCGTAAATCGCAACTGTGGCTGACCCAAACTTATAAATGAGATAAGATTCCCGAACCTTACGGTCACGGTGCGTTTTGAAGGCGGATTCTAAAATCGTTGCTTCGAGATGTTCAAATGCATGCCCGGGACTGTTCACATGTCTTGACAGGGGCAAATAAGGGCAGCTTTTTGCGTGAGAGCGGTGAATATTGAACCGTATTCGGAAGGGCGTTTCAGTTTGGCGGATATATTGTTGCCTACAAACAGTGCACTCTAGAAGATATACGACATTAGCGGAGTCACAGTTAAAGTTACCTTTTATATTTACGTAGTATTCTGAAGCCGTGCTGGTGGCGCGCAATGTAGTGGTCATGTGTGGGCATACTTCACATCGTTGTTTATTGCAGGGCATGCAGCCAGTAGTTGCCGGTCGGTTGATACGAGAGTTAGTAAGAAAGTCACCTAAATTCTTATTACGCCGGTAGAAAAGCATACCAGCAGACTTTATTTATTTTTCAGCAGATGTTGTTACAATCCCTGCTGAAGGGGCAGGAGCTAAAGGCATTGAGTGCCTGACGAGGGCTCCGGACCCTCTGGAGTGCACAACAGAGGAGTTCACAGTAGAGGACATGTTCAAATGAAATATGCGTGCTTAGCAATAAGATCCAGCAATACAGAGAAAAAAATACGTAAATCGTGAAAAATCACAAAAATCGTACATTTCCTATAATGCGAATCACAAGTTATACAATATAGATAGAACTTTTTTCTTCAATACCTGTTGCCAGCAGATACAATACAACACGAAATGTTTCCTTACTGATTGTTCCTAATGTCTATGAAAAAATCAGGTGCGCATACCATTTGGTGTGCGAAAAGCGTACCAAACACAAATTTATTTCCAATACAACATGACTACCAACAAAAAGAAAGCCTTAGAGGAACTCGCAAGCTGTCCCGACATAGTTATTAAACCTGCCGACAAGGGAGGCGCAATCGTAATCCTTGACAAAACTGACTATGTTAACGAGGCCAATAAGCAACTATCAGTATCGACGTTCTATAAAGCACTACCCAATAATCCCACTCAAGACTATAAGCAAATTGTCAAAGATAAACTTGCTGAGCTTGTTAAAATAAAACAACAAATGAAACACGGCTCGTTCCCTGATCCCCTTAACCCCAGTAGCCGGTATATTCTATCTTCTCCCAAAGATTCACAAGGTGAACAACCCTACCTCATCGTCCCATTACCTACCACATCCTCGCCTTAGCTTTCCGAGGTTTTCTTGACTGCCAACTCTTATATCTGTCTTATTTTCAACGAGCCCCTCATTTCATATTCTGATTCGCCGCATGCATAGCGAGGGCCTCTGTTCTGGCAGCCTTGGTGCCATAGGAAGCTTAGGAGGGTTCAACGCTGGTCGACCAGTCTTGACATGTCGTACACACAGGACTCACGGCCCGGTGGTTAAAAAAAAGGTCCCCTTCAGGTCGAGAAGTCGGAGTGGCACTGGCTACCACCATTAGGCAATGAAAAACGTTACGTTGATTTAAATACCCCAGAAAGTGGAGGGGAAAATCGTCCCGCTGGAAGAGTAGTGGTTATCGCACCAGAGCGTTTAAGGATGTCGTGGGTTCGGATCCCACCTGGCGGGCATTTTTTTCTCCACTTTCTGTCTTTCTTTCCAAACTCTTTATCTGTTTCAATGACCTGTTACATCCTGCCCTTGGCTTTCCGCGGTTTTCTTGACTGTCAAGTCTTATTTCTATATATATATATTGCCACAGACCTCGGACTGCTTCCCGAGAAACGTACTCGTAGCATAACCGCATATCCTTCTGGCTGGTCTCTCCCTATCTGGGTATGTGCTCCAGTGGAAAGGTGATGGTCGATGTCCAACGGAATGAAGAGGAGGTAGACGAAGTCCGAGCTCCCGCTGGGTTTGCGCCATCAACCTGTCTTTCTCCCGGTGACGATGGTGTCATTTTAAATAAACCTCCTTCCTGACTGCCTATATGTGCTTTGTCATGTGACATCTTTGGTGAGGTGCTGGACTTCCGCTTTCACGTACCTCTTGCCAGCGCAGCTTCATAACAACAAGGAACTTCGAAGTGGGTGCATCGCTGGCGGCCCCGCAATGCCTACCAATGAGCCCGAATCCCCTTCACCGTTCATCGTTGCGTCCCAACCCCGAGACCCCGGCGACTTCACTGGGACGGACGACATTGATGTAGAAGATTGGCTCCGTAGGTTCGAACGTGTGACTGCTCACAATAGATGGGACGATATCCTTAGCCTCGCTAACGCTGCTTTGTGCCTCAAGAAAATGGCTGAGACATGGTTTGACACAAATAAAGCACGACTATCCAGTTGGGATGTTTTCAAAGAAGAGCTTCGAATGGTGTTCGGGAAGCCTGTTGGTCGCCAGCTTGCGCAAAGCCAGAGCTCTCAACGCGAGCTCAAACATCTACTCAAAGTTACGTCTCCTACATCAACGACGTTCTGGCCCTATGCTCCAAAGTTGACCCACGAATGTCAGAAATGGACAAGGTTGGTCATATCCTTAAGGGCATCGCCGACTACTCTTTTCACCTGCTCCTTTGTAAGGACTGCGTCACCGTTGATTCCATCATCAAGGAGTGCCGGTGATTTGAGCAGGCCAAGGGACGCCGTATTGCTCACCCATTTTCCCGGCTCCCGCACACGGCTGCGACGTCTTCCTGTGATGACCTTCACCTACCCGCTCGTGCTCCACGCAGGCCGGACCTTGTCGCCCCGTCTGCAGATATTACCAGAATCGTGCACCGCGAAATCGAAGCTATGGCCCCGACCACCCCACTGTCATATGCAGATGATTACTGCCAACTCCCTACGATCGCTGCAATCAAGGCCGTCGTTCGCGATGAAATGGCAAGCGTGGGCTTGCATCAAGTCTGCAGTATCGGGCATCCCCACCCTCCTTTTACCCAACAGTTTTGGCCGACCACGCACATGGGCCTCCAAGCGCCTTTTGGTAACCGCCGCCGCAGTCCAGCTGAAGGGCGAACGCCTGACAGACCAATATGCTTCAACTGCTCCCGTATAGGCCACATCGCTCGTTACTTTAGGAGCCGCTGGACTCCACTCCCGCCCAATGCGTCACCTCGTTACGGCTCTCCGTCTTTCTCCTACGGCTACACTCCCGGTGCGCAGCGCCGTACTCCCCCAACCTCGGATACCCAACACTTGAATGCAGACCCTGTGCACACCAGGTTCAACCGCTCACCCTCGCCCCAACGCCGCCATTCCCGATTACAGCAACCTCGCCGCTCGTCTCCGATGCCCGCCCGTGCTGCCCGATACTCCACGGAAAACTAGGCAGTGCAGCTCCCAGAGGTAATACTGCATTACCGACCTGGCTCGGAAATTCTCTACCTCCTTCTTCTGGAAAGCACAACTTAGCCCTTCATGTCCATGATGTACCGGTAACTGCTTTAGTCGATACCTGTGCGCAGGTGTCGGTCATGAGCTCGTCCCTTCGCCGCTGCCTACGGAAAGTCCTCACGCCTGCCCCGTCCCGTGTTTTCAGAGTTGCCGATGGTGCGATGACCAAAGTAGCCGGAATGTGCACGGCACGTGTTGGACTGGCCGGCCACCAAATCCCTGTAAGTTTGCTGTCCTGGACACGTGCCCTCATGACCTTATTATCGGCCTGGACTTTCTCGCGGACCACGCAGCCTTAATCGATTGTGCCTCCGGTGTCCTTCGGCTTGAGCTACCGATCCCCCTTGCTACTTATGTCGAACCTCAGCCCCGGCTTCTTTCCACTGAGCACATTCGCCTGGCCCCAAAGGCAGTGACCTACCTTCCGCTGACCTCGTCTCCACCCGTGCCTGATGGTGATTACATCGTTTCTCCAGTTACAGACGTGTTGCTTGACCGCCACGTGGCTCTCCCGTTTTCGGACGTAACAGTTACCCAGAACTGGATGACACTGCCGTTACTAAACCTCGGACTTTCGACACAAGTCCTTGCTCAAGGAATAGCGCTTGCTCTGCTTTCACCATTGTATAACAGCGAGATTTCTGCCATGGCCCTTGACTCAGCCAAAGTTGACAAAGAGAACCACCACAACCTCGCAAAATCAGAGGAGTTTGTAAGAATGATTTCCTGGGACCTTCCAGCCCACCATGTTCAAGCTTCGCTGCCTTCTTGCCAGCCATCGTGACATTTTTGACTTCGACGGCCAGCGCTTAGGTCAGACATCCGTTGTGACGCATCACATCAACACCGGAGATGCAAGTCAGATACGTCGACGCCAATATCGCATGTCTCAGACTGAGCGAGGTGTCATTCAGCAGGATGTTGATGAAATGTTCAGAAGCGATGTTACTGAAACTTCTCTTGCCCATGGGCATCACCGATTGTTCTGGTGAAAAAGATGGACGGCTCATGGCGCTTCTGTATTGATTACAGGCACTTGAACAAAATTCACAAGAAAGATGTATACCCGCTCCCCCGAATTGATGACGCCCTCGACTGCCTACATGGTGCCTCCTACTTTTCATCCATCGATTTGCGGTCCCGATAATGGCAAATTGCTGTTGACGAAAAAGACAGAGAAAAAATCGCTTTTGTAACACCTCACGGTTTGTACCAATTGGAAGTCATGCCATTCGGACTTTGTAACGCGCCGGCCACATCCGAAAGGATGATGGACTCCCTTCTTTGCGGATTCAAGTGGACAACTTGCCTTTTTCACCTGGACGACGTCGTTGTGTATTCACCCACATTTGAGACTCACCTGCAACGTCTCTCGGGCATTCTGGGTGTTTTTCGCAGAGCCGGTCTGAAACTCAACTGAAAAAGTGCCATTTCGGATGCCGCCAAATCAAAATTCTCGCCCACCTGGTTGACTCCACCAATGTTCAACCCGATCTCGAGAAGATACGCACCGGTAAACATCCCCATTCTGTGCTCAGTGCAGGGCGTGTGCTGTTTTAAAGGCCTGTGCTCGTACTTCTGCCGTTTTGTCAAGGATTTCGCTGCCATCGCTCACCCCCTCCATCATCTTCTTAACAAAGATGCAGCGTTCTCTTAGGGCCAAGAGAAAGAGTCGGCTTTTTCCGCGCTCATCGCCCACCTATCGAAGCCGCCAGTTCTGGCTTACTTTGACAGCTCTGCTCCGACGGTAATCCGCAACGGATGCCAGCGGCCATGAAATAGGAGAGGTGCTGGCCCTAACACCGGCGGGCCTGGACTGGGTGATAGCTTACGCAAGCCGCCTCTTGTCTCCACCCGAGCGCAACTACTCTAATCAAACCTTGCCTGCTTTCTGAGTGACGCCAGCAAGTACATACTTTCACGTCAACAAATGGATGCCATCTACTTCGACTGCAGCAAGGCCTTCGACCGCGTAAACCATGATTTGCTCCTTCGCAAACTGTCTTCTTATGGCTTGGCTCCTGCTTTCTGCGAGTGGTTTGCAACCTACCTCAAACAGAGAACAAACTTTGTTCAGTACGCTGGTGCTAAGTCTCGCAGCTTCACTGCACCGTCCGGGGTTCCCCAGGGCTCTATTCTCGGTCCTTTATTGTTTAACTTATTTGTGAATGATGTGCAGTTAATTATAAAGCATTCATCTCTATTGCAGTTTGCAGACGACATGAAACTCTATCGCGCAGTGGGATCACAGGCGGACTGCGCCCAGCTTCAACGCGACGTACAAGCAATCTCCCTCTGGTGCAAAACTAACTACTTAGATTTGAATCCATTGAAGACCGTTACAATTACATACACTCGAAAAACCTCTCCTTTAACCTTCCCATACCACCTCGACTCTCTGACGATAAGAAGAGTAAGCGAAACACGTGATTTGGGCGTTCTGATGGATTCGAAACTACGATTCACACCGCATGTAAACTACCTCGCACGCTCATCTCTTCGGACTTTGGGCGCTGTCTCTCGTGCAACAAGGGACTTCTCAGGAGGTTCGTGTTTCCTTGCTCTGTACAAAGCCCTTGTACTCCCAAAGCTGGAGTTTGCATCGGCAGTCTGGAACTGCATGAGTGCGTCGTCGTCTTTGCGCTTGGAAAGGGTTCAGAAAAGGTTCACGCGCATCTTCTCTCGCCGCTACACCCTACACGAGAAATACGCTTACAAGGATGTCATCAAGCGGCTGAAGCTCGAAGAACTGCAATCTAGACGCACAAACCGCGATTTAGTGTTTTTGTTCAAGTGTATCCACTCCAGATTCGACAGCCCGAAATTAGTGAGCTCTGTTCGGCTAAGGGCACCAATTCGAGCTCTCCGCCCCCACCTTTGCTTTGATGTGACCACCTCAGAGATGCTGTCTCCAGTGTGCCGTGTGCAACGTGTGTATAATGATGACTTTCGTGCATCTTTGGACGTCTTTTCCGGCAATGTTAACTCTTTTAAACGCGCCCTGAAAAATGCATGCATTTGAAGCCGCTGTTGCCCATTCAGTATGGTATAGAAGTTATCTCGTGTTCGTGTTTTCCGTTCCCTTCCCATTTTCTACACTTGCACCGTTTGCCGTACACATACTCCCGTGCACCTATGTATGTGTGTCCGCAGGTGTGTGTGCATGCATGCACGTGCGCATTTGCCTGCACTTGTTCACCTTCACATGCACCCGCGTGGGCATGCGTGTATGTATGTTTTGTTTGCACTCACGAGCGTAGTGCCGTGCATACATATAAATTTTGCTTTATATGTACTTATTACCAGTATCCATGTTCCCCAGTAAGTTACGACGGTGGATTGTACTGAACTTGCGTGTATGCCAATGTACTTTGTAGTATACCTTGTCACAAGCCCTGTCTCAGCGCGTGCTAATGTACTGACTGTAATCTCAATTCCTTAAATGTATAAATTGAGTGTGTGTGTTGTGTGTGTGTGTGTGTGTGTGTGTGTGTGTGTGTGTGTGTGTGTGTGGTGTGTGTGTGTGTGTGTGTGTGTGCGTGCGTGTTGTGCGCGTGCGCGCATGCGTGCGTGCTTACGTGTGTGTGAGTGCGTGTGCGTGCCTGCGAGCACGCGCGTGTGCGGTGGTACTATGTACTTTGTGATCCCTGCACTTCATAACCAGTCTCCATGTTTTACCGTTTGTTTATCTGTGTGTCGCCCTGTCCTTTTTGTGTGCACCACCAAGAAGGCCTAGTGCTGTTGGTGGGCACCACCCAATAAACAATAAACAATAAACAATAAACAATAACCGAGCGCGAATGCCTTGCTCTGGTTTGGGCCGTCGGCAAATTTAGACCATATCTGTACGGCAGGCCGTTTACCGTTGTAACCGACCACCACGTCTTATGCTGGGTTTCTTCTCTGAAAGATCGCACAAGTCGGCTTGGTCGCTGGGCTCTATACCTCTAAGACTTCGATTATTCAGTTGTGTACAAGTCCGGTAAACTGCATAGAGATGCCGACAGTTTATCTCGTCATCCCGTCGGCGAGCCTCCCCCTGATGAGCTCGACACGGATATTTGTGTCTATTTTTTTCGGACTTCAAAGACATCGGGGACCACCAGCGCCATGATCCGACGTTTCGGCCCATTATCGACCGTCTCCACTCACAGCCAACGCACCCTTCTCTGAACGCGTTCGTGCTGCGGGATGGTATCCTATACCGCCGCAACTACCGGGCTGATGGACCTGACCTGCTTCTGGCGGTACCCGAGCAACTTCGCTCGGATTTCCTCCGCCAGCTTCACGACTGCCCGATGGCTGGCCACCTTGGCGCTGCTCGCACTTATGACCACGTCCGCCGGCCATTTTACTCGGGAGGGCTCTACCGGACTGTGCGTCGCTATGTCGCGGCGTGCGATCCTTGCCAACGTCGAAAAACGCCACCATTACGTCCCGGCGGCCTGTTGCGACCTGTGGACATTCCCACCGAACCATTTTATCGCGTTGGTTTAGCCCTTTTAGGCCTCTTTTTGTTGTCCTCCTCCGTGAATCATTGGATTGCAGTAGCCACATACTATACTACCCGCTACGCTATCACCCGTGCGCTCCCAACGAGTTGTGCTACCGATGTCGCCGATTTCCTCCTGGAGGACGTCACCCTGCATCATGGTGATCCGCGACAGTTGCTCATGGACCGTGGCCGGTACTTTTTGTCACAGGTTGTCGAGGACCTTGTTCGCTCTTGTGAATCAAAGCACAAACTGGTGACTGCATACCATCCTCAAACAAATGGCCTTACTGAGCGGCTCAAAAAACGCTCACTGACATGCTTACAATGTACTTTCCACAGACCATCGAGATTGGGACGTTACACTACCTTATGTCACATTTGCCTATAATTCCTCCCGGCACGACACTGCTGGTATTCTCTTTCTTCCTTCTTTTTGGCTGTGAGCCTACTTTACCCTTCGACACCACCCCACCGACATCAAGTGAGCCGAGCACTGCATATTCTCGTGACGTCATCGCCCACGCTGAACTGGCGCGCCAGGTTGCCCGAGAACGATTATTGGCATCACAATCATCCCAGAAGTCTCGATACGACGAGTGTCCCCAACCTGCACACTTTCCTCCTGGCTCCTTGGTTCTTTTGTGGACCCCATCTCGCCGATTTGGACTGTCTGAGAAGCGCATGTCCCCTTTCACTGGCCCCTACCGCGTCGAGCGTGCCGTCACCCCCGTCACCTACGAAATCGCTCCTGTGTTGCCTTTGACCTCGCCTGGGTACTCAGTACCTCAGCTGATTCACGTGAGCCACCTCAAGCCGTACCACCGACTGAGTCTACCTGCTACTGCTCCTCCTTCATAACGGGCACCGGGACGGTGCTTCTGCGGAGGGGGAGTTGTGTAACAGACTTCGGACAGCCTCCCGAGAAACGTACACGCAGCATAACCGCATATTCATGTGGCCGATCTCTGCTTATCTGGGTATTTTCTCAAGTGGAAAGATGCTGGGCGATGTCCAACGGACTGAAGAGGAGGTAGACGAAGTCCGAGCTCTCGCTGGGTTTGCGCCATCAACCTGTCTTTCTTCCGGTGACTACATGGCCTTTGTAAATACACCTTCTTCCTAACTACCTGTCTCTGCGTTGTCACGTGACAATATATATATATATTGTGTGTGTGTGTATTTGTATATTGCAGGAACATATTTCCTGGACACCGGCAAGTAGTAGGAAAAAAATGAGAACGACACGTAAAAAAAAGAACAGGTTTAACGTTTCGGCCGAGGGACCGGCCTTCGTGAGAATAACAGAAGCGGCGGCAGTCACACAGCCTATTAAGGTGATCGTTGCAAGGTCACGTGCGGGGATTAAAAAGTAAACAATTCAAATGCAATATACCAAGGCCCCATGCGACACTTTTTTCGGGTGCTTACCACATAATAATAAGTCAGGCAAGTGCGGTATAGGAAATCAGCAGTGTCAAGCACACACGCGCACAGAAATTAGGGGGAGAGAGAAGTGGATAGCAATATTTATTATGGTCACTGATGCAAGCAACTTTGTATTCCTGCGCTTTCATTTAAACCACGTGCTATTGTATGGTATTAATATATATGAAAGGATTCGCGGACTTCCCTGTCATGATGTGTACGAAAGCTAGATTCAAGTATCGTTGCTTTGACATGGTCAAATGAGTGGCCCGCGACATTGGCATGCTTTGATATCGGAGGGTGAGGTAGTGTAGAGATATGAGCCTTGTGGTTGTTGAACCGCTGCCGCAACAGGGTTTTGGTGTCGCCAACATACTGCATTTTACAAATATCGCATTCAAGTAGATAAACCACGTTGCTGGTGTCGCAAGTATAGTTCTCATTTATCTTTACTCTGAAGTTTCTACTACAGGCGGTTCATTGACGACATCTTCATGATTAGGCAGCACGGGGAAGCTCTGCTGTTATCATTTATTGGCCAGTTTAACAACGCTCATCCATCCATGTTTTTAGCCATTCCTACTCGGACCAAACGATCAACTTTCTGGATGTGTATTTGACTTTGTGTGATGGACAACTGACTAAAAAAGTTTATAGGAAGCCTACTGATAAACAACAGTTCCTACATTTCTATAATTATCACGTAAAACACTGCAAAACCAGCATACCCTAATGTCAGGTGCTTCGATTTAAAAGAATATGTTCCGAACAAGCTGATTTTATTTCAAATTGCTCCCAACTCTGTAGTGCAATAATTAGGCAGAAGTACCCACCAGAGATTATCGACGATGCCATTAGGCGCGCTGATAGCCATGACCGCAGAGCAGATTTATGCCGCAAAACAAGGCAGCCGGTTTTTTCCCATACAAACCTGATTCTGACATTTTCCTTGTCTGCACAAAATGTAAATGCCGTTCTAAAAAACCACCATAACATACTGTTACAGAGCGAGCGATTAAAATCAATATTGCAAAACCACCATGGGTAACATACAGAAGATCGCAAAATTTACGTGAGCTGCTTACATCATCCAATAACAAACGTAAAGTGCCTACTGGCTGCCGCCCTTGCAACAAACCGCGTTGCAAGGTGTGCAATCTTTTGACTACATCTAAAGCGCAAGCAGCACAGCATCTAACTTCAGAGTAAAAATAAATGGGAACTATTATTGCGACACGAGCAACGTGGTTTATCTACTTGAATGCGATATTTGTAAAATGCAATATGTTTGCGAGCCCTAAAACCCCCTTTCGGTAGTGGTTCAACAACCACAAGGCTCATATCTCTACACTACCTCACCTTCCGATATCAAAGCATGCCAATGTCGCGGGCCACTCATTAGACCACATCAAAGCAACCATACGTGAAAATGGCTTCCTTAAACATTACGACAGCGAAGTCCGGGATTCCTTTCTTATATTTAAATTCGATACAATAGCACGTGGTTTAAATGAAAGCGCCGGAAAACTTAGTTGCTTGCATCAGTGACCGTAATCAATATTGCTATTCACTTCTCTCTCCCCCTAATTTTCGCGCGCGTGTGTGCTTGACATTGCTGATTTCCTATACTGCACGTGCCGGACTTATTATTACGGTGTAATCATCCAAAAAGGTTGCCGCATGGGGCCTCAGTATATTGCATTTGAATTGTTTACTTTGTCATCCCCGCACATGACCTTGCAGCGATCACCTTTATATTATTCTGGCGAATGCCGGTTCCTCGGCCGAAACGTAAAACCTTTTCGTTTTTTCGATGCGTGTCTTTTTTTTTTTTTTTTTTTGCTCTATATATATATATATTTTATATATATATGGGTTTGGAAATGAGGGGCTTGTTAGGAAGTACAGAAAGCAATGCCGGCAGTCTACAACGCCAAAGAAGGCATAGGGAAATGGTTAGACTATTTTTTTACCGTTAGTGACATTATATTATTTTTATTATTACGTGAGAAAGAAAGAAAAACACGCGCCCTGAGTGGGGATCGAAAGGCGTGGGTTCGGTCCCCACTCTGGCTGCGTGTTTTTTTTTCTTCTTTCTCACGTAATAATTAAAAAATCTAACGTCACTAACGTAAAAAAAATAGTCTAACCATTCCCCTATGCCTTCTTTGGCGTTGTAGACCGCCGGCATTTCTTTCTGTATATATATATATATATTATATATATATATATATATATATATAATATATATATTGTCACGTGACAACCTGTGGGATCTTTTAGAGAAGAAAGCCAGCATGAGGCGTGTTGGTTGGTTACAACGGTAAACGGCCTACGTACAGATATGGTCTAAATTTGCCGACGGCCCACACCAGAGCAAGGCATTCGCGCTCGGTTATAGAGTAGTTGCGCTCGGATGGAGACAAGAGGCGGCTTGCGTAAGCTATCACCCGGTCGAGGCCCGCCTGTGTTTGGGCTAGCACTGCCCCTATTCCATGGCCGCTGGCGTCCGTGCGGATTTCCGTCGGAGCAGAGCTGTCAAAGTGAGCCAGGACTGGCGGGTTCGATAGGTGGCCGATGAGCGCGGAAAAAGCCGACTCGTGCGCTTGGCCCCAAGAGAACGCTGCATCGTTCTTAAGAAGATCAGTGAGAGGGCGAGCGATGGGAGCGAAATCCTTGACAAAACGGCGGAAGTACGAGCACAGCCCTAAAAGCTGCGCACGTCGTGCACTGAACGCGGAAAGGGGAAGTCTTTAACGGCGCGTATCTTCTCA